>ONZH01025361.1:0-81481 GCA_900303285.1 Rhinella marina | reverse complement strand
AAAACAGCAATCAATTTAACAAGAATAAAGTACTTACTCGGCAAACTTTTTACAACTTCTTTACAACTCTTATAACTCTACAGGTCACTTAGCTCAGTCACTTGTCTCAATAGCAGACTCAGTCAAGAGCAAGGCTCAGTCTGAGTTCAACTGATACTTTTATACACCTGAGATTAATTAACCACACCCACAGGCAGTTTTCTGGATCAAGCGGTAGATGATATTGGTAGCAAATGACTTGGTTGTATTGTGTGACAGACAGAAAGTGTCACCTGGACAGTATATACGGATGGGAGCGAATGTGCTGAACTGTGACACACAGAAAGGTTACACAAAGCTGAGCAAAAATGGATTTGTATCACTGAGCTAAAACAACTGAAAAAATATTTTTTTTTTATATATATTTGTTTTTTTATATTTTTTTTACAATTTTGTTTTTTTGGGAACGTGACGTGCAGGAAATATGGTAGGACTGACTGACACCCTGTTAACGGTGGCTATTTAGTCTGTGACCCAGACAAATGTCACACAGAGAATTTCTGGATCAAGCGGTAGATGATATTGGTAGCAAATGACTTGGTTGTATTGTCGTGGACGTACAGAAAGTGTCACCTGGACAGTATATATGGATTGGAGTGAGTCAGTGCTGAACTGTGACACACAGAATGGTTCCACAGTGCTGTGTGCAATGGATTTGTATCACTGAGATAGAACAAAAAAAAAAAAAAACAGGGTTAGATATGGCGATAGCTGCACTACTAGTGCCAGCCAGCCAAGTGACAAAAAAAAAATAAATAAAATGTCTTCTAGCCCTTAGAAGGGCTGTTGGGTTCTTTGTGGGTGATCCCTGCCTAACTGAGAACTAAATTCAGGCCTTAACACTGTCCCTGAAAGGCAGCAGCTCTATCCCTAACGATATCCAGACGGCATCTGAGACGAGCACCGCGGCCAGTCGGTAGTATATTCCAGGGTCACCTGATCAGGCCAGCCAACCCCTGCTATCAACATGTAAGGGCCCCACGTGATGCTGGGTGGTACGCAGAGTCTCCTGGCTTGTGATTGGCTGTGTTTTTAGGCGCCAAAAAAGCACGATGCGGAAGTTGCCATTTCCTCGAGCATGGCGAGATACTCGTCCGAGCATCGAGCAGTTACGAGTACCCTAATGCTCGAACGAGCACCAAGCTCGGACGAGCATGTTCGCTCATCTCTAGTTATAAGTATTTCAGCCTTCGAATCTATTTTTTACCTCCCCCATCTAAGGGGACTGTAAGGGATGTGTGTTTGGGGGGTTGGGGGAGGATCTTGACTAGTCACAGGAGTGTGGGGGTTGAATGGGAGGAGGGTTAGGATTTGACAGGGCCCCCACAACAGTATTATACAATGACACTAACATGACAGACAGCTATATATATATATATATATATATATAATATATGAAAAGGATTGAGTGTATAGTATATTATATATATAGTATATATATATATATATATATTATACAGTACAGACGAAAAGTTTCGACACACCTTCTCATTCAAAGAGTTTTCTGTATTTTCATGACTTTGAAAAATGTAGATTCACACTGAAGGCATCAAAACTATGACTTAACACATGTGGAATTATATACGTAACAAAAAAGTGTGAAACAACTGAAAATATGTCTTATATTCTAGGAGTTCCCAGAGATGCTTAGCACTTGTTGGCCCTTTTGCCTTCACTCTGCGGTCCATCTCGATTGGGTTCAGGTCTGGTGACTGTGGAGGCCAGGTCATCTGGCGTAGCACCCCATCACTCTCCCTCTTGGTCAAATAGTTCTTACACAGCCTGGAGGTGTGTTTGGAGTCATTGTCCTGTTTATAAATAAATGATGGTCCAACTAAATGCAAACCGGATGCAATAGCATGCAGCTGCAAGATGCTGTGGTAGCCATGCTGGTTCAGTATGCCTTCAATTTTGAATACATCCCCAACAGTGTCACCAGCAAAGCACCCCCACACCATCACACCTCCTCCTCCATGCTTCACGTTGGGAACCAGGCATGTAGAGTCGGATGGTTTTACCTTTTCTGCGTCTCACAAAGACACGGTGGTTGGAACCAAAGATCTCAAATTTGGACTCATCAGACCAAAGCACAGATTTCCACTGGTCTAATGTCTATTCATTGTGTTCTTTAGCCCAAACAAGTCTCTTCTGCTTGTTGCCTGTCCTTAGCAGTGGTTTCCTAGCAGCTATTTTACCATGAAGGCCTGCTGCACACAGTCTCCTCTTAACAGTTTTTGTAGAGATGTGTCTGCTGCTAGAACTCTGTGTGGCATTGACCTGGTCTCTAATCTGAGCTGCTGTTAACCTGCGATTTCTGAGGCTGGTGACTCGGATGAACTTATCCTCCCCAGCAGAGGTGACTCTTGGTCTTCCTTTCCTGGAGCGGTCCTCATATGAGCCAGTTTCTTTGTAGCGCTTGATGGTTTTTGCGACTGCACTTGGGGACACTTTCAAAGTTTTCCCAATTTTTCGGACTGACTGACCTTCATTTCTTAAAGTAATGATGGCCACTCGTTTTTCTTTACTTAGCTGCTTTTTTCTTGCCATAATACAAATTCAAACAGTCTATTCAGTAGGACTATCAGCTGTGTATCCACCTGCCCAACACGACTCATGGTCCCAACCCCATTTATAAGGCAAGAAATCCCACTTATTAAACCTGACAGGGCACACCTGTGAAGTTAAAACCATATCAGATGACTACCTCTTGAAGCTCATCAAGACATATTTACAGTTGTTTCACACTTTTTTGTTAAGTATATAATTCCACATGTGTTAATTCATAGTTTTGATGCCTTCAGTGTGAAGGCATCAAAACTATGTCATGAAAATACAGGAAACTCTTTGAATGAGAAGGTGTGTCCAAACTTTTGGTCTGTACTGTATATATATATATATATATATATATATATATATATATATATTATAGGAAAAGAATGGTGTGGCAGCCTAGTCTAGATCGGGACTAGTTGGGAAGTGCGGGGGTGGTGGAGGAGGGGGGCTTGGGTCCTCAGGGGGAGGGGGGCCATACAGAAGTTTGCTGTGGGGTCCAGTCACTTTTAGCTACCCCCTGATGCCAGACATTTTCACTTGTCTGTGGCCCTGCAGCTGGTCTTTGTCTCTCTCCCTGTTTCTCTCCCTGCCTGATTAATTACTAGCCCTGCACTGGCCCTGCACTTGCCCTGCACTGGCCATGCAGTATCCCTGATATGTGTATTATGGATTCCCAACACAATTACACCCCAATTATAACAAAGCAGTTCTCTGTCTCTCAGAACTTCACAGACAGTGCTTCTGCTCGTCTCAGCAGTCGAAGCACAACTGATGTCATAGGCTTACCGAGCCTGTGAGCCAATAAGAGCAAGCCCTTCCCACTAGGTCAGGTGACCATTTTATTCCTGGGCTTTTTGCCGCACGAATAACTTACTTACAGAAAAAGTTTGCTAATTAACTGAATTCGTACACATCAGCGTATAAAGTAACTTATACGCCCACCTACCAATGACTCATGTGACTCAGGCTACCCAGGTGCACCAGAATGTTACCATAAGATGTAAGTAATGGTACATTCAGACCTGGAGTTGCCACACCTCCAGGTATAAATGTTCAAATACAATCACAGAAAAAAAGTGGTCTAAAATGGCAGAAAATTGCTCAGACCCCATATGCTGTTGCGCATATCAAACCGGGGGAGCAATTCCTGCACATATGGTCCGTTGCTAACAGCAATCCCAAGCAAAAATACATACAATGGAGGATGCCTGCAGCGGACCACATGTACCACAAAACCATCCTACACAAGGTAACAAATTGTGTGGATGTGGCAACTCCAGGTCTGAATGTACCATTACTTACATCTTATGGTAACATTCTGGTGCACCTGGGTAGCCTGAGTCACATGAGTCATTGGTAGGTGGGGCTCATAGTCTCCTCCCTCCTCCCATTGTATGTGTGATTTCACGCTGGAGGTAACTAGGAGTAGGTTGCTGTGTGTCGGCCTATATGCTCCTTACGCAATTGCCCAACGGCAAAGTAGGTTAGCATTAGGTCCCGAGCCACTCTGAGATACCTTGACGCGGTGCTCGGGCTCCGGTATGTTCTTGATATAAGAATATATTGGCGAAAGTCTCATTTTAACATCAGTGTGAGGGTTTAGCCATATATTGTCAATTGCATTACCGCCGCAGTGCACCTCTCCTAATGATTGTTTGATTATATAGTTTGCCACATCCACACAATTTGTTATCTTGTGTAGGATGGTTTTGTGGTACATGTGGTCCGCTGCAGGCATCCTCCATTGTATGCATTTTTGCTGGGGATTGCTGTTAGCAACGGACCACATGTGCAGGAATTGCTCCCCCGGTTTGATATGCACAACAGCATATGGGGTCTGAGCAATTTTCTGCCATTTTAGACCACGTTTTTTTTCTGTGATTGTATTTGAACATTTATACCTGGAGGTGTGGCAACTTCAGGTCTGAATGTACCATTACTTACATCTTATGGTAACATTCTGGTGCACCTGTGTAGCCTGAGTCACATGAGTCATTGGTAGGTGGGGCTCATAGTCTCCTCCCTTCTCCCATTGTATGTGTGATTTCAAGCTGGAGGTAACTAGGAGTAGGTTGCTGTGTGTCGGCCTATATGCTCCTTACGCAATTGGCCAACGGCAAGGTAGGTTAGCGTTAGGTCCCGAGCCACTCTGAGATACCTTGACGCGGTGCTCGGGCTCCGGTATGTTCTTGATATAAGAATATATTGGCGAAAGTCTCATTTTAACATCAGTGTGAGGGTTTACCCATATATTGTCAATTGCATTACCGCCGCAGTGCACCTCTACTAGTGATTGTTTTATTTTAAAGTTTACATGTCAATATCTATATTTAAACAAAAACTATAAAAGCTTGGAGTTTTCGCACTGGCCACTAATAATAATAATAGGTGCCACTTCTTGGTCTGTACTGTCACTTTACTGCAGTTACCTGCTTATCTATACACAGATGTGATTTAATTGCAGGCAGGATTAAAATGACAGATAACACAGGATGCACCATTCACATGGTGACTGTCAAAGCTTATCTATTCCTTCCTTGTACAATGATCTCTGCACAGGTCACAGTGAATGCCTAAAAAACTCTCCCATAGAAGTCAATGAGGTCCCCTCCTGACTATTGTTTCTATGGTCCATGGGGCTGCAGTAAAGCAATTTTTTTAATGCTGTGTAAATGCTGTTCAGGCAAGATGGCGCTCCATAATTGTGTGCAGGAAATAGAATAAAAAATCTGCAATCAGAAAATAAAAAGAGATTAGAAAACAAAGATATGTGTTACTATCTGGTTTTAACTGTCAGAAAACATTTTTTGTGACACATTTCCTTTAATAGGACAAATTATACTTCCACGTAAGAGTGAGTCACTTATTTACACAATTTATTGCATGGATTATAATTTATTGGAATAAAATAAAGATTTATAGTAAAGCCAATTTTAATCAGCAGTTCAGATACATTATGACTCATATTGATGTTGTCATTGCTGCTCTTAACCTCATATTTTTTTTATTCTACTCTTCTCCATTACAAAGAAACTGGCTCACATGAGGACCGCCCCATGAAAGGAAGACCAAGAGTCACCTCTGCTGTGGAGGATAAATTCATCTGAGTCACCAGCCTCAGAAATCGCAGGTTAACAGCAGCTCAGATTAGAGACCAGGTCAATGCCACACAGAGTTCTAGCAGCAGACACATCTCTACAACAACTTTTAAGAGGAGACTGTGTGCAGCAGGCCTTCATGGTAAAATAGCTGCTAGGAAACCACTGCTAAGGACAGGCAACAAGCAGAAGAGACTTGTTTGGGCTAAAGAACACAAGGAATGGACATTAGACCAGTGGAAATCTGTGCTTTAGTCTAATAAATCCAAATTTGAGATCTTTGGTTCCAACCACCGTGTCTTTGTGAGACGCAGAAAAGGTAAAACCATCCGACTCTACATGCCTGGTTCCCACCGTGAAGCATGGAGGAGGAGGTGTGATGGTGTGGGGGTGCTTTGCTGGTGACACTGTTGGGGATTTATTCAAAATTGAAGGCATACTGAACCAGCATGGCTACCAGAGCATCTTGCAGCGGCATGCTATTCCATCCGGTTTGCATTTAGTTGGACCATCATTTATTTATCAACAGGACAAAGACCCCAAACACACCTCCAGGCTGTGTAAGGGCTATTTGACCAAGAAGGAGAGTGATGGGGTGCTACGCCAGATGACCTGGCCTCCACAGTCACCTGACCTGAACCCAATCGAGATGGTTTGGGGTGAGCTGGACCGCAGAGTGAAGGCAAAAGGGCCAACAAGTGCTAAGCATCTCTGGGAACTCCTTCAAGACTGTTGGAATACCATTTCAGGTGACTACCTCTTGAAGTTAATCAAGAGAATGCCAAAAGTGTACAAAGCAGTAATCAAAGCAAAAGGTGGCTACTTTGAAGAACCTAGAATATAAGACATATTTTCAGTTGTTTCACACTTTTTTGTTACGTATATAATTCCACATGTGTTAATTCATAGTTTTGATGCCTTCAGTGTGAATCTACAATTTTCATAGTCATGAAAATACAGAAAACTCTTTGAATGAGAAGGTGTGTCCAAACTTTTGGTCTGTACTGTATATATATATATATATATATATATATACATATGACTGTAGCATTTCCGATAAAATAAGGACTGAATTTATTTACTTTACTAACAAAGGAATGTTCCAATAGAAGTGTGGCTATGGTGGAAATGTTCAATAATGTACTGCCCTGCTTTGATCTGTATTAGAGATGAGCGAGCATACTCGTCCGAGCTTGGTGCTCGTTCGAGTATTAGGGTACTCGTAAGTGCTCGCTGCTCGGATGAGTATCTCGCCATGCTCGAGGAAATGGCAACTTCCGCATCGTGCTTTTTTGGCGCCTAAAAACACAGCCAATCACAAGCCAGTAGACTCTGCGTACCACCCAGCATCACGTGGGGCCCTTACATGTCGATAGCAGGGGTTGGCTGGCCTGATCAGGTGACCCTGGAATATACTACCGACTGGCCGCGGTGCTCGGCTCAGATGCCGTCTGGATGTCGTTAGGGATAGAGCTGCTGCCTTTCAGGGACAGTGTTAGGTCCTGCATTTAGTTGTCTGTTAGGCAGGGATCACCCACAAAGAACCCAACAGCCCTTCTAAGGGCTAGAAGACATTTTATTTATTTTTTTTTTGTCACTTGGCTGGCTGGCACTAGTAGTGCAGCTATCGCCATATCTAACCCTGTTTTTTTTTTATTGTTCTATCTCAGTGATACAAATCAATTGCCACACAGCACTGTGGAACCATTCTGTGTGTCACAGTTCAGCACTGACTCACTCCAATCCATATATACTGTCCAGGTGACACTTTCTGTACGTCACAACAATACAACCAAGTCATTTGGCTACCAATATCATCTACAGCTTGATCCAGAAAACTCTCTGTGCGACATTTGTCTGGGTCGCAGACTAAATAGCCACCGTTAACAGGGTGTCAGTCAGTTCTACCATATTTCCTGCACGTCACGTTCCCAAAAAAAACAAAATATAAAAAAAATTTTTATTTTTTCAGTTGTTTTAGCTCAGTGATACAAATCCATTTTACTCAGCTGCGTGTAACCTTTCTGTGTGTCACAGTTCAGCACATTCGCTCCCATCCGTATATACTGTCCAGGTGACACTTTCTGTACGTCACACAATACAACCAAGTCATTTGCTACCAATATCATCTACCGCTTGATCCAGAAAACTCTCTGTGCGACATTTGTCTGGGTCGCAGACTAAATAGCCACCGTTAACAGGGTGTCAGTCAGTTCTACCATATTTCCTGCACGTCACGTTCCCAAAAAAAACAAAATATTAAAAAAAAATATATATTTTTTCAGTTGTTTTAGCTCAATGATACAAATCCATTTTACTCAGCTGCATGTAACCTTTCTGTGTGTCACAGTTCAGCACATTCTCTCCCATCCGTATATACTGTCCAGGTGACACTTTCTGTACGTCACACAATACAACCAAGTCATTTGCTACCAATATCATCTACAGCTTGATCCAGAAAACTCTCTGTGCGACATTTGTCTGGGTCGCAGACTAAATAGCCACCGTTAACAGGGTGTCAGTCAGTTCTACCATATTTCCTGCACGTCACGTTCCCAAAAAAACAAAATATAAAAAAAAAAATATTTTTTCAGTTGTTTTAGCTCAGTGATACAAATCCATTTTACTCAGCTGCGTGTAACCTTTCTGTGTGTCACAGTTCAGCACATTCGCTTCCATCCGTATATACTGTCCAGGTGACACTTTCTGTACGTCACACAATACAACCAAGTCATTTGCTACCAATATCATCTACCGCTTGATCCAGAAAACTCTCTGTGCGACATTTGTCTGGGTCGCAGACTAAATAGCCACCGTTAACAGGGTGTCAGTCAGTTCTACCATATTTCCTGCACGTCACGTTCCCAAAAAAACAAAATATAAAAAAAAAAATTATTTTTTCAGTTGTTTTAGCTCAGTGATACAAATCCATTTTACTCAGCTGCATGTAACCTTTCTGTGTGTCACAGTTCAGCACATTCGCTCCCATCCGTATATACTGTCCAGGTGACACTTTCTGTATGTCACACAATACAACCAAGTCATTTGCTACCAATATCATCTACTGCTTGATCCAGAAAACTCTCTGTGCGACATTTGTCTGGGTCGCAGACTAAATAGCCACCGTTAACAGGGTGTCAGTCAGTTCTACCATATTTCCTGCACGTCACGTTCCCAAAAAAACAAAATATAAAAAAAAAATATATTTTTTCAGTTGTTTTAGCTCAGTGATACAAATCCATTTTACTCAGCTGCATGTAACCTTTCTGTGTGTCACAGTTCAGCACATTCGCTCCCATCCGTATATACTGTCCAGGTGACACTTTCTGTACGTCACACAATACAACCAAGTCATTTGCTACCAATATCATCTACCGCTTGATCCAGAAAACTCTCTGTGCGACATTTGTCTGGGTCGCAGACTAAATAGCCACCGTTAACAGGGTGTCAGTCAGTTCTACCATATTTCCTGCACGTCACGTTCCCAAAAAAACAAAATATAAAAAAAAAATTATTTTTTCAGTTGTTTTAGCTCAGTGATACAAATCCATTTTACTCAGCTGCATGTAACCTTTCTGTGTGTCACAGTTCAGCACATTCGCTCCCATCCGTATATACTGTCCAGGTGACACTTTCTGTACGTCAAACAATACAACCAAGTCATTTGCTACCAATATCATCTACCGCTTGATCCAGAAAACTCTCTGTGCGACATTTGTCTGGGTCGCAGACTAAATAGCCACCGTTAACAGGGTGTCAGTCAGTCCTACCATAGTTCCTGCACGTTACGTTCCCAAAAAAACAAAATTGTAAAAAAAATATAAAAAAACAAATATAAAAAAAAAATTATTTTTTCAGTTGTTTTAGCTCAGTGATACAAATCCATTTTACTCAGCTTTGTGTAACCTTTCTGTGTGTCACAGTTCAGCACATTCACTCCCATCCGTATATACTGTCCAGGTGACACTTTCTGTACGTCACACAATACAACCAAGTCATTTGCTACCAATATCATCTACCGCTTGATCCAGAAAACTCTCTGTGCAACATTTGTCTGGGTCACAGACTAAGTAGCCACCGTTAACAGGGTGTCATTCAGTTCTACCATAGTTCCTGCACGTTACGTTCCCAAAAAAACAAAATTGTAAAAAAAATATAAAAAAACAAATATAAAAAAAAAAATATTTTTTCAGTTGAGACCCCCAAATCAGATCTCCATTTTTCATCAGACCTCAGATCAGACCCTCATCAGACCCCCAATTCTCATTGGACTCCCAAATCAAACCCTTATTCATCAGACCTCAGATCAGACCCCAAAATCAGATCTCCAAGCTCCATCAGCCTCAGATCAGACCCCCGAACCTCCATCAACCTCAGATCAGCCTCCCATCATACCTCCCAGCCTCTATCAGCCTCAGATCAGCCTCCCATCAGACCTTCCAGCCTCTATCAGCCTCAGATCAGACCCCCAGCCTCCATCAGCCTCAGATCAGACCCCCCAGCCTACATTAGCCTCAAATGAGCCCCCCAGCCCCCATCAGACCCACCAGCCCCAATAAGACTCAGATCAGCCCCCCATCAGACCTCCTAGCCCCTATCAGACTCAAATCATACCCAATCAGCCTCAAATTGGACCCTCCAGCTGCAATCAGCCTCATATCAGACCATCCAGCAACCATCAGCCTACGATTGGATCCCCATCAGATCTCAGATCAGATGTTACAAAAAAATAAGCTTACCTTACTTGCTTAGGATGGCACTGCAGATACAGGACACACTGCTCCATCGTTTCTTTTGGTTCCCGCTCTGTACTGTGACCTGAGGGCACACAGCATCAGGTCATAGTGAGCACCTACGTGCACTATGTCTTGATGCTGTGCGTGGTGAGGACACAGTACACAGCGGGACCCGGAAGAAGACCATGGAAGGTGAGTACAACCAGCGCAGCATGCATCACGCATGCTAAAGACCACTTCCATAATGGAAGGTCTCATTGCTTTCGGACTATAAGACGCACTGCCACTTTTCTGGGTGAAAAAGTATTTTTCTAATCCGAAAAATATGGTAGTTATAGTTATAGTCCATTAAGTTCAACCAAGGGATAGGTAGGGAAGTGAATTTTAGAAAGAGGAGTGAGACCCAGATTTCTAGATATTTTCATAAGCATTGATGTTATTAAGAAGTTAAGCCCTAAGCCCTTTTTAAAACTGCCCACTGTTCTTGCTGTGAACAAGTCCTGAGGTAGACGTTTCCACAGATTTACAGTTCTTACAATAAAGAAGCCTTGATGCCTCTGGAGACTGAACTTTTTCTTCTCCAGACAGAGGCAGCGCCCCCTTGTCTTTTGAGGGGATTTTACATGTAACAGCTTTTTTTGTATGGTCTACTTATATATTTGAATAGGTTAGTCATGTCCCCCTTAGATGTATCTTCTCAAGACTAAATACATTTAATTATTTTAATCTTTCCTCATAACTAAGACCCTCCGTGCCACTTATCAGTGCTTTCCTTTTTCCAACATTTTCCAGCTCCAGGGCATCCTTTCTGTGGATTGGTGCCCAGAACTGAACTTCATATTCCAGATGAGGCTACACCAAAGCTTTGTAAAGGGGTAATATTACATTCCTGTCCTATGAGTCCATGCCTCGTTTTATACATGGGATATTTTTAAAAGCATCCTAATATCTAATTGTGAGAGGTACATACCTTATGGGAATAAAAGGTTATGGAACAAGAAAAAAACTATGTGGATAAATACAGCTGTAAAGAAAGCAATAAATGGCAAACAGAAAGCATTTAAATCACTAAAAACAGGAGGGGAGCGTGGAAGCATTGAAAAACTATAAGGAAAAAAATAGAATATGTAAAAGACAAATAAAACCAGTCAAACTAGAGACCGAGAGATTAATCGCCAAAGAGAGTAAAACTAACCCTAAAATGTTCTTTAATTATATAAATGGTAAAAAGTATAAACCTGAATCTGTCGGCCCCTTACAGAGCAATGAGGGGGGAGTTGCAGAGAGCGATGAGGAGAAAGTAAAGCTGCTAAATATCTTTTTCTCCACTGTATTCACTGAGGAAAATAAACTGTCAGATGAAATGCAGAATATAAAAGTAAATTACCCATTAAAAATGCCCTGTCTGACCCAGGAAGAAGTAGAGTTGCGTCTTAAAAAGATTAAAATAGACAAATCGCCAGGATCGGATGGCATACACGCCCGTATCCTAAGAGAATTAAGTAATGTCATCGCCAGAACCTTATTTCTGATATTTAAGGACTCTATACTGACAGGGAGTGTTCCACAGGATTGGCACATAGCAAATGTGGTGCCAATATTCAAAAAGGGTCCAAAAACGGAGCCCGGGAACTATAGGCCGGTAAGTTTAACATCTGTCGTGGGTAAACTGTTTGAGGGTTTTCTAAGAGATGCTATCTTGGAGTATCTCAATGAAAATAAGCAAATAACTCCATATCAGCATGGCTTCATGAGGGATCGGTCATGTCAAACCAATTTAATCAGTTTCTATGAGGAGGTAAGTTCTAGACTGGACCACGGAGAATCAATGGATGTCGTATATCTGGACTTCTCCAAAGCATTTGACACGGTACCACATAAAAGGTTAGTATATAAAATGAGAATGCTTGGCCTTGGAGAAAATGTCTGTATGTGGGTAAGTAACTGGCTCAGTGATAGAAAACAGAGGGTGGTTATTAACGGCACATATTCAGATTGGGTCACTGTCACTAGTGGGGTACCACAGGGGTCAGTATTGGGCCCTATTCTCTTCAATATATTTATTAATGATCTTGTAGAAGGCTTGCACGGTAAAATATCAATTTTTGCAGATGACACTAAACTGTGTAAAGTACTTAACACAGAAGAGGACAGTACACTGCTACAGATGGATCTGGATAGACTGGAGGCTTGGGCAGAGAAGTGGCAGATGAGGTTTAACACTGACAAATGTAAGGTTATGCATATGGGAAGGAATAATGCAAGTCACCAGTACATACTAAATGGTAAAATATTAGGTAACTCTGACATGGAAAAGGACCTAGGAATTTTAGTGAACAGCAAACTAAGCTGTAGAAACCAGTGTCAGACAGCTGCTGCCACGGCCAATAAGATAATGGGTTGCATCAAAAGAGGCATAGATGCCCGTGATGAGAACATAGTCCTGCCACTTTACAAATCACTAGTCAGACCACACATGGAGATCTAATAACTATGTATAAATATATCAGAGGTCAGTACAGAGATCTCTCCCATGATCCATTTATCCCCAGGACTGTGACTGTGACGAGGGGACATCCTCTGCGTCTGGAGGAAAGAAGCTTTGTACACAAACATAGAAGAGGATTCTTTACGGTAAGAGCAGTGAGACTATGGAACTCTCTGCTTGAGGAGGTGGTGATGGTAAGTTCACTAAAAGAGTTCAAGAGGGGCCTGGATGTATTTCTGGAGGGGAATAATATTACAGGTTATAGTTACTAGAGATGGGTCGTTGATCCAGGGAGTAATTCTGATTGCCTGATTGGAGTCAGGAAGGAATTTTTTTCCCTAAAGTGGGGAAAATTGGCTTCTACCTTACAGGGTTTTTTTTGCCTTCCTCTGGATCAACTTGTAGGAAAACAGGCCGAACTGGATGGACAGATGTCTTTTTTTGGCCTTATAAACTATGTTACTATGTTACTATACATGACAATATCCTGCTAGCCTTAGAAGCAGCTGATTGACATTGTACAGTATGCTGTAATTTAATCAATGATCTACAAGGACACCCCAATCCTTCTCTACAAGTGACTCTCCCAGTGTTACCTCCCCTAGGACATATAATGCATGTAGATTATTACTACCCAGATGCATAACTTTACGTTTATCCACATTAAATTTAATTTAAGTTGATTCCCAAATACTCAGTGTTGAAGTCAGCTTGTAGCTTTTGGACATTTTCCATAGACTTCACACTACATAGCTTGGTGTCATTTGGAGTTAATTTATAATCCCTAATATAATAGAAAAAATTACAAAGATATTTATGTAACTTTAAAATAACGTATTTGCAGATGTGCCACCTACAGTTGGCAGGATGAGAGATGAAACATAGATATCTCTTCTAGGCAACTTGGACACTATGGTTGGACTTCATGCAAGGGAGATCCTAAGTTGTTTTTTTTTTTGTGTATTCAATGCCAAACACAGTATTATGAGTTGCATTATCCCTATATGACAATAGTATTATCTTACATGTATATAATCTTTAGGAAGAGTATCACCTCTTGTTGCCGGGCATGTTTAGTGTTATTTGAACCATGGCAAGTTCACATTTCCAGTTTTCTTTTTTGTCCTGTATGTCACTCTTTGGCTACCAGTTTGTTTTTAGGAATGAAAGACTAGCTTCAAAGGTGGACTGGCCATAGACTCTACAGGGAAACTTCCCAGGGGGCCAATGCCCAAGGGGCCACCTGAGCCCTCCTTAAGTCCTCTGACCAGGTAAGTAATGATCTGACGCTCCCAGGGTTAAGTCTTTATGTACTGTATGTACCTTACTGGTGGCTGCAGGTGTTCTCCTCACTCCTGAATTCAACTACAGTATATTGCTATCTTGAGGCAACTGGAGTTGGAGGACAGAATGTAGCAGCTGGTGCTGGCCACCACAGGCAGACAGCTTCTGGGGAGGTATTTTGTGCTGCTGATGCATTATTTTGTGATGAACTGTGGTACTTTGCTCTGCTGAGGCAGTATTTTGTGCCGCGATATAGTTTTGCTGGGCCTCCTACTTGTGTTGGCCATGTCAATTTGGACCCATCTAAAATATGAGGCCACTTTAATTTTCCAGTCCACCCCTGTCTAGCTTTGACCTTTAGGTCACCCAGGTTTGACTGTATCACTTACCTATTTTTTTTTATTCTTTTGTACCATTCCATGTATGGCTTGCACATTCTCTTAATAAAAAGAGAATACGCAAAAAAAAAAAAAAAAATCACATTTGGAGGAAAGGCTTGAGAATCCTGTAATCTAAGGCTTTAGATGGAGTAGAAAGCATTTTAATATATGCTAGTATTTCAACACACCACATTTTTAAGGCTTGGTTCACTTAGCAAGCAATTATTTTTTCTGTTCCATTGAATATAAAATGATAATTTAAAATATATTGAAATTTCTTTTTGTAAAAAAAAAAACATGCTGTCCTGTTCTCTGCAGCTCCAATTCGGACCTTTGTTTCTCCATGGTAGTGTATTAAAAAAAAAACATATGTAGTTGAATATTCAGTCACGGGCTTATATTCTAAAAAAAAAATGATATGCAATGTGCATCTAGGCAACGCACTTGATAATTTTTCATTAAGAAATCTGAATTTGTTGTGCTATTTTTGACACCATTTGCAGCTGTATCTAATTCCAATGCTCATCAACATACGCAGGGGATTTTAGTGATGATACACAATACATGAATATATGAATATATGTATGTATCTATAGAGAGAGATAACGAAATGTATATATAGGTATATGTATATAAGTATATATAATGACACCAATCAGCCATACCAACAGTCCTATAAATTTTGATGCGGGAGATGTTCGACCTCCATGGATAGGACACATTACATTTAAAGACGATCTCTTTTCATGTTCCTCAAACCATTCCTGAACAATTTCTGCAGTGTGGTCAGGGACATTATCTTGCTGAAAGAGGCCACTGTCCTGTCATGAAGGCATGAAATTGGTCTGCAACAATGTTTAGGCGGGTGGTACATACATGTGAAAGTAACATCTGCATGAACGACTAGATCCAAGGTTTTCCAGCAGAACAGAAGATAATGATGCACACACATCTTACTATCCACTTAAGCTCCTTCATTCCTTTCTTTCTTCACCCCATTGTTCGGAGTCTTTATGAAGCACTATGCATTCAGGCTTTGGAGATATTGCAGTAAAGTTATTAGTAGTGAAGAGTGAGCTGGAGCTGCAGAGTAGCAACATTCTCAATCAGGAAAAGAGATCTGAGCATGGGGTGGAGAGTGAGCCGGCCTGACTGCTTACCGGCTCCACCAAAAGAGCCACACTTGAAGAGGCAAAGAGCCACATGTGGCTCAAGAGACAAAGGTTGGCCACCTATGAACTAGGTAGTCCACCTCATTTAATTTTTTAACAATTGTAAAGGGCCATTTTGCTAAAAATTTGCTTTCTACAGTAGGTATTAACACAAGCACCCGATCTCCGGGATTAAAATGACGGACTTTCGCACTCCTGTTATAAATTCTACTTTGAGACTGTTGGGCTTGCTGCATATGTTCCCGAACCAAGGGCATGACTCCCTTAATCCGGTCCTGCATCAGCGATACATGCTCAATTACACTGCGGTAATTGAGCTATATGTGGATAGGCAAGTGTGACACCTGGGTAAACCAGTACTCCATTTATTATCTTTAGATTTTCCCGCGCCCGAACCAGAGTAGGGTCATTCAGCTGCACTGTGGCAAAATTGTCACGTGAAACCTTTATATCTGATAACACATTTTCAATCCTCTCCTCTGGCTCTTCACTTACATCGGTGGCTTCTGTGTCACCTGACGTTACATTAAAAGGGAAAGTGGCACTCCCTGGAGATGACCGATCATCATCAAGAGGCTCAGGTTCTGTCACTCCAGTTTCCCTTTCTCCAGAAACCATACCCACTGGTGGCTCTTTAAACCTTTCCTCCCACAATTCCCAGAAAAAAGGAAAATCCCTCCCCAGTATTACGTCATACAGGGGAGTGGGTATCACTGCTATCTGACAGATTACCCACTTGAGCATAGCTCCTATGGCAACCAGTGCAGTCTGGGACTGTAAGCTATTGGGGTTTAACAAACAGGCTTTAACTAATGTGATCACACTGCCAGTAGCAAGGAGAGCCTGCACCTCTCTCCCCTCTATAGACACAGGACACAGATGTTTATCAACATTTTCAGGGGCCCCATCAGAACAAACCACCTTAGCAAACATAGACTTAACATTAGGCATAGTATTCATATCACACTGCATGGGTTCAGAGTTTAAGGGACAGTTAGCAGAAATATGTCCTGGACCCTTACAGCAGAAGCATTAAATAGGTTCTGATCTCAGTAAATCAGTATTTGACCTTTCTGACCATTCAGGTCAGGTTTCAGATCTGGACCTTGCTTCCTTTTTAGAAGTCCCCATCTTAGCAGGAGCAAACCACTGCCAGGCACTTTCTTGTGCTATGCGGGACTTCTGTATCAGGTCCTCTGCTGCTGCAAATCTTTCCACCAGAGAGACCAACGCATCTGCACTGCTAGGGTCACCATGGGTAACCCACTTCCATAGTTCGGGCGGAAGGGCTCTAAGATATCTGTTCACTACCACACGCTCCACGACCTCTGGGGCTGACAGAACATCTGGCTGTAACCACTTCTTGGTTAAGTGTATCAGGTTGTACATTTGGGAGCGAGCTGGTTTGTCTACCTGGAAAACCCAATGGTGCACTCTTTGGGCCCGAACCGACAAAGTGACCCCCAAACGGGCCAAAATCTCCGCCTTAAGCTTACGGTAATCTTAAGCATCTGCAGGATCCAAATCGTAATAAGATTTCTGAGCCTCTCCACTCAGGAAGGGGGCTATAAACCCCACCCACTGGTCTGGTGGCCATCTTTCACGCTCAGTGGTGCACTCAAAGATCATCAAGTAAGCCTCCACATCATCTGTGGTGGCCATCTTTTGTAGGTAGTTACCCACACATATGTCTCTCTTTCCCATGTGGCCACTTTCAGTCGACCTAGGAGTCCGGTCTGCAAGGTGCTGCACCACCTCAGTCAAAACAGCACATTCCTTGTTTTGCATCTCGGTTAGAGCGGAAAGTTGCATTGCCAGAGATCGCGTCAGATTATCCGTCTACTTATTTTTATTAGTTTCTTGCTGCACTTTGGTTGCATGTTGCTGGGCTGCGGTGACTTGCAGCAGAGCCTTTAACATATCCTCCATATTTGCAGCTGCAGACGGTGTTTATTGCGTTGCCCAGATCATCCACCAATTGTGAAAATTCATCTTGCAAGCTCATCTTTCCAGGGGTGAAAGCTTAGGGGAACAGTAACACTATTACACACAAGGAGGATAGTATTTCGGGGTATTGGGGAGCACATTGAGCAGCAGGATAACACTGTTGGGACTCCAGGGTGGAAGATGATAGAAATGTGAGGAAGCTAAGATGTCTGTGTGTCACAATCTGCAGAGAGCCATATTTACACATTTTAAATTATATTTATCCAGAATATGTGGATGCATTTGTAAGAAATCTTCCATTTATCTTATAAAATAAAGAATGTATTTTTTATTTCCTTTGTATGCACTTCAGGAGACAGAGGCAAAATAAAAGGAGTAATATGACATTGTCAGGTTTTTATTATTAATATTTACTAGGCAGTTCACAGGTGATTCGCAGACTGCAACAACAAATGATCTCCTTGAATGTCTTTCTCATTTCCTGACTGCGGAATGCATATATCAGAGGATCGATGACAGAATTGCACATTATCAGAATAAGATACATATTAAAATGAGACATAAAACAGACACAGTAAAGGTTCTGCGGGCAGGAAATCATGAGAATGAGGTGGAGAAAAAATGGTGCCCAGCATACAATAAATATACCTATCAATATGGTTAGAGTAATGGCTCCTTTCATACTAGTTCTCTGGTGGACGGAATTATAGCCTGGCAAGGCAGCTATCCTCTTAACGTGAGTGCGTGCCAGTAGGAACATATGGATGTATAAAGATACCATGAGGAAAAGCATGGTGAAAAACATAGTAATAAGGCATATAATGACATAAGTTGATTCATAATAGAGAATAAAGATAATACCACATCCTGTACAGAATGTCCAAATACAAGCAATGATGGCTCCAGCCCTCTTCACAGTCATGATGTTATGGTACCGTAAAGCATAGAAGATGGTGATATACCTATCCACTGCTATGGCAAGCAAGCTACACATTGAAGCCACCACTGAAATACAGATCATGGAGTCGAAAACATTGTCAATATGACGTACAAAGGCATCTTCCATGACTAGATGTTTATTGTTAATAAGATTTATGGCGATTGTCTCCCATGCATTAGACACACTAACTAACATGTCAGCTACTGCTAAGCTGCACACAAAGAAATACATAGGTGAATGCAGATTCTTGTTCTTAATTATAGCAGAGATGACTAGGATGTTCTCAAGGAGACTTACAATGCCCAGGGTCAGAAACACCTCAGCAGCTATTACCACTTGATCGCATGATGACAATTTAGTCTTGCCTGTTGGCATTGTATTGTTACCATCCAGGTTGCTTATGTTAAGTTCCAGTATACGTGGATGCAATGATGAGTTCATCACTAAAACAGTGTGGAGGCGTTTTCTTCAGAAAGCTGGTCTGCGGGTGTGTGGTCAGAGCCCATTGTCACAAATACCGGAATATGCTGCCAAGAAAAACATAGATGTGAACACAATATAATCATTTAGGCCTCATTCACACTTTAGCTTTTGATCAGTATTTTTCATTTCATGGAAAAAAATGTCTTCTTTTTCTTGAATCCACTCCTGACCTTGGCTTAAAAAATGGAAGAACACTGATTAAATATAGAAGTATGAACAAGGTCTTCTATTTTTAAGCTTACTTTTATATAAATTATAGCTGTTGTAATGTGCATTCATCTTTTACCTTAAAAATAATTCTGCTTTATAAAATAAATTTACCAGAAAATGTAAGACAAGTCAGCCTCCATCCTAAAGCAAAGCTGTAAAGTGATTTCTGTTTCCGCATGTCAGAGATGGACATACTGTAACAGGGAGAGAAGCTGAGCTCGGTAAAATATATGTAGTTAAGTGATTTGGAACTGATTTTCTGAGTAAAAAGCAGATCAAATCCTGACAGGACTCCTGGGACAAACAATGAGTCCTGATTATCCCGCTCTCACACAGTGATTGGCATCTTTTCCGGTATCAGTATTTGTACACAGAGGCTTGTCAATCATTGTTTATGGACAAAGCAATCAGGACTCTAATTGTATCTCTTAGGAGTCCTGACTCTGCATTTACTTAAAGGGAACCTGTCATCTCCGAAACACCCCTTGAACTAGAGTAAGCGGTGTATAGTGTAAGTGATGCTGAATCCGAATATGTAAGTTTTATCTTCATACTCACTTCCATTCCGGCGCTGTGCTCCCACAAACCAGCAGTAAAATGCATTGAGAGGACTCTTCTTTGAGTCCTCTCCATTATGTGGGTGAGCACTGGAGTCCACTGAGTGTATTTTACTGTAGGTTTGTGGGAGCACAACATCAGAATGAAAGCGAGTATGAAGATAAGAATTACATAACCGGAATCGACGTCACTTACACTATACACTGTTTACTCTAGTTCAGGGGGTGTTTTGGATGTGACAAGTTCCCTTTAAAACTTCTGCTCCACATCATATAAACCTATGTATCACAGAGCTCAGCTTCACTCCTTCTGTCATATCCTTCTCTCATATAGGGTAGCTGTCATGTAAGGGGAATAGTGAGCCCTGACTTGAGCCCCAACCTCTGTCCCTGCATACTTACACGGCGCGTCCTAGGTAACGGCGCGGAACTGGGTGGCAATCGCTAGCCTGAATAAGTGCTGGGGTGTAAAGGGAAGGGGAACAAGAGGAAAATGCAACAAACAAAGACAGAACACAAACACAATATCGGAGGGTCAGCAAGCCAAGAGTCATACCAGGAAGTCACATCAAAACCAGGGGAGAGAGCAGAAGCGAAGTCAAAATACGTAAACTGAAGTCCAAAAACACTGTAGTCACAATCTGGGAAACAAGCACAAGCACTGGAGGTATAGACCAATCACAGGCAACCTGTGGCCAGCAGGCTGCCTGTTTAAATAGGTCTCCAAATGCCTCCTAATCACATATTAAACAAGGCTGAGCACTGGCTAACAAAACCAGCGCTCAAAGGGTATTCATGTTGGTCACGTGACGTGGTCAGCCGGGGGAGGACGCCGGGGGTGCGACAATTGAGAGTACCCCGTGCCTCGCCGCTCTTGGTTGCCATGGGAGCAAGGACGCGTCCTGCGTCCTCGCTCCTGCGATCGCGTGGGAGACCGGCAGTGCAGCACAGGAGGATTTGCGCCGCCGGCTCCCCGTTACAGTAGCAGAAAACATCTCACAGATTCATTGTAAAGGGAACCTGACTCCTGGTTTGTGGCCGCTAAACCACCATCATGTCTTTATGCTTCTGGGGTGTAGGGACCAAAACCTGCCCATAATAAACCCATCTGTCCCTGGAAAGTATAGTTAATAAACATCTAACTTACCGGAGGATGAGTCCAAAACTCATGACCAGAGGCATGGCAGAAACACCATTAAAATAATAAAAAAAGATACCCACCATCGAGCTCCCTTTAAGAGCTGTGGCTTGGTCCTCCCCACCACTGTAACCATGACATAATGTCTTGACTGCAACAATGATGTTCGAATATACTGCACATAGCCACTGCTACAATCACTAGTCTCAGTGGTATATGGCATGTCACTGCTGCAGTCAGAACAACAAAGCCGGGTGGGGAGAACAGAGCATCTGAAATGAAGAAGGTTAGGGAAAAGTGAGAATAATATTTATATTTTATAATTTTATTATTATTTTAATAGAGTTTCTGTCATGTTCAGGGGACTGAGAAACCCCTGAAATTCCTGGAATCCACGTGGAACAGGAAGCATGGTGTTCACAGACAGACATACCAACATGCCTGGAACCCATGCAGAATGGGAACACAGGGAGCATGGCGTTCACAGGCAGATCAAGACAAAAAGACATGAACATAGAAACATGGTTAAATAGCCTGGAACCAATGCAGAACAGGAAGCATGGTGATTACAGACAAACTACAGTCATGGCCAAAAGTTTTGAGAATGATACAAATATTAATTTTTACAAAGTCTACTGCTTCAGTTTTTATAATGGCAATTTGCATATACTCCAGAATGTTATAAAGAGTGATCAGCTTAACAGCAATTACTTGCAAAATCAATATTTGCCTAGAAAATGAACTTTATCCCCCAAAACACATTTCAACATCATTGCAGCACTGCCTTAAAAGGACCAGCTAACATTGTTTCAGTGATTGCTCCATTAACACAGGTGTGGATGTTGATGAGGACAGGGCTGGAGATCAATCTGTCATGATTAAGTAAGAATGACACCACTGGACACTTTAAAAGGAGGCTGGTGCTTGGCATCATTGTTTCTCTTCTGTTAACCATGGTTATCTCTAAAGAAACACGTGCAGTCATCATTGCACTGCACAAAAATGGCCTAACAGGGAAGAGTATCGCAGCTAGAAAGATTGCACCTCAGTCAACAATCTATCGCATCATCAAGAACTTCAAGGAGAGAGGTTCCATTGTTGCCAAAAAGGCTCCAGGGCGCCCAAGAAAGACCAGCAAGCACCAGGACCGCCTCTTAAAAGTGTTTTAGCTGCGGGATCGGGCTACCAGCAGTGCAGAGCTTGCTCAGGAATGGCAGTAGGCAGGTGTGAGTGCATCTGCACGCACTGTGAGGCGGAGACTCTTGGAGCAAGGCCTGGTCTCAAGGAGGGCAGCAAAGAAGCCACTTCTCTCCAGAAAAAAACATCAGGGACAGACTGATGTTCTGCAAAAGGTACAGGGAGTGGACTGCTGAGGACTGGGGTAAAGTCATTTTCTCTGATGAATCCCCTTTTCGATTGTTTGGGACATCTGGAAAACAGCTTATTCGGAGAAGACGAGGTGAGCGCTACCACCAGTCTTGTCTCATGCCAACTGTAAAGCATCCTGAAACCATTCATGTGTGGGGTTGCTTCTCAGCCAAGGGAATGGGCTCTCTCACAGTCTTGCCTAAAAACACAGCCATGAATAAAGAATGGTACCAGAATGTCCTCCGAGAGCAACTTCTCCCAACTGTCCAAGAGCAGTTTGGCGATCAACAATGCCTTTTCCAGCATGATGGAGCACCTTGCCATAAAGCAAAGGTGATAACTAAATGGCTCAGGGAACAAAACAGAGATTTTGGGTCCATGGCCTGGAAACTCCCCAGATCTTAATCCCATTGAGAACTTGTGGTCAATCATCAAGAGACGGGTGGACAAACAAAAACCTACAAATTCTGACAAAATGCAAGCATTGATTGTGCAAGAATGGACTGCTATCAGTCAGGATTTGGTCCAGAAGTTGATTGAGAGCATGCCAGGGAGAATTGCAGATGTCCTGAAGAAGAAGGGTCAACACTGCAAATATTGACTTGCTGCATTAACTCATTCTAACTGTCAATATAAGCTTTTGTTACTCATAATATGATTGCAATTATATTTCTGTATGTGATAAAAACATCTGACAAACACACATAAAAACCAGAGGGCAGCAGATCATGTGAAAATATAATATTTGTGTCATTCTCAAAACTTTTGGCCATGACTGTAGGACATAACAGAAACAAACAAACATGCCTGGAATTGGAACCTCTGCTGAACAGGGAGCAAGGTGTTCACAGACAGACTAGGACATGGATGAATAGCCATGCAAACCACACAAGTCGAGGGTAGAGTAGCAAAGATACTGGTCAGAAGAGCAAGCACCCTGCACCCAGAATCCTTGGAGACAGACTGAACTCACAGGCAAATCACACACAGGCCTAAATAGCAGGATGATTAATGCACATGACCACCTGATATTAAAACAGGGAAGCCAGCAGCTTCAGCCAGCACGCACCACCCAGCAGCTTCAGCCAGCACGCACCACCCAGCAGCTTCAGCCAGCACGCACCACCCAGCAGCTGCAGCCAGCACGCACCACCCAGCAGCTGCAGCCAGCAGCCCCAGCAGCTGGCCAGCACGCACCACCCAGCAGCTTCAGCCAGCACGCACCACCCAGCAGCTGCAGCCAGCACGCACCACCCAGCAGCTGCAGCCAGCACGCGCCACCCAGCAGCTGCAGCCAGCACGCACCACCCAGCAGCTGCAGCCAGCACGCACCACCCAGCAGCTTCGGCCAGCACGCACCACCCAGCAGCTGCAGCCAGCACGCACCACCCAGCAGCTGCAGCCAGCACGCACCACCCAGCAGCTGCAGCCAGCACGCACCACCCAGCAGCTTCAGCCAGCACTCACCACCCAGCAGCTGCAGCCAGCACGCACCACCCAGCAGCTGCAGCCAGCACGCACCACCCAAACAAACAGCATATAAGAGAACATGAACAGCAGCAAGTACACAAGAGCGCATGCAGCCAGCCTGCATAGCAACAAGTGTAACAGTGAACTGCACTTCGATACAGACACAGGGAGCACACAATTCACAGGACACAGTTCACACAATAAGAAGGCCTCAGCCAGCATGCACCACCCGAGCAACTAGCACACATGGGAACATCAACCACAGCCAGCACGCAAGAATGCATGCAGCCAGCCTGCATGGCAATGATTGTCACAGTGAACCACAGTGTTCCTGGAATTTATTAAACCCCTATATTTTTAAAATGCAACTCATGGCTGTGTTCCTTTCTTTTTTTGGATGAATTACGGAAGAACTAACTCTTGTGGGGTTTTTTCTTTAACTGGCACCTACCGTATTTTTCGCCCTATAAGATGCACCGGCCCATAAGACGCACCTAGGTTTTAGAGGAGGACAATAAGAAAATAATATTTTTCATCAGACCTCTGGTCAGACCACCAATCAGACGCCCAATGTTAATCAGTCCTCAGCTGACAGTCCGAATAAGACCCCCAATGTTAATAAGACCTCAGCTCAGACCTCAATGTGAAAGACCCCAATCAGACCTCAGATAAGAGCCCCATGCTTTTTATTAGCCCCCATATGCCTCATATCAGATCCCATAAGCCTCATATCAGACCCCATATGCATCATATCAGACCCCCTATATGCCTCTTATCAGCCCCCCTATATGCCTCTTATCAGCCCCCAGCATTCTTATATCAGCCCTCTATATGCCTCTTATCAGCCCCCAGCAGTCTTATATAAGCCCCCATTGCCTCTTATCAGCCCCAGCAGCTTCTTATCAGCCCCCAATGCCTCTTATAAGCTCCCATTGTCTCTCACCAGCCCCCAGTGCCAATTACCAGCCCCGAGCAGATTCTTATCAGCCCCCAGTGCCTCTTATAAGCCCCCCATTGCCTCTCACCAGCCCCCAGCCACATTATATTCGCCCCCAGCAGCCTCATGTTTTATAAAATAAAAAAGCCACTTACCTCTCCTGCTCCTGGACGCCGCCACTGCTCTGCCTGCGCTATCTCTTCTTCCTTATGCCTCCGGCTGTGCTGTGACCCGGCGCGCACAACGTGAGGTCACAGAGCGCCCTCACGCTGTGCGCAGCCCTGCACAGCCGAACAGAGGACCAGGAAGCGGTGAGTACAGAGTCTTCACCGCTTCCTTGTCCTCTGGTGCTAATGAGCGCTTCCATTTTTTTGGGAAAAAAAAGCGTCTTATGGGGCGAAAAATACGGTAAATGAACATGAATATTTTTGAGTAATGTATTATTTATTATTTTATTTAGTATCATATAAGTGAATTCGGTTTATAGTATTTAATTTACATGTACATTGTATAAAGTCTGTGCTTGGTATTGCAGCTCAGTCCCATGACTTGAATGAGCTACAACTAGGCAATGTGACCGATGTACGGTGACGTCACATACTGAGTCCCCGGCCTCTTCTAACAGCTGAATATTAATATTAGATTACTATGCTCATTTCATGAGTTTATATGCTGAGTACTAAGTATATATTATAATCTTTCTATGTATTCTATAGATTATTAGGCCCTGTTCATAGTTGTGTTTGGAAGCAGCAGGCTCAGGCTACCAGAGCTCATCTTATCATTGTATCAATGAGGATCCCATAGTGCATGGTCGTATCTGGCAATGCTGAAACAATGAGCCTTATTTGTTGAGATTCCCAATGCAACTGTGAATGGACCTTACATGCAGTATAAGCGCCCATTTACACAACCGTATTTCTGGGTCCACATCCGTTCCGCAATGTTGCGGAATGGGGGCAGACCCATTCATTTCAATGGGGCCGCAAAAGATGCCGACAGCACATTGTGTGCTGTCCGCATCTGCAGTTCAGTTCCGTGGCCCCACAAAAAAGACAGAGCATGTCCTATTTTTGTCCACAGTTGAAAATAAGAATAGGCATTTCTATCATAAGGCTGGCAAAGTGTGTTCCGCACAATTAGCAACACACACGGCTTGTTGAATATGTTTTTCTGCCTTGTGTAGTATCTGTGAAAAGTGTGAAAAGACAATAGGAATAGCTTTCTCTCCCCAGTGTCCCCACCATCAACCTAGTCTTGTAAGTCTTTATGACACATGCAGCATTGGCATTTTTCCTACACTTAGTGAAGTCTGACGTTTGATGTGTCTGTTGTATCTAGTGAATAAAGTGATTCTCTGGTAGTTGAATATTTGTTGGCAGGAAATAACATTATTATAATTTTCTAGCATTAACAGCTTGTGTGAGCTTCTGTCATTTGCCGTGAATCTCAGCTTTTATTAATAAAAGAGCATATCATGCTTACTTCATTTATCATATCAAAAGTTTGCTGACAGAAGTTTTCTCTTCTTGTTTGGAAGCATGGCAATAACGTACCGTCAATTGGATTTAATATTGCTTAATAATCAGTACAAATCTGACAAAGAATACACTGCAGCTACATACAAAATATATTGTAATTTAATGCATGACATTAATTTATAAGCAGACATGAACATTTATCTATTAGGATACTTACATCAAAAATATTTTTGACCATTCAGGGTTTCTTTTAATCCTCATCTTGATTCTTTACGATAAGGTTAATTCAAGACATCCACAGTTTTAGATGTTCCCTAAAAACACTTCTTTTTAGGTTGGCCTATCACATCTCCTAATCTAACTCTTCTCCACTCGCACCCCTCCCCTGCACTCAGAAGCACTACAGTTATCGACTGGTGACTGACACATGCAGCTTTATATCTACTCCCCTATTGTACAAAGCGAGCACTTATTACTTTGTGTGTCACCCCTATCTTCTCATAGATTGTAAGCTCTTGCGAGTAGGTTACTGTTTAAATTGTTGACTTGTTTGTAGTTATCTTATTTATTTATGAACCCTCTGATTTTAAAGTGCTGTGGAATATGTTGCCGCTATATAAAGATTATTGTTATTATTAACAAGTTAAAGGGGTTATCCCATGATAAATGTAAAAAATGAAAATAAGACATCATATAGTACATGACAAGCTCTTTCTAACAAAGCTAGAACCAGCTCTGTACCTCACATGGATCCAGAGATCTCCCCATTCATTGCTCTGCTAGATTTATATCAAGCTGGCAGATGAAGGGGTGTGTCTTTTCTGCTGCAGCTAAGGGGGCGTGTCTCAGCTCTCCCTATCACAGCTCAGGAGGCAGATGAAGGATGAAACTGAGCATGTGTGGCCATCTCAGTGAGCAGATCAAAGAAAATAGAAAAAGAACAAACAGAAGTCCCATCAAAACAGCTACCGACAGGATAGGTGATAAGAATCTGATCAGTGGGAGTCTGACTACATGGATCCGCTTAGTCTCCCAAGTCAGTGAAGTGATAGCCAATTTCTATTTACTTGGGGACCCAGGGACCCTTCCTTTTCCAGGATCAGTGGGGTCACATCTGGACCAGTACCTTATCACCTATTCTGTGGAAACGCAAGAAGTTGATATGGTAGGACAGCCTTTTTAAGGTTGTAATACACATTAGATGAACCCATTGATTTTAGAGGGACCAGCTGACCATCTAATGTGCATGGTGGCGTCTCCCTCACCCCAATGGCAGATGTTGGTGAAAAGAAGGACGATTTTTGGCATTTGTCCAAGGTAGATAAGCCAGTGCCAGAAGTATCTTTCAGCAGCTTGTTCTCCTCTTTCTATTGATCCCGCATTCTTTATGGTGAATTTACACATGCAGATATTGGGGCAGATTATCGGGGATATTCGTTCCTGTGAACACTTGTTCCCGACAATCTGCCCATCTAAAGGTGCAGCTGATCGATGACTGAGTGAAACGTTCGTTCATCAGGTGAAACTGGTGTTAGGGCAGACAACTAAATTATTATTTCTGGGCAGCAGATGGTGGTGTCTAAACAGCACTATGCTGCCCAGAAACAATGCAGCTGTATGAGGACAAGCGACTGCAAGAGCTATCCCTCATCCTCATATTGTAGAGGTGATCGCTGCATGTAAATGCTGAGCTTCACCCCCACTGAAAGAGCAGCCGACTGTCGGGAGGATAATTTGCTGCTCCTCTGTACATGTAAATTCAGTTATATGGGTGCGGGTAGGGAAGATTAGCTGCCAGCTGAATAAGCATATGGCATATAATTATCTAAAGTCATATAGGTTATCAATATTAAAAGCCCGGAGAACACCTAATGAAAAATAGTAATACAATACTTTATATACACTGTACATCTTTACAAACTGTACATACGCACAAGGGAAATGATCACACAGGAATTTTCGTGCTATTCTAATTCTTCATAAATGTGAATGTCTCATTTACTGCATGTTGGAAACAAGTGTCATCTCTGCATGAGTTAATGAAAAGCAGCATATTTATATAATGAGGAAAATAAGAAAATTATTTGTGCAGTGGAAACATAAGCTGTGATTATGATGCATGTATTTCTTTACATTAATGTTCTAGTGATAATCCATCTATTAAGTTGGATATTTTAATCTTCAGCAATTATTCTAAATGTGCAGCAGCGGGAGGGAAGAGGTAGCTGTCACAAACTGTCAGGCTCCCTGTTGAGTAGAAAACCTAATGGAGTCCATTTTAAGTCCGGCATAGCTGTTATACGTCTGTTGTACATTGAAGACTTGCAAAGGTATGTTCTAAATAACTGTCATTAAAAAAAAGAGACTGCCGTTTTTAAAATAAAAAAAATAAAAAAACTATAAAAGGGTATACTCATCTTACACATTTATCACTTACTAGCAGTAGGATCTGGCTTCACATGGGTATATTTCAACTATTTTATTTAATGTTTGTGTGTCAGAAGATAATGACAGTAGCCCACCCCCTTAACAGTGACCTCCACAGCCCCCCACCCCTTAACAGTGACCCCCCACACACACAGTGCCTTGTCTGCTTAAAATGGGACCTCCACAGTAGCCCACCCCCTTAACTTTGACCTTCACAGAAGCCTACCCCTTTAACAGTGAGTTCCACAGCACCCCACCCCCTTGACAGTGACCTCCATAGGGGCCCACCCCCTTAACAGTGACCTCTACAGCAAAAGTCCCCTTAACTGACCTCCACTATCCCCAGCCCCCTTAACAGAGACCTCCACAGACATCCCCTTTAACAGTTACTGCCACAGTACCCCGCTCCCTTAACAGTGACCTCCATAGTACCCCGCTGCCTTAGCAGTGACCTCACTTACTAATATATTGCTATTGTCTGTATTGTCTCCTTTGCTGGTTGTATTCACTCTTCCATGACATTATACTGTACATTGCTTGTTTCCATGGTTACGACTAGGCTTGATAGAATCAAGTTTCAGATCATAGATCCAAAGTCATTTCGTTCAAAAACTTTGTTTTTAATGCTGTTTCCATACAGCATTAAATGTATTAGAGCAAAACTTTGTATCGCTCAAAGTCATGCAAGACTTTGGTGAATTACTATGGTATTCCTGTCTGTGTCTTATAAAACATTTTAAAATAGGAATCTGAAGTGGGTTTTGGTACTGGCTGGTACCTCGGTACCAAAGCTGACTTTGGCATCCTATTTTAAAAATTTTTTTAAAGACGCAGATAGGAATACCATAGTGTTCACTAAAGACTTGAGCGACTTTGGGAGATACGAAGTTTGGCTCCACGGATAATAATATTACAGGTTATAGTTACTAGAGAGGGGTCGTTGATCCAGGGAGTTATTCTGATTGCCTGATTGGAGTCGGGAAGGAATTTTTTCCCCTAAAGTGGGGAAAATTGGCTTCTACCTCACAGGGGTTTTTTGCCTTTCTCTGGATCAACTTGTAGGAAAACAGGCCGAACTGGATGGACAGATGTCTTTTTCCGGCCTTATAAACTATGTTACTATGTTACAATTGCTGTATGAAAACAGTATTAAAAACAAAGTTTTTGAATTACTTGAATTCGAATCTATGATCCGAAGCTTGATTCTCTCAAGCCTAGTTACGAGGCCATTCTTGCACACTATAGAAAAAAGCGTCTGCCTGTCTGGTGACCAGGACCATGATAGTGCGCATAGTCATGCATGCGCAGTAGCTCCTTTTGTGCCCACCTCGTGTCTGCGATGCAGCCAATGCCGTAAGCCCTGGAAACAAGCAATGTATAAAGTGATAGAAAATGAATCAAGCCAGCAAAGGAAGCAATATGGACAAACACAAAACATTAGTAAGTGCCTTGTATTAACTTTCTCTACATGATAAATGCTATTTACTAAAGTGAGATATCCCCTTTAAGTAATTTGACTTTATATATTTCCTTGAAAATGAAATTTTTGTTTCTTGTACTACGAGCTGCGCTTTCAACATCAGGTAACCATCAAGACTAAAAATTAAATTTTTTTGTCCAATTCCATAAAATACTTTATTTTTTATTTTTATAACATCGGTAAGCGTGACAATGCAACAGACAGCTGTAAGTGAACCTCACCTGTGTTTTAGTGTCTGAAGATGGAAGTGTAAAACCATGCCAAACCAGTTCATAGCGGCTCAGTAAGTTTTCAGCAGGATAAAAGATGTACATACAGTGATAAAGTTGGCATATCAGTAAAATGTCCCACCTGCAAAGGATGAAAAAAGATATGTCCATGAAGAATATCAGAAATCTAGTTAACAATTGTTTTATATTACATGGAAAAAATCATTCCAGACTTATTAACAATGAGAATATATCCCCGTATACCGGGGCGGACACAGACAGCAGAGGGCCCCTTTGCAAGGAATGTACCTGGGCCCCCCACCTCTCACCCCTGACATAACCCCTTCTCCCCCTACTCAGCCACTCTGATATTTCATGCTCCGATGGGCTGTTTTGTTTACATTTTTACACTGTTAAGCGGAGACGTCACTGGGGGCGGCTTTACAGGCTAGGCCGGCACTAAAGCCTGTCCATTAGTGACGGTGACGTCACCAGGCTCACTGCTAGGCAGAAGTCCCCCCTCCCCATAGTACCCCCAGTGGTAATAAGGCTCCCTACAGTGCCCTCAGTACTAATAAGGCCCCATTATAGGGCACCCAAATAGATATAAGGTCAATCTATAAGGCACTCCTATGGAGTCCTCAGTAGTAATGCCTGCCACTGCCCAGAGTATTTATAATGTTCCCTACAGTGCCCCCTGTAATTATAATTCCTCCTGCCATACCCCCTAGAGTTATAATCTTCTCTGTAGTGCCCCCATAAATTATAATGCTTGTCCTCTCCCTCCAGTCTTCTATATGATACAGTCCCACGTAAATATCACTACTCTCCCTCCAGTCTTCTATATGATACAGTCCCACGTAAATATCACTACTCTCCCTCCAGTCTTCTATATGATACAGTCCCATGTAAATAACCTCTCTTCCTTACAATTTTCTTCACCATGCAGTCCCATGTAAATAACATCACTCTTCTCCCTCCAGTCTTCTATACCATGCAGTCCCAAGTAAATAACACCAGTCCTCTCCCACAAGTTTTCTATATGATACAGTGCCATGTAAATAACCTCTCTTCCTTACAGTCTTCTATACCGTGCAGTCCCATGTAAATAACATCACTCCTCTCCCTCCAGTCTTTTATACCATGCAGTCCCATGTAAATAACACCAGTCCTCTCCCACCAGTCTTCTAGATAATACAGTCCCATGTAAATAACTTAAATCCCCTCCTTCAGCTCCCTCCAACACATAGTCCCATGTAAATAACATCACTCCTTACCCTCCAGTCTTCTATAATATCCAGTCCCATGTAAATAACACTGGTCATCTCCCTTCAGTCCCTCTAACATACAGTCCCAGTTAAATGACATAACCCCCCCCCCCCCACTAAGCAGGGAGGAGGTATAATTGTGAGAACCACATCTCCCAGCATGGCTCTGCCACTTACATTCACTCCATAGGCTCATAGGTCTCCACTGATCAGCACTGCCTTTCTTCACTGGTCACATGGCAGTGACCTCATCACAGGTCCTACAACCACTACCACTGCTGACAAGATCACATGACTATGATGTCATCGCAGGTCTTTCAGCTGTGGAGTACAGGCAGAACAGCAGCAGATTCATAGTAAGTCCTAATCAGGGCCCCATCCCCCACACCTGTCCTTGCACTGGGAAGGGCCCCCTCCCTCCCTGGGCCCCTGTGCAGATGAACATGCTGCACAGGTGGTATGTCCGCCCCTGCTGTATACATCATTCATCTTGTAATTTTATTTCTTTCATGAAAGGCATCCACTCTCTCGGTAGATCAAACACCGCCACATCATGTGGCAAAGAGTTTCATAGTCTCACAGCTCCTACTGTGAAGGACCTTCTTCTATGATGGTGGGGAAACCAATATTAATTGAATAAATGTCCCGATGGCACTGTTACAGCCCTATGCGAAAAATGATCATTATGGAAATATTTGTACTGTCTATTGATACAGTATATGATCAACTCACATTTTAGAAATGAAATCCATTTCATTTAAATGTATCTGGGCTTCCAAAAGGTAAAGGCATTGTTCATCTTCTATGATCTTTCAGTAGCCCACCCCCTCATGGCTGGACCTGCAGAGGGAAATACTTATCTGCTCTGCCACTGGGCTCTGACTCCCTCGCTTCCTCACTGCCACTGCAAAATTTGGGTCCCCAGCTGTCAACATCTGGTTCAATGCTGCTTCAGCCAATGACTTGTGCCCCCCCTCCTTACATCACGTGACCAACTGGCTTGACACAATGGAGCAGTTGACCAGTTGACTCCTGTGGCCAGTCATTGTGAGCAGTAGTGTTTGGGATGGGCTGGGGGGGGGTGTTGAGTCCCATTAGACGATGATCATCAACCCTTTTAAGCAAATTTCCTTTACTAATTTTATCAGTTAGAAAATGGCTCATTGACTATTATTGGAAAATGTTGTGGATATGCATTGAGTCATGTGCAGAGGTTGCTGTTGAGGCAGAAGGAGCTGATCTGTCCCCATCACCTACGTACTGTAAATAGTGTGACAAACCTGCATTAATCAAAAGCCAATACCTACAGGGGTGGATTGGCCATAGACCCTACAGGAAAATTCCCCAGTGGGCCGATGCTTAAGAGGGCCACTCAAACCCTCCTCACGGCCACCAGCTGGGTACATAATGTTCTGATTTCTCTCTTACCACCTGGATGCAGGAGGTATATTAAAAGCACTGGCTGTAACATACCCACAAATACTCATATCATTTTGTGATAGCACAATCAGTGCTTTTAATATATTCTATTCAATAAATATAATGTTATTTCTTACATTTGAACAGTAGTGTTTATGATGTTATGATGTTTTTTTTTTTTTGTTTGTGTGATCCTGTGCTAAGTGCCTGGAGCTTTAGAATAGCACTGTACACTCCTGCACTCTGAAGATTTAGACCCAAACATACTTTAGATTTTTTTTATGGTGCTTTACAATAACAGCGCAGAATCTCGCAGACACAAGGACTGCATTTTGAAGCCAAGAAAGAAGACAAAAGTTGTTAAAGAGTTTCAGCCAGTAACTGCCATGTACAAATGACAAGGTGCTGTACCGATAGTATCAGATCCAGGGTGTTCAGATTATGCTTCATTGTCATAGTATAAGCAATTTTCACCTGACAATTTTTAGATGCACTGAGAAGGAGGAAAAAAAGTAATTTACCGTTTTAATGCTCTAGGCTTTCTCTGAAACTGACAAACTTATCTTAGTTCAGTTTGTAAGGCCACTTCAGATAATTAAAATTATAGAACAAGCATCAAATGGGAAAAAAATAATTATTATGTTTCCACTTTAGATCTAGTGACTAAAAAAAAAGTTATTGGATTCAAACTGAACAGATATAAAGCTCACATTTTATCATTCGAAGCTGTTTATTCACTGTTTGGACCCTCTGAAAGAAGCAAGACAGAAATTTTGTAAATGGGGGCACCTGTCAGCAGTTTTGTACCTATGAAACTGGCTGACTTGTTGCATGGGCGCTTGGCAGCTAAAGGCATCTGTGTTGGTCCCATGTTCATATGTGCCCGCATTGCTGAGAAAAATTATGTTTTAACATATGCAAATGAGCATCTAGGAGCAATGGGGCATTGCAGTTACAACTAGAGGCTTAGCTCTGCAACTGCCATGCCCTCTCCACTTTGATTGACAGGGACAGGCGTAATGAGTGTCACGACAGGAACACGGGGATAAGGTGCGCCCTGACTAATCCCCACCACTGTCCCTGCCTACTTGCCTCACCCTAGGCTAAAGGTCCTAGGGGGACAACTGGACGACAAATCCCTACTCTGTAAAAGTGAGGGATTGGGAGCAACAGAAGACAAACACAGGCGTGAACAAACACAATACGAATAGTCAGCAAGCAAAGTCAAACCAGGAGCGTACGCTCTCTCAGGGTGGCTCCCAATTGCATGGACTCTTCAAGGACCTTGACTGGAGACAGAGTCTGGAGAGAAGTCTCTGGAAGAACAACCACTGGGAGAAGAGTCGAGCGCTCCTTCTGCCTCTCTCTAACTCGTCGGTCCAATTTGATGGCTAAAGTCATAGTCTCCTCTAATGTCTCTGGGGTAGGGTAACTGAAAAGGAGGTCCTTAAGATGGTCAGAGAGCCCCACTCTAAACTGACTCCTCAATGCAGGATCATTCCAATTAGAGGAGACACACCACTTCCTGAACTCTGCACAATAATCCTCTACTGGACGGTTACCCTGCTGAATGTCCCTTAACTGAGACTCTGCTGCCGTGGCTAAGTCTGGCTCCTCATACAGAAGTCCTAATGCCCGAAAAAAAGCCTCCACAGACTGCAGACAGGGGGAGTCACGGGGCAAAGAAAAGGCCCACTCCTGCGGATCACCCTGCAGCAGAGAAATAATGATTTTAACTTGCTGAGGCTCTGGTCCCGAGGAGTTTGGGCACAGCTCAAAATAGAGTTTGCAGCTCTCCTTAAAAGAGCGAAAAGATTTTCGATCCCCAAAAAAACGGTCAAGGAGCTTGACGTGAGGTTCCAGTGAGGTACTAGGAACAACGGAAACAGCTGCAGGGGTGGGTTGCTGCTGCTCGTGATGTTGGAGCCTCTCAGCCAGGTCCTGGATCATTTGCGCCATCCCATGCACCTGGTCTGTGAGCGCTCGCAACTGTTCCATAGAGTATTGGCCTGTTATTCTGTCACGACAGGAACACGGGGATAAGGTGCGCCCTGACTAATCCCCACCACTGTCCCTGCCTACTTGCCTCACCCTAGGCTAAAGGTCCTAGGGGGACAACTGGACGACAAATCCCTACTCTGTAAAAGTGAGGGATTGGGAATGGGAGCAACAGAAGACAAACACAGGCACGAACAAACACAATACGAATAGTCAGCAAACAAAGTCAAACCAGGAGCGTACGTCAGGAGCCGAGGGAAAAAGCAGAATCGAGGTCGAGGTCACAAGCAATAGGTTTGGATACACGGTAAGGTCACAAGTCAAATAACGCACAGCACTGCAAAGAAAGGAACTTCAATAACAGGCAACTTGCACTGGCAGTTGCCATCTTTAAATAGCCCGTCCCTAGGTCATGTGACGTGGCCAGCGACACATGACCTGTGATGCAAACAAGGGCGTCGACCCATACTCAAAACAAATGACAATTAGCCATGTGGTGTGGTCAGCACCACATGGCTCCAAATAACAAAACATAAACAATAGCCATGTGGTGTGATCAGCACCACATGGCTGAGTAAATGCTCTTTAGGTAAAGCGCTGGCTGCCAGGCCAGTGCTTCACTCACTGCTTGTTACAATGAGATTTTCACTGCCTGATCATATAAAGAAACCTTTAAACCTCTTCATGGCTGTACTGAATCCCAATGTTGTCAAAGAAATAAAATAACAAGTATGTGTTGTACACCTTATGAGTCAAAGCAGTTGTGCCAGCATTAAATGGAACCTGTCAGCTCTGAAACACCCTCCAAACTACAGTAAGCGGTGTATAGTGTAAGTGACATTGAGTCTGGTTATGTAATTTTTATCTTCATACTCACTTCCATTCTGACTCTGTGCTCCCACAATCCTGCAGTAAAATGCACTGAGAGGACTCCGGTGCTGACTCATATAATGGAGAGGACTCAAAGATGAGTCCTCTGAATGCATTTTACAGCCGGTTTGTGGGAGCACAGCGTCGGAATGGAAGTGAGTATGAAGATAAAACTTACATATTCGGATTCAGCATCACACTATACATCTTTTACTGTAGTTCATGGGTGTGTTTAGGAGATGACAGGTTCCCTTTAAATGTTACTTTAACCCCTTCCCGACCAGCGCCGTACATGTACGGCACTGCGGGAAGTGACTTCCCGCCCAGCGCCGTAGTGCTACGGCGCGCTGATCGGGTGGGTGTAGGAGCTGTGCCTGCCCGATCAGCTGAGGGGGACGGGCTGTGCCAAGTAGCCTGCCCCCTGCTGTATACGCCGGCATCGGTGAAAACAGCAGCCATTAACCCTCGATGTGCCACGGTCAGCGCTGGCCGCGGCACATGCGATCTATGGTGCGGGAAAGGGATGACATCGGGTCCCCGCGCTGCTGTGACGGGGACCCGATGGCTTGGATGGCAGCCGGATGACTTCCTTAGGCATCCGGCCGCCATCTACATAAACCTGTGAGATACAGCCCCCTGGATCTCACAGGCAGGGAGCTGTAAGTGTATTACTGTGTGTAATACACTTACAGCAAATGCATTACAATACAGAAGTATTGTAATGCATTGTAAAGGGGATCAGACCCCCAAAAGTTATAAAGTGTAAAAAAAAAGTGAAAAAAAAATAAAGTTTTACAAAACAAAGTTTCACGCCCTTTTCACAAAATAAAGTTAAAACGCAGTAGGTGAACGCAGTAAAAAAAAAACAAAAAAAAAAAACAGTGCCAAAACAGCCATTTTTTGGTCACCTTCCCTTACAAAAAGTGTAATAGCAGGAGATCAAGGCGTATTTACCCCAAAATGGTACTAATCAAACCGTCATCTCATACCGCAGAAATTGATACCCTACCTAAGACAATCACCCAAAAAATAAAAAAGATGGCTCTCTGAAAATGGCAGCACAAAAACAAGATTTAATTCTGTTCAAAAAAGCATCTAATGTGTAAAACTTAACAAAAATAAAAATGTTAGACATATTGGGTATCGCCGCGTCCGTAACAACCTGCTCTATAAAATTATCACATGATTTTCCCCTTCAGGTGAATGCTGTAAAAAAAAAAAAAAAAAAGTGTAACACCAAGCGATCAAAAAGTCTTATGTACCCCAAAATGGTACCAATGAAACGGTCACCTCATCCCGCAAAAAATAAGACCCCACATAAGACAATAACTCAAAAAATAAAAACCAATGGCACCCGTAAACCAATCCATCAAAATCTGTGCTGCAAAATCCATATGGCCCTCCTTCCGTTCTGTCCTGCCATGTGCCCCCACAGCAGTTTACCACCACATAAGGGGTGTTGCCATATTCAGGAGAAAATGGGGAACAAATTATGTGCTGCTTTTTTTCCTGTTAGCCCTTGTGAAAATGAAAAATGTGGGGCTAAAGCAACATTTTATTGGAAGAAATGAAACTTCATTTTCACAGCCAAGTGTTTCCAAATTCCATAAAATGCTTAGGGAGTCAAAGTGGTCAGTACACCCCTTAATATATTCTTTGAAGGGTGTAGTTTCCAAAATGGGGTCACTTTTTGAGGGTTTCCGCTTTTGGGGTATGTCAGGGTGTCTCAATTACAAAATGGTGCCTAAAAACCATTCTAGCAAAATCTGCCTCCAAAATCTGTATGGTGCTCCTTTCCTTCTGACCACTGCCACGTGCCCATAGAGCAGTTTACCACCACATATGGGGTATTTCTGTAAACTGCAGAATCAGCTGTGTTGCAAGAAAAAATTGATTAACATGAAAAATCTGCATAAAAATTAAATTTTGAAATTTCCATTTTCCTTTAATTCTTGTAGAACACCGAAAGGGTTAACAAAGTTTGTAATGTCAGTTTTAAATAATTTGAGGGGTGTAGTTTCTAAAATGGGGTAATTTATGGGTGGTTTCCATTACATAAGCCCCTCAAAATCACTTTATATTGGAATTGGTGCTTAAAAAATGGTTTTGGAAATTTTGTTGAAAATTTGAAAAATGGCTTCTAAACTTCTAAGCTTTCTAACGTCCTAAAAAAGTAAAATGACATTTATAAAATGATGCCAACATAAAGTAGACATATGAGGAATGATGACTGGTAACTATTTCATGAGGTATTACTATCTGTCTTAAAAGTACAGAAATTCAAATTTCGAAAATTGTGAATTTTTCCAAAGTTTTGGTAAATTTGGGATTTTTTAAAAAATAAAGGAAAAATACAGTACAGACCAAAAGTTTGGACACACCTTCTCATTCAAAGAGTTTTCTGTATTTTCATGACTATGAAAATTGTAGATTCACACTGAAGGCATCAAAACTATGAATTAACACATGTGGAATTATATACTTAACAAAAAAGTGTGAAACAACTGAAAATATGTCTTATATTCTAGGTTCGTCAAAGTAGCCACCTTTTGCTTTGATTACTGCTTTGCACACTCTTGGCATTCTCTTGATGAGCTTCAAGAGGTAGTCACCTGAAATGGTTTTCACTTCACAGGTGTGCCCTGTCAGGTTTAATAAGTGGGATTTCTTGCCTTATAAATGGGGTTGGGACCATGAGTCGTGTTGGGCAGAAGTCAGGTGGATACACAGCTGATAGTCCTACTGAATAGACTGTTTGAATTTGTATTATGGCAAGAAAAAAGCAGCTAAGTAAAGAAAAATGAGTGGCCATCATTACTTTAAGAAATGAAGGTCAGTCAGTCCGAAAAATTGGGAAAACTTTCAATGTGTCCCCAAGTGCAGTCGCAAAAACCATCAAGCGCTACAAAGAAACTGGCTCATATGAGGACCGATCCAGGAAAGGAAGACCAAAAGTCACCTCTGCTGCGGAGGATAAGTTCATCCGAGTCACCAGCCTCAGAAATCGCAGGTTAACAGCAGCTCAGATTAGAGACCAGGTCAATGCCACACAGAGTTCTAGCAGCAGACACATCTCTACAACAACTGTTAAGAGGAGACTGTGTGCAGCAGGCCTTCATGGTAAAATAGCTGCTAGGAAACCACTGCTAAGGACAGGCAACAAGCAGAAGAGAACACAAGGAATGGACATTAGACCAGTGGAAATCTGTGCTTTGGTCTGATGAGTCCAAATTTGAGATCTTCTGTTCCAACCACCGTGTCTTTGTGCGACGCAGAAAAGGTGAACGGATGGACTCTACATGCCTGGTTCCCACCATGAAGCATGTAGGAGGTGTGATGGTGTGGGGGTGCTTTGCTGGTGACACTGTTGGGGATTTATTCAAAATTGAAGGCATACTGAACCAGCATGGCTACCACAGCATCTTGTAGCGGCATGCTATTCCATCCGGTTTGTGTTTAGTTGGACCATCATTTATTTATCAACAGGACAATGACCCCAAACATACCTCCAGGCTGTGTAAGGGCTATTTGACCAAGAAGGAGAGTGATGGGGTGCTACGCCAGATGACCTGGCCTCCATGGTCACCAGACCTGAACCCAATTGAGATGGTTTGGGGTGAGCTGGACCGCAGAGTGAAGGCAAAAGGGCCAACAAGTGCTAAGCATCTCTGGGAACTCCTTCAAGACTGTTGGAATACCATTTCAGGTGACTACCTCTTAAAGCTCATCAAGAGAATGGCAAGAGTGTGCAAAGCAGTAATCAAAGCAAAAGGTGGCTACTTTGAAGAACCTAGAATATAAGACATATTTTCAGTTGTTTCACACTTTTTTGTTAAGTATATAATTCCACGTGTTAATTTATAGTTTTGATGCCTTCAGTGTGAATCTACAATTTTCATAGTCATGAAAATACAGAAAACTCTTTGAATGAGAAGGTGTGTCCAAACTTTTGGTCTGTACTGTATACTATATTACTAAAAGATACAGTTCAGTTTTATAGCAAAAAAAAAAATACTGCAATAATACCATTATTATACCATCGTTATTGAACATGTTTCACATTACTGCAAGATACCGTTCAGTGTTATAGCAAACCTACTTTACTGCAATTATGCAAATATTATACACCTGTTTCTGAATGTGTTGTATATTACTGCAAGATACTGCTTAGGTTGCGTTCACACTTCAGTTATTTGATCAGTTATTTCGATCAGTGATTGTGAGCCAAAACCGGTAGTGAAGCCTATACAGAGATCAGGTGTACTTATTTGATTTGCACCTATTCTGTGTTTTTGACCCGTACCTGGTTTTGGATCACAATAACTGACCAAATAACTGAAGTGTGAATGCAGCCTAAGTGTTATAGCAAAAATACTGCAATAACTCCATTATTATACTCATGTTATTTAACACTTTATCTATTACTGCAAGGTACTATTCAGTGTTATAGCAAAAGCATTTTACTGCAATAACATAATTATTATACCCTTTTTATTGAATGCATTGTATATTACTGATAGATACTGTACCATTCAGTTTCAACAGAAGCATTTTACTGTAAAAACTGCATTATTATTATTATAAATTTCAATATCAGTGTGCAATGTGTTTGTAAAAGGGGGCATTTAACTGACACTCTGTGTTCAAATTACTTTGTGTTTAAAAACACATTTTCTTGTGCCGTTTAATAATTTGTAGTGTTGAGTGAGCATGCTCGGCCGAACTCGCTGTTCGGCCGAGCATGCCTATGCTCGGATCCGCTCGGTGTTCGGCCGAACACCGAGTGTACTCGAGCGCAGTGCTCGAGTCCCCTCCCCACACCAAGATGGATCCATCATTACTCCAATGCAAGTCAATGGGGACGGATCCGTTTGGTGTGACACAATAGTAAACGGATCCGTCCCCATTGACTTGCATTGGGGTCATGACGGATCCATCATGAACTCCATTGAAAGTCAATGGAGGACGGATCCGTTTGGTGTGACACAATAGTAAACGGATCCGTCCTCCATTGACTTTCAATGGACTTCATGACGGATCCGTCACCTATTACATTTTTTTTTTTCATTGAAAAATTCAAGGTGTAAATTTTTTTTTCATTCACCAGCAGAGGGCGCAATGTAATGAAGAGGCTCCGCTGCTGAGGAGAAGAAGCCTGAGGGGGTAAGTGGTTTGTGTTTGTTTGTTTTCTATTTTTCAGGATCGTGAATGCAGAGGACTACGTCGGATTCGTTGGATTACGTTGGACCAGCTTTTTTATTTTTTAAATAAAATGGTCAAACAGGGGTCTGGGGGAGTATTTATTTCAATAAAATATTTTATAAGTGTGTGTGTGTGTGTTTTTTTCCCACACTGCAGTTTTAGTCATCATGGCTATCTACAGACGGCCCTGATTACTAATACTGGGCTTAGTGCTTGCCGGTATGGCCAGCATTAAACCCCAACATCTATTACCTCGGCATCCACCGCCACCAGGGGTGTCGGGAAGAGCCGGGTACCTGCAGGACCGGACTTCTAAATTGAGGGTCCGGTTCTGGGGCAGTGGCAGGCTGTTACTGTTAGGCTGGGAAGGGCCAATAACCGTGTCCCTTCCCACCCTGGTAGTGCCAGGCTGCCGCTGCTGGTTGTATCTGGCTGGAGAAGGAAAAAAGGGGGGCCCCACGCCATTTTTTAAAATTGTTTGACCCCCCGCTCGTGCCTGGTTTACTCCCATAGACTTCAATTATGCTCGGGTGCTTAGCCAAGCACTCGAGCACCCGAGCACCGACGTGCTCGATCATCACTAATAATTTGTATACCAAACCCATAGCTTTCATTTATAAAATGTCTGTAATGGTGGTTGTTGCTCACAGCCAATATTCTGTGGTTCCTGGCTCTGTCCTCCCTCACCATCTCCTTCATTGTCTGCGTCTGACGGCATTCCGGGGCAAGTAATGGAGGTGATCAGCTGCCAGTGTCTTCCCATTCACTGCTGCGGTCCTGGTCTCTGTCCTTACAGACATCATCCTTCCTGGAATTCACTCCACGGTTTCCTTCTAGCTCTGGACACAGCATGCCTTCCAGCCTGTTCCCTGTAGCACCTTGTTAAGGACCGTCACATATCATTTCCTGTGATTTAAGTGTTTTGCACATGTGACCTGTGCAACCAATCCTAGCCATCTTGTACCTATATAAGTGGTCCAGTCCTCTTCCTAGGTTCCTGAGCAACAAAGGTCCTTATGTCCTGCAAAGGCAGCATTTGTCTGTGCTTGATTTCCTGTATTACTGACCCGTACTTGTCTTCTGGATTTTGCTTCCTGTCTGATCCTTGCTTGCTTTGTCTCGAAAATCTAACCCCACTATCAGGGGTACTGTGAAGAACAAGGGGTTCACTTAGGCAATGCCTTAAAGGAGTTTTGTTACGTGGCACAGTGGGTTCACACCAGCTGGTTCCTGAAAAAGTCTGGTAAATGAAAGAGTGGAAAACAAAAGACCCATACCTCATCATTCAAGAGTAGTGCAAATAACAGTAGAAGCACCAGCTGTCTGTCCAGTAACAATAGTGAGCCACAGTTCTCCCTAGCTTCCAATTAATACCACATTATTATTGGGGACAAAGAGGATGAGATTGTGAACTGGACGGCTCACTACTCCTCTCAGTCACAGCAAGATAATATGGATGTCACCTCTAAGTCTGACACTGTGCCTTGAAGCTAGGGGCCACAGTATTGTTACTGCTCCTCCTACATGCAACCCCAGAGAAGCCTTTCAGTTGCATGACGTCTTTCTTCACTGCCCCCTCTTATTGGGGTGCCTTTTATTTTCTAATAAAAGGCAACAAAACCCAACCACATGCTATGGAAGATACTCAAGAGAGTCTCCCTGTTGATGACTTGTGTGAGAACAGTTTGCATTTGAACTGCCATGAGGAGGAGGATGACAGGGAGGTGGGGGACCCCATGCATAGCTGTGGTGGTAGTGGTAGTAGTGGCACTTGTAACCATGGTGGTGGCTGTAAGGAAGTTTAATAGCAACAGTGGCACCCAGTGCAAATACAGAGCAGGGAATCTGGAGGGGGACCAAGTAGCCCATCATGATATATCATAGGCTGATAAAAGTGGCGAGGAGGGTGAGGACTATGGCAATAAAATATGTTGTACAGGACCTGGGACCAGGACTGGGTGCCGAAGGGGAGAAGGAGACATCAAAGGAGTAGGAGGGTGGCAACCACAGTGGTGGCAATAAAGAGCATAACCATAACCTCCCAAAAAACTGACAGGGCCAGATCTGCTTTTATTATGGTAAGGTCAGGAAGTGGTGACGCTGTTGATACTGTGAGCACAGGCTCAAAACATGCCAGATCTAAGACAAGATTGGGTGCCACTAGCTTTGTGCAAGTATCTCCTGTCTGGCAGTTTTTCTCCACAGTGAGGAGACAAACGCAGTGCCATGTGGAAGATCTGCACGATAAAAACTGTGGGCATTCAAACACAAATATAGGCACCACAGCTCTATCGTAGAACATAAAGCAGCACCACCATTTACTGTTGGAAAATAGATGTACCTGTCAGTTTGCACAGCAAACGTGTCCTCCCTCTCATGGTCTCCTTTGCAGCAGCTGGGCCATATCCATGTGCAGTATAGTGTCCTTGTCATCATCATCATCAGTTATTGCTTCTCCCGCTCAGACTTCTCACCCTCCTAATAATCTGCTCTTATGACAGCTATCAATAATTGAATGTGTGGCCAGGAAACAACTCTATGTGCCCAGCAGTTCACTGGTGTGCAAGCTTACAAGCTTGCAAGCTTGTAACTCTCACCTGGCCAAGTTGCTGGAGGTGCAGTTGCTGCTGTAACACTTAGTGGATTCTGTTGCATTTAGGGATCTGATGGTGTGCACTCAGCCTCGCTTTAAGATACCTAGCCACCATTATTTCACAAAAAAGCATCCCTGCCTTGAAAGTGGGCTGCCCCTTGTAATTCTTACTGTGCGGCAATGTGTACGCTGTTTTGGACACCTGATGCAGGGGTTACAAGCAAGGACAGTTCATGCTTTTCACAGCCTACTGGGTTGTTTTTCACCGCATGGCAGCATTAAAGCAGTGAAGCCAGGTTCTATAAACACTTCCACGTTTGTGTCGATCTAGTTCCCACACCAGGAGCTTATCTGCCTTTGCTACGCCCTGCTCCATGGACATCCTCTAATCCCCTACAGAAGCAAGGCAGAGCATTGCTCTTAGTCTCCCTTCCTCTTATATGTGTAAAGTGAAGTGTTGCCATTTTGTGTTTAAGCTGATTGGCCTAGATGAAAATATCCACACAACCAATCAATTGCTAAATTGCATAACGCAGCAAACATCTACCTTGCTGTCTCCCCACCATTTTCAACTGTAAAAGGTAGTCAGCGACAATGGCAGGAACAATGTGGTTGTGCTGCATTTGAGGGAAAGAGCACATGCTTCCTGCAAGGCACACGTGATAAATATAGTGGTGCAACCCTTTTTGCAAAAGTGACAAGGCTTTCAGACGATGCTGGCCATGTCCGGGAGATTGTCCTCACATATCAGTGATTCTTATGTGGCAAGGAATTACCTCCTGGCCTTGCAATGGCAGAATGGTCTGCCATTGTGCCACTTGATCTATATGTTCCAACTCGCTGGAACTCACACTATATTTATCACGTGTGCCTTGCAGGAAGCATGTGCTCTTTCCCTCAAATGCAGCACAACCACATTGTTCCTGCCATTGTCGCTGACTACCTTTTACGTGCTCTGCCATCCCGCCTGCACGGCTGCCCGCCCTCTCGCCCAGCCGCATCGCACATTTGTACGGCTGCCCGCCCTCTCGCCCAGCCGTGCAGTACAAGTGAATGGCTTACAGCCCTCCTGCCCAGCCTCAAGGTTGTATGGCCCCCCGGCATCCTGCTCAGCCACACATGTTTATGGCCCTGCCACCTGCCCAGCCGCATGATTGTATGGCTGCCCGTGCACCTGCTCAGCCTCATGTTATTGTGGCCCCGGCCTCCCGCCCAGCCACCAGCCAAGCTGTAGTTTGAATTGCCGCCCACCACCCACCTCTGAGAACCGCTGTTCCCTGCCTGCAAGCCAGAGCCAGGACCCTCCTGTTTCAGACTCCCTGCCAGCTTTGGTGAGTCTGATACCCTGGACTGTGCCCCCCTCCCCTGGACTGTGCCCCCCTACCCTGGACTGTGCCCCCCTACCCTGAACTGTGCCCTCCTACCCTGGACTGTGCCCCATACACTGGACTGTGCCCCCTAAACATACACTGTTGGCAGCACAGTACAATGGTATAAAGGGATAAACCTTATTGTGCCTCCTACCCTGTACTATGCCCCAATATACCCTATAATGTGCCTCCTACCCTGTACTATGGCCCCTTATACCCTATAATGTGCCTCCTATCTTGTACTATGCCCTCTTATACCCTCCATTGTGCCCCCTTATCATACCCTGTAATGTGCCCCCTTATACCCTATATCCAGTCACTGTATGGAGGCGTTATCCGGTCACTGTTTGGAGGTGTTATCCAGTCACTGTATGGAGGCGTTATCCAGTCACTGTATGGCAGCGTTATCCAGTCACTGTATGGAGGCGTTATCCGGTCACTGTATGGCGGCGTTATCCGGTCACTGTATGGAGACATTATCCAGTCACTGTATGGAGACGTTATCCGGTCACTGTATGGAGGCGTTATCCGGTCACTGTATGGAGGTGTTATCCGGTCACTGTATGGAGGCGTTATCCGGTCACTGTATGGTGGTGTTATCTAGTCACTGTATGGTGGTGTTATCTGGTCACTGTATGGCGGCGTTATCCGGTCACTGTATGGCGGCGTTATCCGGTCACTGTATGGAGACATTATCCAGTCACTGTATGGAGACGTTATCCTGTCACTGTATGGAGCGTTATCCGGTCACTGTATGGAGGCGTTATCCGGTCACTGTATGGAGGTGTTATCCGGTCACTGTATGGAGGCGTTATCCGGTCACTGTATGGTGGTGTTATCTAGTCACTGTATGGTGGTGTTATCTGGTCACTGTATGGCGACGTTATCCGGTCACTGTATGGAGGCGTTATCCGGTCACTGTATGGAGGCGTTATCCGGTCACTGTATGGAGGCGTTATCCGGTCACTGTATGGAGGCGTTATCCGGTCACTGTATGGAGGCGTTATATGGTCACTGTATGGAGGCGTTATCCGGTCACTGTATGGTGGCGTTATCCGGTCACTGTATGGCGAGGTTATTAATTGGTTGTAGGGCTAATATATTTTTAGTATATACTGTGGATTCCAGTATATTATGCTGTATTGTGGCCTGTTTTTCCCAGTAGAGTAAATGAGCCTTGTAGAACACAGTCCACACCACTGACCACCAGGACCAGCCTTCTGTACTATAGCCTGCAGTACATGGCCACCTCCCTTCTCTGTCACCTCGCTCTACTAGTACTTATTTTGGAACACTTAGGCTAAATCCACACGTCTGTGGAGCACGGTCCGTGAAATCCTGGACTGTGCTCCTTCTGAGGGCAGGAGCGCACAGCATCATTGGGCTCCTTCTGAGGGCAGGAGCGCACGGCGTCATTGGTTGGTCTTATGCCGTCGCTGTACAGTCATTGGTTGTCCTGATGCCGTCGCTGTACAGTGATACACTCTATACGAGTGTGTACAGTGTATCACTGTACAGCGGCAGCCTCAGGAAGCGCACGGCGTCATAGCAACCAATGACGCCGTGCGCTCCTGCCTTCAGAAGCACGGTCCCGGATTTCCCGGACCGTGCTCCACGGATGTGTGAATTTAGCCTTAGGCTGGGTTCACATCAACTTTTTGCCTTGCGTTTAACATATACAAAAAAGATATACATTAACGGATGACCCAGACTAATGTGATATAGTGGCATATATAGGATTCCATTGTAAAAAAAAAAAGTATACTTTTTTTTTGCCAGACTCTGCAGAATACAAAAGCGTGGTGTCTTGCGTTTTTGTATCCCTTTTTTCCAACATATACAGTACTTCAAACAAATGGTAAAAAGGTGATGTGAACCCAACCTTATATATGTGCACATTCATTGCCAGGATGGTCATGAAGAGGGGGCCCCGTACAAAAATTTGCTGTGGGGCCCAGTCAGTTCTAGCTACGCCCCTGATGACCACGATGTGTACTGTTGTGTTTTGTTGTAGTATTAGCATGTTGGGGGTATTGTAACTATGGGCCTTAATTCTCTCTAGCCAAAGGTGAATAATGACTAGATTTTATATGGCACATAAAGGCTCTATACTAAGATTGACTTTTGTAAATCCAGTCTTAGTATATCTCCTCCAATGTGTCTGTGGAGCATTTCCAAGAGGAAACTCACCAATATTAACTGAATTGAAGCTGTATTGTATGGCGGAAACTGTTAAAATTCCTTAAAGCCAATGTGCATAAGCAGAACTAATCAACAATTCGTGGGGACATGCACTACTTTGATCTGTGATGCGGACCAAGCACGCCCATTGAAATCTATTGGTCCGTGAAAATCACTGAGACACATCCGTGTTGTGTCCGTGTTGCGTCCGTTTTTCACTGATGACTAATAGGAGATTCTTTGGAAATTAATTTTCACATGAGCAACGTCAGTGAATTACGGATGACACAAGGATGTTAAAAACAGACACACGGACCAACCACGGATCCTTCATGGACATCTTCACCGATGAGACAAGTACGCTTTTTTTTCACGGATGTGACACTGATACGGAAATGTGAACAAGGCCTTAGAGATATAGTAAAGTGCCCTGGCTGGTTTCACAACTTCAAATACAGCTCAATGTGTGCGTAACATCTGATTCCTCTTCAGTTTTTCTGAACCCTTAAAATCACCAGGTGTTGTGGCTGAAATACGGATCCTAAATTGCAAGCCATATTTTTGCAGTCTGCTCAGTTTAATTTGATTTAGACGGAGAATGTTGATACTGTATGAGTTAGCCACAGTTTATAGCAGCTATATAATCCATTTCTAACACTGGCTGACTGCTACATTTTATTTAAGCAATGATTCATTCCTCACCCACTATAGCTACAGCGAAGAACTGATAAACTAAATGATCATTTTTAGTATACCGATGCCATAGACATAAAGTGGAGAGTAGTGAGGATGACATTTATCCTTTTTCAGATAGTGTTTCAAATTTCTGGCATATATTTCAGTATTGAGTGGCCTTAGGGTACGGCCACATGTTCGGGTTTCCTGATGCAGTTTTGGAAGCCAAAATCAGGAATGGCTTATAAAAGGATAGAACGTATTTTGGACAGATACAATTTCCCCTGATTTTTAAATTCAATCGTGGTTCTGACTTCCAAAACTGTATCAGGAAACCTGAACATGTAGCCTAAACTTAGTGTCATGCCCAATTTTCTCACCTCTCATAAGATTTGGTGAGGGTCAAGAAAACTCCCAAATTATCACTAATGTCATTGAAGTGCCGTAGTGTACACCACCTCCTGGAGTAAACTGTTTGATAAATATGGGCCAACATTTTCTACACTTTTTGTTTACATCATTTTAGGTGTAGAAAATGATCTAAATGTAAGCTAGAAAGGAAGCTGGCTTACATTTAGACCAGCGCTGAATACAAAGTTATGTTAGAGGCCAGCGATTCTACAAAAATTCGTCGGATCCACTGCCAGCACAGGGGCTTATTAAGACCGGCGTCTAAAATGTTGGTCTTAATAAATGACCCCCAAAGTCTTTATATTTTGCTAAACTATGTTTCAAGTGGGAGAGAACAAGCATCCAGTAGCCAAAGAGATCATCAGCTCATAGGGGTGTCCACACATCTCATTTGGTCCCAAAGCAAAACATAGTATGAGCACCCACTAGGCTTCCCAATATGCATGCATCAAACACTTCCGCACTACATGGGATGCAAAGTGTGACTCCCAAGATTTCTAACAAAAGTACAAGACATTTTTAATTATATAAACTGTCACCTTTCACCACACCGATTTTAACCAATTTCTATGGTGGAAAAAGTGAAACAGGTGCTTCATAAATATGGTGCCCACCATATTTCTCTATATATTTATACTACACAAGTGACATAAATACATTGATAAACCTCCTGCTTCCCTTCACATAGATTTATTCAACTAGAGATAGGCGAATTTTTCAAAAATTCAATTCGGCTGCTTCGCCGAATTTTCTGAAAAGATTCGCTTCGATCCGAATAAATTTGTTGAGAATCGCGTTAAAAAACGACTACTTCCGGGCTGCAGAGAGCTTGGATAGTGGTGTAGAGCACTGTACCTTACAGTAAAACGCATAGGGAGTAGTGTTGAGCGAGCACTTCTGTGCTCGTATGCTCGGGTGCTCTGGCCGAGCAACCGAGCATAATGTTAGTCAATGGGACCAAACCAGGCACCACCCGTTCGGAAGAGGGGAGGGTGTCTGGTTAATAGAAAAAGGTCAGAATCGCGACTTCTCCTCTTTTACGCCTTTCGCTTGTAAAAGTATGCTAATTAACTGAATTTGTACGCATTTGCGCACAATGCGTACGCATTAACGTCGAAATGCGTACTCATTAGCATACAAAATCGTACGCATTAGCATAAAATGCGTAGTATTAGCATACAAATCAACATTACAGTGAATGCCAGCATTGCGCTTGAGTACACTCGGTGTTCTACTGTGGTACTGGAAGAATACTGTGAGCCAGTGTGACACGCACATAACAGGCTTCTTAGACTCGCTGCACACTTTTATGTATTTGGGCAGTTAAGGGGCCAAAACTCACCAAACAACACAAGTCTGAACTCAGCCTTACAGGTCAATGTTAGCGCCAGCTATAAAGAATCGTGCAGAGGCCCAAGATCCTACTAAAGCGCCAAAAGTGCACGCCTTTTACACCAATTCACTGATTCCACATACATTTTGACAGAACCTGTTCTATTGCACGCTTATACAAGAAGAGCCCCCCCAGACAGGTTGGAGATAGCAGTGGCAGCAACATCAGCAGACTATAGAGTGGCACGACGACAGTGTGGCCAGGTGGCAGCAGCATGAGTAGGCCACAGAGTGGCAGAATGACAGACCATGGAAGTGGCAGCAGCAGTGGAAGTAGTAGTACAATGTGGAGGCCACAGAGTGGCACAATTACCTAATTTTGAGGTAGCGGCAGCCAGGAGACGGCATGTGGAGTCGGCGGCGGCGACAGCAGCATCAGGCTGGAGAGTGGCATGATGACATACCCTGAAGAGCAGACCGTAATTAAAAATTCTTATCCTTGTGGTTAAGATCAACTGTCGCATATGTTCTTATCAGTATCGGGGCTGGTTATGCCAGCAGACGGGAACGTAAGACAGAGGAGGTGCAGTGAAGGCTCCAGCTTTGCCTCGACTGTGACAAAATGTCAGTATTGACCCAAGACGCCAAGAAAGTTCGATCTTGAGATCGAGCTGGCGGTCTGCAGGGAGCTGAGCTACCACCTGTGGGAGCCCCTGCCTCTTGCCTCCCCCATGCTCATCGCCGAGTGTCCCGGGGGCCGGAATCGTTTACTTTTAAAAATTCGAGTGTTCAAAACAAACAGGGTTTCCTGTATAATTGAGCTAGCAGCAGTGGAATCTTTGTCTGCAGATGATGATAATGACCATAAAGCCCTTGCTTCACCCGGCTCCCAAGTGTAATCGGCTACATCATCATCAACTACAGTTAGCTCTGTTTCCTGTATACTTGAGCTATGAATAATGGAATGGGGCTACAGAACATACAAAAAATGTACGACTGACATACTGCCGAGCAGAAGGTCGAAAAAAATTTGAATAAATTTTGAGGCCACAGAGTGGCACCGTAACAGAAGCTGCAAGAGTCAGCAGTCAAACAAATTTCAAGGCCACATAGTGGCACCGTAATAGAAGCTGCAAGAGTCAGCAGTCAAACAAATTTCAAGGCCACAGAGTGGCACCGTGACAGCTAGCTGCAAGAGGCAGCAGTCGAATACATTTCAAGGCAACAGAGTTGGAGAGGCAGCAGGAGTGGTACTAATTTTAAAAAGACAGAATGGCACAGTGACATACCCTGGGAGAGGCAGCAGCAGTCAAAAAAATTTAAATGCAACATACCTTAGAGTGGCACAATTACATACTTTGGACATAGCGGCAGCTGGGAGACAGCGTGAGTAGGCGGCAGCTGGGACGCAGCATGAGTAGGCCGCACAGTGGCACAATTACATAGTTCGGACGTAGCGGCAGCTGGGAGACAGCGTGAGTAGGCGGCGGACGCAGCAGCATCAGGCCACTGAGTGGCACAATTACATAGTTTGTAGGTAGTGGCAGCCAGGAGACGGCGTGTGTAGTCGTCGTCGTCGGCAGCAGCATCAGGTCGGAGCGTGGCACGGTGACATACCCTGAAGAGCAGACCGTAAAAAAGAATTTCCGGCCTTTTGGTTAAGATCAACTGTTGTACATGTTCTCATTGTTATCGGGGCTGTTTATGTCAGGGAACGTAAGGCAGAGGAGGTGCAGTGCAGGCTACAGCTTTGCCTTGACATTGGCAAAATTGCAGTGTTCACACAGTGCGCTGAGAAGTTCCATCTTGAGATTGAGCTGGCGGTCTGCAGGGAGCTGATCTACCACATGTGAGAGCCCCTGCCTCTTGCCTCCCCCATGCTCATCGCTGAGTGTCCCGGGGCAGGAATCGTTTACTTTTAAAAATTCGAATGTTCAAAACAAACAGAGTTTCCTGTATACTTGAGCTAGCAGCAGTGGAATCTTTGTCTGCAGATGACGATAATGACCATAAAGCCCTTGCTTCACCCAGCTCCCAAGTGTAATCGGCTACATCATCATCAACTACAGTTAGCTCTGTTTCCTGTATACTTGAGCTATGAATAATGGAATGGGACTACAGAACATACAAAAAATTTACGACTGACATACTGCTGAGCAGAAGGTCGAAAAAATTTGAATCAATTTTCAGGCCACAAAGTGGCACCGTAATAGAAGCTGCAAGAGGCAGCAGTCGAATACATTTTAAGGCAACAGAGTTGGAGAGGCAGCAGGAGTGGTACTAATTTTAAAGAGACAGAATGGCACAGTGACATACCCTGGGAGAGGGAGCAGCAGTCAAAAAAACTTAAATGCATCATACCGTAGAGTGGCACAATTACATACTTTGGACGTAGCGGCAGCTGGGAGACAGCGTGAGTAGGCGGCAGCTGGGACGCAGCATGAGTAGGCCACAGAGAGGCACAATTACATAGTTTGGACGTAGCGGCAGCGGGGAGACAGCGTGTGGAGGCGGCAGCTGGGACGCAGCATGAGTAGGCCACAGAGAGGCACAATTACATAGTTTGGACGTAGCGGCAGCGGGGAGACAGCGTGTGGAGGCGGCAGCTGGGACGCAGCATGAGTAGGCCACAGTGTGGCACAATTACATACTTTGGACATAGCGGAAGCTGGGAGACAACGTGAGTAGGCGGCAGCTGGGACGCAGCATGAGTAGGCCACAGAGAGGCACAATTACATAGTTTGGATGTAGCGGCAGCTGGGAGATAGCGTGAGTAGGCGGCAGACGCAGCAGCATCAGTCCACAGAGTGGCACAATTACATAGTTTGGACGTAGCAACAGCGGGGAGACAGTGTGTGGAGGCGGCAGCTAGGAAGCAGCATGAGTAGGCCACAGAGAGGCACAATTACATAGTTTGGACGTAGCGGCAGCGGGGAGACAGCGTGTGGAGGCGGCAGCTGGGACACAGCATGAGTAGGCCACAGAGAGGCACAATTGCATAGTTTGGACGTAGCGGCAGCTGGAAGACAGCGTGAGTAGGTGGCAGACGCAGCAGCAGCATCAGGCCACAGAGTGGCACAATTACATAGTTTGGACGTAGCGGCAGCTGGGAGACAGAGTGTGGAGGTGGCAGCAGTAGCAGCATCAGGGCACAGAGTGGCATGGTGACATAGCCTAGAGGTGACAGCAGTAGCATCATGAGGAGTGATTGTTGAGGTGGCAGCATCATTAGAAGGCTACATATTGGGTCAGTGACAGAGTGGAGAGGTGGGTGGCAATACCAGTCACTGGTAAAGATGCTAGGTGGTAGAAGGAGCAGCTGGTAGATGTGTGGCATCAGGAGGGTGGCAGCATCATAAGAGTGGCTGAGGCAGGTAGCCTGAAGAATACAGTCTCATTTGTCAAGGTTTGGGTGACGCATCATGGCTGATCTAATCTGATGCATGAGGCGTTGGTGGGTGGAAATCCTGGCTGATCCACGCCTGATTCATCTTGACAAAGGTGAGTCTTTCCACATTTTGGAAGGACAGGCGAGTTGTCCTTGGGGTAACTATGGCCCCCGCCACACTGAACACCCGCGCTGATGCCACACTACTAGCCGTGCAGGAAATCTTCTCCAGTGCAAACTCGGCCAGTTGCGGCCACAAATCCAGTTTGGCTGCCCAGTAGTCCAGCAGATCTTCAATGTGGGGTGGCAGGGTGCTGTCTAAGTAGGCAACCACCTGCTGGTTCAGGGTCTGCTCCTGGACTACCTTCTGCTGCCGCTGCAGGTGAGTACTTTCCGCACTTGGCGGGTCAAGAAAGCTGTTCATCAGCGACTCCAGACTCAAGTTGCTGCTGATGGAGCTGGTACTGCTCCTCACCCCCGACCCCCCCACAGCAGCCATGGCAGTGGTACGTGAGTGCTGAGGGACCCCCCGGTCAGACCTGCGAGAGGATGGACTAGGATGCAGATAGGCAGCAGCCAACTGAGTACATAGGATGTCTCTATAGTACTTCAGTTTGTCCTCCCTCTCAGCAGGTGAAAAAAAGGCCCCCATTTTAGACAGGTAGCGAGGGTCCAAGAGGGTGGAGAGCCAGAAGTCATCACTCTGTCGGATGGTGACTATTCGGCTGTCACTATGTAAGCAAGTGAGCATGCATCGGGCCATTTGCGCAAGTGACTCGGAGGGACTCCCTGCCTCCAACTCCACTGTATACTGCCATGGTGTCTCTGGGTCATCCGCCTCATCTTCCGCATCTCCCTCTACCTCCTCTGGCTGCTCCTGCTCCTCCTCTTCTGTCACCTGGGTAGAAAAACCACTAAATGCTTGTGCTCCAATGTTCTCCTCCTCCTCCAGATCAGCCCCCACCGGACTCATGTGGCGATGAGATGCAGTCTCCATGTTTCCAGTCCCCTGACCAGAAAGATTTTGCAGCATCTGTTCCAGGACATGAAGCAGTGGAATGACGTTGCTCATACCGTAGTCCTGGCGACTGACAAATAACGTGGCCTCCTCAAAGGGCCTGAGCAAGCGGCAGGTGTCACGCATGAGCTGCCACTGGCTGACATCAAAATTACACAGGGGAGTACTACTGTCCGCTTGGATCATTAAGAAATAGTTTATGGCCTTTCTCTGTTCGTACAGTCGGTCCAACATATGGAGGGTAGAATTCCAACGGGTGGAAACGTTACATATCAGCCTATGTTGGGGGACGCCATTCTGCCACTGCAGCTCAAGGAGGGTGTGCTTGGCGCTGTAGGAATGGATGAAGTGCATGCAAAGTTTCCTGGCCATTTTTAGAATGTTTTGCAGTTGGGTATAAGACTTGAGGAAACGTTTGACAACTAGATTAAATACGTTCGCCATGCAGGGCGCATGGCTCAGCCCTCCTTGGTGCAGCGCGGACACCATGTTCTTTCCGTTGTCTGTCACCATGGTTCTGATTTTTAGTTGTCGTGGAGAAAGCCAGCAATCGATTTCTTCTTGCATGATGCGGAGCAGTTCCTCCCCTGTGTGACTTCGTTCGCCCAGGCAAACCAGGCATAGAACTGCGTGACACCGCCGTGCCCTGCACATGTGGTACGCTGGAGGAGCGCTATGACTTGGCCCTGCAGTGGAGGTTGAGGTGGTGGAGAAGGAGCCGGACATTAACGTAGGATCAGCAGTTTGACAACGAGGAGGAGAAAGCAGCGTCACCTGTCCAAGTTGCTCATGTGGCTGGGCAGGAAGCACATTGACCCAGTGGGCCTTAAAGGACATGTACTGTCCCTGACCGTAGTTGCAACTCCACACGTCGGCGCTGCCGTGCACTTTGGCAGACACCGACAGGCTCAAGGACTGGGCCACCTTCTCTTCTACATATTTGTGCAGGGCTTGGACTGACTTTTTGGAAAAGAAATGACGACTTGGGACTCTCCACCTCGGCTCGGCACAAGCCATCATTTCTCTGAATGGTGCAGAGTCCACCAGTTGAAAAGGGAGGGACTGAAGCACGAGCAACTTGGACAGGAGCACGGCCAGCTTCTGCGCTGTAGGATGGCTGGACGCGTACTGCTGTCTCTTTGCAATGGCCTCGGTGAACGTCTGCTGCCGTAATGAGTGGCGATGAATAAGAGGAGGAGGTGCAGGAGCATCTGGAGCAATAGATGATGAGAGACAGCTCCCTTCGGCAGAGGTGCTGGAGCCTTGACTGCCTGAAACGGGCTGCGTGCCACTGGGTGATGCTTCTGCTGCTGCTGACTGGACCGTCACATCTGAGCCACGGTTCCCCCAGGCCACTTTGTGGTGACGCTGCATATGTTGGCGCAGGGCCATGGTGCCAACATTAGCACCCTGGCCACACTTCACTTTCTGACCATAGATTCTACATATAGCCATGTTCACCTCCTCAGACGTTTTAACAAAAAACTTCCACACCGCCGAGTACGCGATTTTACCACCAACACTCCGCACTGACGGAGTAGTACCTCCGCTGCCTGGCTGAGCCACTGCGCCGCTCTTTTCAAGGCCGGAAAGCCCCTGCAAAGAGTTCGGTCTACCACGTGCCCGTTTGGCTCCCGACCTCGCACTGCTGCCACTATGCTGACTCCCACCCACACTACCAACTTGCTGGCTGCACCGCTGCCTCACGCGCAAGCTGTCAGTCTCGTCTGCAGATGACGATAAGGATGATGAAGCCCTTGCTTCACCTGGCTCCCAAGTGCGATCGGCTAAATCATCATCAACTACAGTTTGAACGTCGCTAATGTCCTCCTCAACTGTCTCTGTGTACAAAGCCTGACCGCTCTCAATGTCACCTCCCACAACACTCTCCTCATCAGTACTTGACCGCCTACTGGAAGGAGCGGATTTCTGCCCCACCTCTTGGCTTCCCAGTAGCTGCTAACCGTCCTCAAGTAGTTCGTTCTCTCTTTATAGTGGCTCAGAGCCCACTGCATATAGTACTTCTCTGGCTGAGGGAACCGAAAAGGACAGAGGCAGGTTGAGGGCAGGTTGAGGGCAGTGGAGGTGCTCCAGGCCCATTTCAACTAAGGGTTGTATCTGACGAACCCACCAACTCTTGTCTGGGGGTGTCCGATGTCATCTGGGAGGAAGTGGATGACCGAGTCAATCATTCAAGAACCACTGGGTTGGTGGTCAACACACGACCGCTGGATGACACCGGTAGCTCTGGCCTCGCCAAGTGACCCTTATGCCACATCCCCTTCCTCTGCTGCAACCTGTGCCTATTCCAGAAACATTTGTGCCACTGCCCCTCCCCTATGAAGGGCCTGTCACCGCTCTGTCTGACATACTGATTGATTACAAATTTAAAATAAAAGGAAATTAAAAATCCAACAAAAAAATTACTTTGCTCACTGTCTCGCACAACGACATAACTTTTTATTTGAGAAATACCGTCACCCACAGAGTAGGTCAACAATGGACTGCTGAACTACAGTACAATGGGTTACTGCACAGAACTACACACTATATGACAATTTTCTTTTTCTATGGCAAATGAGGCCACAAATACGTATTTAAAAGTAACACTGATAACCCCACAAACTCAGAATCACTTTTTTCTTTAGTGATATTCACTGACTACCTTACAGCAATGTCACGCTTTTTTGCTTGGATGGCGAATGAGGCCTAAAATACTTATTTGAAACTAACCACCCCACAAACTGAGATATATATACATCACACAGTTGCCGCAGATTTGTCGGCTGCACATCCATGATGCGAATCTCCCGTTCCACCACATCCCAAAGATGCTCTATTGGATTGAGATCTGGTGACTGTGGAGGCCATTTGAGTACAGTGAACTCATTGTAATGTTCAAGAAACCAGTCTGAGATGATTCCAGCTTAATGACATGGCGCATTATCCTGCTGAAAAGTAGCCATCAGATGTTGGGTACATTGTGGTCATAAAGGGATGGACATGGTCAGCAACAATACTCAGGTAGGCTGTGGCGTTGCAACGATGCTCAGTTTGTACCAAGGGGGCCCAAAGAGTGCCAAGAAAATATTCCCCACACCATGACACCACCACCACCTAGCTTGAACCGTTGATACAAGGCAGGATGGATCCATGCTTTCATGTTGTTGACGCCAAATTCTGACCCTACCATCCGAATGTCGCAGCAGAAATCCGAGACTCATCAGACCAGGCAACGTTTTTCCAATCTTCTACTGTCCAATTTCGATGAGCTTGTTGCAAATTGTAGCCTCAGTTTCCTGTTCTTAGCTGAAAGGAGTGGCACCCGGTGTGGTCTTCTGCTGCTGTAGCCCATCTGCCTCAAAGTTCGACGTACTGTGCGTTCAGAGATGCTCTTCTGCCTACCTTGGTTGTAACGGGTGGCAATTTGAGTCACTGTTGCCTTTCTATCAGCTCGAACCAGTCTGGCCATTCTCCTCTGACCTCTGGCATCAACAAGGCATTTCCGCCCACAGAACTGCCGCTCACTGGATGTTTTTTCTTTTTCGGACCATTCTCTGTAAACCCTAGAGATGGTTGTGCGTGAAAATCCCAGTAGATCAGCAGTTTCTGAAATACTCAGACCAGCCCTTCTGGCACCAACAACCATGCCACGTTCAAAGGCACTCAAATCACCTTTCTTCCCCATACTGATGCTCGGTTTGAACTGCAGGAGATTATCTTGACCATGTCTACATGCCTAAATGCACTGAGTTGCCGCCATGTGATTGGCTGATTAGAAATTAAGTGTTAACGAGCAGTTGGACAGGTGTACCTAATAAAGTGGCCGGTGAGTGTATATATATATAGATATTTTAAATGATATTCACTGACTACCTTACAACAATGTCACGCTTTTCTGCTTGGATGGCGAATGAGGCCTAAAATACTGATTTAAAAGTAACACTGACAACCCCACAAACTCAGATTCACTATTTTTTTTAGGCTTTTTTTTTTAATGTACCCCTAAACAAGACTCTGACGCTCTTTCACTGAATTGCACTGCAAAAAAGTGACACTAGTGGTGCTTCTTTGTATGAAGCACCCCAAAACAGCCTTCAGAAGACAGTGCAGTGCTATACAAGAGGCACTGCTGCTGCAGTGTATATGGATAGCGATTCACTGCCTGATTTTCTGTCCACAAATCGTCCCTCTCCTATCCCTGCAATTCAGGTTATCCATCCCTGATCTCTTGTCTTGTATTTTGAAATGTTTTCCTATTGCTTGCCCTTTCTCTCCTCTGGTCTAACATGAATAGCAAATGGCACTTTCCAGCGCTGCAGAGCTATTTATAGGGCGGTGACATCACAGGACCTGGCTGGCTGCTGATTGGCTACATGTCTGCATGTGATCGCATTGTGGGTGTTTACTTCTTTGTCCCAGAGATCCTTCCCCCATGTCATGCCATGTGCCTGCGGCCATTTTAGGAAAAATAAAAAGATTTGTTACTACGAATCGCCAGGAAATTCGCATTCGTTGCAAATCGAATTTTCCATGAAATTCGTAAAGAATTCCACTTCGTCAGCTTCGATTCACTCATCTCTAATTACAACTAATGAGAACTCAGTGCATACAGTTACTATTGAATGCAATGGAAGCTGTGAATAATCACTTTACATTGAGCTTTCTCTAGTGGTGCCTGCCAGAAAATGCAGCAAATCTTTATCAGGGACAGGACAAGCAGTTCAGTGCTGGGCCCCCTCCCCAAGACCCATAACAGTCACACGGTCTTCCTCCATGGTAGGTAGGCCACTACCAGCTCACAACAGCTCACAACAGTTGTAATGAGTTTGTAGCTGTTGTTAGAAATATTGACCTACTGTATACAGGACCATGCACTAATAGCAAAGGGCGCTTGGGCAAGAAGTGTGTCTGGGCCAACCCCACATGCTTTTAAAGGGGTTGTCTGAGTTCAGAGCTGAAACCGGACATATCCCCATCTTCACCCCTCTGGCCCCCCCTGATATGAGCATCGGAGCATTTCATTCTCCGATGCTCTCCTTTGCCCTGCACTGAATCGCACAGGGCAAAGGAATTTTTTGGGCCAGGCTCTTCATAGGGACTGCTAGGCGGAGGCTTCTGCCCAGCATTGAGCCCGGTGACGACACCGGCACTAATGGGCAGGCTATAGCTCCGCCCTAGCCCGTAAAACGGCTAGGGCAGTGCTAAAGCCCATCTATCAGAGCCGGTGACGACACTAGTAACACCGCTGGGCTGAAGTAAAAAATAAAAAGCCCTTGCCCTGCACGGGGCAAGGGAGAGCATTGGAGCACGCCCTTCTGTCTTCGCTAAATATTGCAATATATGCAAGTGAAAGTTGTCTTGGTTTTAGTATTAAAATGCTTATGTCAATTATTTGCCAATTATTTTGTTAGTAAGCCTCTGGAGGACTTGAAGAGGGATAAAATATAAAAGAGTTTCAACAAACGTCTAAAAAATGCTGAATACAATTATTGTACCCAATGTGCTATCTTACTTTTTAACAAGTTAAAAAATATAATATAATTTAAACAAGTAAAGCTAATATTTTCTTGCATCAAAAATGTATTCATAGCTATAGAATTAGAACAATGTCACTGTCAATGCACCTAAATAAAGCTGGGATTAAATAAAAAATGCAGTTAATAATGTACATTTTATTCCTTTTTTTCATTAGCTTACCACCGTAGTTTTGACAGTATGCTTTTGACATAATTAGGGTCTTTACTGGTGTTGAGCGAAGCGAAGCCTTCAAAGCAGAATTTAGTCTGAAGTTTAGGAAAACTTTGACTCACGACGAATCTGAATTTTCTTGCGCTTTGTGGTAAATAATGTTTTTACTAAAATGTCAGCTGCACGTGTTACAAAGTGAAAGTAAGAAGGCCGGGAATGCAAGATCACCCATAATACTGTGCAGCCAGTCAATCCGCAGTTAGCCAGCCCCTGTGATGTCACAGCCCTGTAAAACCCTCATTCCTCATCTCCGTCTTTTTCCTGTGAGCTGAACATAGGGAGAGATTTAGCAAGTGCTAGGGATAGTGTTGCTGAAAATGATTAATAGAAGAATATTGGAGAGGGAGAGTGCAGGGAGAGTGCGTCAAAGCTTCTTTACTGTAAGAACTGTGAATCTGTGGAATAGACTACATCCGGACGTGTTCACAGTAGTGACAGTGAACAGTTTTAAAAAGGGTTTAGATGAATTCTTCAAAGTAAATGACATTAATGCTTATAAAGACGTGTAGAAATCTGAGTCTTACTTCCTTCTGGGATTCACGTCCCCACCTATCCCACATATCCCTTGGTTCAACTTGATGGACTTATGTCTTTTTTCAACAGTATTAACTATGTAACTATATGTAACTGTATTCTGTGTCAGTTTTATTTATTTATTCCTACATTTACTTATTCCTAAATCAGCCATGATTGCAGGCAAGAACAGCAATAATATGCATATTGTCCCCTAACTTAACCAGCCAAACCCCATACCAGCAATAACCATTAACAATGAAGAAGGGCTATACAGTGTTATCTTTATTATTAAATGAAAGGCAGATGTGGGCTAATTGGTCATGCGGTTCTTCACCACAGGATGGTCGCATCCCGCTCGCAGCATGGCCGCTCTGTGTGGCCATACCATAATGGAGAGTGGCCTGGGTATACCTGATTTATAGCAATTTGTGACAAATTAATTTGTATTTCTTGGCTAACTTAGGCCAAGTTATCTGTAGTCCTTACATACAAAATAAGCTCATGCATTTCTTATGGGACCTGTGCTTCTTGCTGCATTTATAGTGGTTTTTTTAAGTTGCTTTATCTAAATGGCTGTTTAAATTGCATTGTTTCTGGCTTTTTCCCAAGTAAAAGAGATGTAAAAACACCTGAAAAACATGCCAGAGCTATATTATGCTGCGTTTTTGAAAAACAAAAAGGCAGAAAGAAAAAAAACCCCACACCAATTGATTGAAAAAGCCAGTAAAAAATGCTTATAAGTCCTGTGTTTCATATTTCTTATAGACCTTCAGCTAATATACAGAGCTGGTATTTTTGTAGGTGCAAAAATCACTATTAAGAATGCAAAAATGCTGAAAAATGGACTTTGCATAAGGCACACTGGCTTGGAGACATAACTTGGAGACTCAAACATAACTGCCACAGGGCATCATTTAAAGGGCATCTGTCAGCAGATTGGTACCTATTAACTCCTCTGTGCTGATGTTAGGACATAGTATCAGGTTAGAGAGTAAAAATTTTTGCGGGAGTTCTTCTTTAAATAAAGATAAACTGCAGTGTCAGACACATCCCATGATCAAGAATTTCACTTTGGAAAAAGACCACTTTGTCTAGAATCATGGAACTCTTTTAAAGCAGTAGAGGACATCCATCTTTCAAAATCTGCTGTGCATGAAACTGCAGCAAAGCTATATTCAAATTAGGTTTTCAAATCGTATTATCAAAAAAGATGAAAGGACATAATTTTTCTTACTAATAATGGTCTAAGGACTGACAATTTTAAATATAATTTAGAGGTTTGTTTTTTATTTACTAATCACACAAGAGGTTGTGGCATAAGTTGTGGAGAGACCTCTTCTCTCTGTCTGTATGCTGATAACTGTAAGTGTATAGTTGGGTTATACAGGTTTTTTTTACATTGCCTTTGAATTAGTAGACATTATCTGTTGTAGGGCTCGTTCATAAGTGTTTTACTATAATGTGCACGGATATGTATGCTGTGTAATACACTAGGTATATAGTGTTCAAACTGATGTTATGACATTACTTACATAACCTTTTGATGACCCACCTGTAAAGACAGGAAACAGGAAGAGAACAAGACCAGTGTAAGCCCATTTAGTTACCTCTTATGCATAGAGAATTTGAGTCTGTGATGAAGCAGCCTGATCACTGACTCGTGCAGTATTCAAGAAGCAGTACTGGAGTAGTTCTGAAGAAGAAGATGGCCAGACACCAGAGTAATGTTTCAGAGGTGGCACCAGCCACAGTTTGGAGCAACAACCCAATGTTATACTGGGGGGGTCACAGCAGCAACAAAAGACTTTGTGAGCTCCCATTGTACCCTCTCCCTGTATAGCCCTGCACGTACTTAAGCTAGGGACCGCCGTCCAGTTGCGTCCCGTCGGTTAGGACGGACCATGCAAGTAGGTAGGGAAAGTGGTGGAGCTCAGGGCTGCACAATTCCCTACCTGTATCTTGACAGCCATGAAGCCCAGATAACATTTCAAGATAACATTTCACCATAGTTTCTTCCAAAAACATATCACTCATTTAAGGTGTCTCTCATGGTGACGGTATATATGTGTAAGAGAAGAGCAGACAAGAGGCACAACATTTCTGAAAATATATACTTGACAAAACATTTGAAATATTAAAAAAACTGTAATGCAAATACACGTTTACTTTGCCTATTTTAAACTCCATAGGTTGCCTTTCTATATCCAAGTCTTTCCGTACTAATCAATATCAACCACAGTTATATCAAAATTATGAATAGAGATGCAGCCATTTCCAGCTTGACAATGCAGATAAGGTACAAAACTGCAGCAAAACAATAGCATTGTAAAGCATGTGGTAACATACTGTGACATGTATTTAATGTGTTATGAGTGTCAATATAGAGATGGCAACATCTATATGTGGTTATCACATCTATCTTTCAGCACTGCTTTCCTCATTTATATCTGACAAAGGCAATGCCTACATGAAGCCTTTATGCCTTTGTGCTTAAAGCGTACCTGACTTTAAAAAAAAAAAAGATTTGTATAATGGCTGTGCTTCTTTGTACAATCATAACTGTCATGGAACAGCTATGTTTGGGCTTCCCTAATGTTTTTTTCAGCCATATGATGGCAACAACTATATGTGGTTATCACATCTATCTTTCAGCACTGCTTTCCCAATTGAAGTCTGACAAAGGCAATGCCTACATGAAACCTTTATGCCTTTGTGCTTAAAGCGTACCTAAGTTAAAAAAAAAAAAAAGTTGGTATAATGCCTGTGCTTCTTTGTACAATCATAACTGTCAAGAAACAGCTATGTTTGGGCTTCCCTAATGTTTTTTTCAGCAATATGATTCCTTGTTTCAGCTGCACAGCTAGATATGAAGTGATTCTTTGTTTCAGATGCACAGCTAAATACATTTCAATCAGAAGCAGGAGGTGTCTCCCTCTAATGGAAGTCTGCCAACACTATACTGCCATGACGTTCTTTCCCTTACTCCCAGTATGTTTTTCTCAGCTGCAGAGCTCACAGAACAGATAAGGAGGGATAAATCACACTTACAGGTACACAGAACACTCCTGTGATGTTAAGAAGTAGTGTAGAAGCAGTTCTACAGCAGTTTTATCAGGCTCACAATCTCAGCCACATAGGTTTATTGTATATTATAAATGTTGTAAAAATTTGGTTTCCTCACTAAAGTCTCCTGGAGGAAGAAGGAGAGATGCCACTGGTGCTGCTTGAACAGTGCAGCTATTAAGGGAGAGAAGACTTTTCCCAGGAATTCACAGTGTATAGTGATACTTTTTTGTGGCTCTGATTGTGAGCAGTGGCGGTCTTGACCACCAAGCAAACCACACAACCCTCTGGGCCTCTTGACAGTGCCACATCTTTCTATAGGACATGGGAGACTACAGCTCCCATCCCTACTGTTCACACTCGTAGGCTTCAGTCCAGGTGAAAACAGACATGATAATTGCGTCTTCGAACGTGATGACGTCATTGCGCCGCCTACACTGGGACACAGGCAGCGCATCGCAAATGGCAACATGGAGGGGGAGTGAGGTGAGTCCTTTTTTTTCTGCACTTCAGTACAGAGGAGAAGGCATTATAAATAAAGGGGGCACTCCTAAGAACATTATAGACATACTAGGGACAGAAAAGTGGGGAGGACATTATAAATAAAGAGGCACAACTAGGGCCATTATAAAAATACAGAGGGCACAACTTGGGGGGCATTATAAAAATTAGGGCACTGCTGGGGAACATTATAAATACAGAGGGTTCTGTGGAATATTATTAAAAAAAGAGTGCATTGCTGGTGGACATTATAAAAAAGAGGGCACTGCTTGGGGGACATTATAAAAAAGAGAACATTATAAAAAAGAGTTCTGCTGTAGGGAATTATAAAAAATAGGGTACTGCTGGGGGACATCATAAAAGAGAAAGCATTGCTAGGGGACATTAAAATAATACAGGGAGCACTACTGGGGCAGTAAAACGAGGGGGCATTATAAATGCAGGGGGCACTGCTTGTGGACATTAAACATACTGGACACACTACAGGGGAAATTATAAATATTGTAGCATTCCTGGAGTATTATAAATACTAGGGGCACTACAGGGGACATTATAACTATATTATTACTACTGGCATACTGTGGGGACATTAGTATTGGGCACAATATAGAGGGCATTATAACTACTGGGGGCATTGTTGGGGGCACTACTACTAGTGAGCACAATCTGGGATAGAAGTATTTTGGTGGAACTTTTGAGAGCTGTATGGCACTGTTATTTTAGCAGTATAGTATTTGGTGACATTGCGGAGCACAGTGGCACAGCACAGGGGGTAGGAACAGGATAGCACATTTAGGGAACCAGGAGGGGAGAAGATTATGGAAAAGTGAAGAATCTAAGATGTCTGTGTGTCAAACGTTATTTGGCTGAAATACTTTATCATGGCGGTCTGGTCTGAATGAAGAATTTGAGGAAAGGGAACATTTACATATGACAGGACATCAATGGATGTAAAAGGTATTTGGGGCTGTATGTAATGTCCAATTTAAATATGCCTTTAGCAGTAGAACTGCAGTAGGTTTGAATTGAGAATTTGGCATGGGGGTAGAGGTGCAATTTGAGATTTTACCTCAGGCAGCAGAAAACTAGAATTGACCAGGACCATAACTTTCAACTGTATCTGTGGCCTAAGGACACAGATACTATTTTGGACAGATCTCAGATATAGTAAATCCTGTCTGGCTGTCTGATTAGGACCCCCCAGACATAGCTTTGCTTGGGAGCCCAGAAATGCCAAGCCTGCCCCTAACAGTGAGCCATCACCAAGAAGAGGGAATTGTGCTGCCCAGACTAGCAGCTGATTGGTTGTGTTAGTGACAAATGGAGAACATACCTCTCAACTTTGAAAAAAATGTAAAGAGGGGCAAAATGTTTCCATAGTTCTCCTCAGTCCCCGTTGTGCCTGCACACAGTACTAGTGCTGCTTTGTTCTCCCCCACAATAAGAATGCCCCGCTTAGTTCCTACCCACATAGTAAGGGTGCTTCTTAGTGCCCCTCAAGCAGTAAAGGTGTCCTTTTAGTGCCCCTGACAGTTTGATGCTCCCTTAGTGCCCTTACACAGTATGTTGCCCCTAACATAGTCTAGTGCTCTTTAGTGCCTCCCTGTGCAATATGATAACCCATTAATGCCCCATTATCAGTATGATGCCTCATTAATGCATCCCTATGCAGCATTATTCCCCTTGAAAAGCTTTCCATGAAGAAAGTATACCAACTTTATTCCTCCCCATGCAGTATTATGCCTCCTTAGCACCCCCACACATTATGTTCCCCCTTTGAGACTCCTCATGCAGTTTTGTGTCAACCATGTATTATGTTGCCCTCTTAGCACCTCCACAGAAAGTATGCCCTCTTGATGCCTCCTCACACAGTATCATGCCCCCTTAGTTCCTCTTAATGCAGTATTACACCCCTTTAGTGCTCTCTACTTAGTTTGATCCCCTTAGTGCCTTCAAAATTAATGCTCACTTTCATCCCTGAAATCAGGCTTTTTTTGTCTGGATCTGGGACAATTGGGAGGCATAGAGTAGGGAACCACTGTTTTGTGCAATCTCTAGTTGTGCTACCGGTCAGTGTCCTGCTGCTGAAGAGAATTCTTCTCACATAGATGCGGGATTGAATCCCTCTGCTTATGGCTCATGATGTAAGAGTGCCTGTCTCGCTCTAGCTGGAACTCTTGTTGGAAGCTAACAGCTAGAAAAGACAAGCTACGTAAACAGTGTTGCAAGCATCAGTTTGGTGCTCTGCGCTGAGTAAAAGTGGAGGGGCTGACAGAGTGTAGATACACATCTCTGTGCTAGAAATTTTAGTTATTTTGGGCCATAAATTTAATTTTAGTGCGCAGTAGCGATGTGAGCAGAGAGAAAAAGGAGCAGTAAATAAAATCACATCTTGACATTTAAGGGAAATAATCAGATGGAAATAAAGATTCTAAAGTGTCCTGAAATAACACCAGCTCCACTAAAGTGAGGTTACTGAAAACACTTGTTAGATAACGTTTATATATTATACATATGAGAAAATGTTACTAGATACAATATAGAGAGAGATAAAGAGAAAGATAAGAAAAACTGAGAGAGAGAGAGTTTGTTTTCAAACTTAAGATATGCAGCCACATTCTCCAGGTGTTGGACTCCCACTCCCACCGTTCAGATACTGGAGACCTATCCTGAGGATAGGTTATCAGTATCAAAATCTCGGAAAACTCCTTTAATGCGCATATAGGGGCCTATAGGTTACTAGATGCACTATAGCTCTTTGGCCTTTCTTTACATCACTGAGCATTTAAATGTCTGACCTCAAATTGAATTTGCTGAGACTTCTAGCAATATTTGGGTGGGCCCCATAGGCCAGGTCCTTGCTTATCAGACACATCCCTCCAGACTATGCACTTGTAATAAATTTTCTTAGTATAGAAAGTAAATTTCAAATTGTGTAGAGATGACCTTATAATCTTCAGATTAATGAGCAGCAACAATTTTTCTCTGAGGTCATGACTAGTGTCCCTTTTTGTTGCCATCATGTGCACAAACACACACTTTTCTCTCCTCTACAAAAACGTTCTCCTGAACTGAAACCTTACGGATCCCATTATAATCAATGGGGTCTGTAGGCTCCGTTTTCTTTAGTTATGTGTCAAATCGGCACTTACGTTATTTTCGCTCCTATAATGGTGCATATGTGAAGGTAGCCTTGTTCTGATGGATCACAGGAATGGAAAGCTAAACAATGATGTTAACCCGGCCTTTTCCCGTCAAAAATAACTGATCTTTGATGGAAGTGACACAAACTGATGCAAACTGATCATAACTGATGCTCAAAAAAAATGGATCAGTTATTTTTAGTGCAACATGATGCTAACTACACATAACTGATGCTCAAAATATAGGATATGTTTTTTTTCATTATTTATCTTGTATAAAGAGTAATGTTGTTGTGCCTATTTCAGTGAAAGTATGCCTAGCCTGGAGTTGCGACTGGCGGCGTCTTTTTAGAGACATTTTTTAAAAATAGAATGTCCTAAATATTACTTAAAATGTGATCTACTAGCAAAACCTGACCAACTGTGAGAAGGCACAGGTCACAAAAGGTCTTTTGCAACATTTTTACACCACAAAACTAGTGTAGCAGATTGGATAAACGTCCCCTATGTTGGCAGCACCCTTATGGTACAGCCACACATTCAGGATGTATGTATGTCCTTTATAATTTCTGACTTTTTATGATCTACTCCTAATTTTGACTTCCAAAGCTGCATCAGGAAACCTAGCCATACATTGAAGCCTCATTCACACGTCAGTGTTCCATGAACTGTATGCACTGTCTGTGTTTTAGCAAGGAAGCTTGCTCTATTTTGTCCATGTTCACTGATCCATCATTCCCATTATAGTCTATAGGTCCGTGAAAACCTCAGATGCAATACGGATGCCATCTGTATGGCATAGATCATTAGGAAGAGATGCTTTGATAATTATTTTTCCGCTGCACGGTGTCCATCAAACTCCTCCTCTCATTGGTTGCTGTATGCACATAGAGGTTACTAGGAGCAACACACCTATATGTGCAGTGTCCATGCTCCTAGATATAGATGCCCAACGGCATAGTTAGGTTTAGCGTAGGACCTGCCTGACCTGAGACCACCGTGACGCTGGGTAGGTGGGCACAGATGTGTTTTGATCAAAATATATTGGCTAAGAGTCTCAGATTTTATCATATCAGAATGAGGTCTTAGTTTATACAGTATATATTGTTTGCATCTATTTTTGTGCACTAAAACCCTTTTTCTGTGATTTACGGATGACACATGAATGGCAAAAAACACACATGGACCACACACAGATTCTTCACGAACATCATCACGGAGGCATCACTGACCACCTTTTCACAGATTTGAGCAGGGGCATGGATGTGTAAATGAGGCTTTAGGGTGCATATATGTGGTGCATCCCTCCCGCATTAAGGGTATGATCACATGATGCAGCAGTGTATCGGTTGTGATTGGTCAGGGCCAAACAGGCCACAGGTGGCCCTAATTAATCTATTCAGGGCTGCAGTGTTTAGTTGGTCTGCATTGGTAATGGCAACATCCACAATACTGCATGGCTATTAACAATGCAGACAAACTAAACTGTGCGCTTAATACTTTGAAGGGGATATGTCAAGTTTGCAAGTTATCTCCTAGCCACAACATACTAGATAACTAACTGATCGCAGGGGGGCCAAGTGATGGGACCCATACAGATGCCGAGAACAGGGGTCCTGTTCCACCGATCTGACAGAGAGGTCATAATGGAAGTGCACATTAGTAACAGTCGATATAGGAATACCAGCAATAAAAAATTACCAACATCGGAAGGGGCACTAAATTACCGTCTTGGCCGGTGAGTTACCTGCCGGGTGGCAACCCTAGTACTAGAGATGAGCGAATCTTCAAAGATTCACTTCGGAGAATATTCTCTGAATTTTTTTAAAAGATTTGTTTCAGATACAAATTTATTCGGTTCAAGTTGTGTTAAAAAAATATTCGTTATTCTGGTAGTGCTCTACGAACATTCCCACACAAATAACGAACATACAGTCTAAGCATTGTTAAAAGTACGCTACTTAACTGAATACGTACCCATAAGCGTACCCATACACTGGGTCTGCGAGCATTCCTGCACAAATAACGAACATACAGTCTAGCGTTGTTAAAAGTACGCTACTTAACTGAATGCGTACGCATGAGTGTACAAAGTGCATACGAAGCTTTAGCGTATTATTGTCTTGCGATTACATCATACGCACACACAACACTAGGCCAAGGCGGCCTCAGAGGCACAGCACACCTTTCAACATGGCATCCCGTTCATCTGCATTTAGTTATGGAGAGCTCCTCCCAACAAATGCCCCCTCCATCAAATATGCACCCCAGATATTCTATGTTCCCTCCACATGAAATGCCCACTTCACATCATATCGCCCTCCTCTCACCCATAATACACATATCTTAGTAGTATACAGTGTTAGTATTAAAAACGGTCATCATAACAATTGTGTACGGATTTATGTTGTAGAGCAACGTTAACGACGTTGGCAGTCGACAGTCCTGGTACCTTCAGCTTCTAGTAAGTGTAAACATATTTATTTTTAATCCAGGCTACGTGAGGTGCAGCTGCAGTGATACAGTAAAGCACTAGTGGTTAGGAATGGGATCCAGCCCCAAACTATTCAGACGTATCAACAACATCAGAAGCGCTACAACTGTTCATTAGAGTTGAATGTAATGCCATTATTTAATGACTTTTGACAGCTGCTGCACCACAGTGGAGCACCTCTAACGCTCCTCCACCACAACTGCCAGAGAGGAGCCCATCTGCCCCTCCAACACAACCACCCTAACTTACAGAGCTAGAAGGTAGGTAAAATAAAAAGTATAATGGGTGGACCTTCTGTCTTCAAAATATAAGTTAAATTTATGTTTTATCTTTTGTAGCTCCAACTGTCAGGGAGAAGTTTCCCCAGGCCCAGGGGAAGACCACTCATTATGGGTGTCCATTAAGTACAAACCGCTCATTCACACAAGTTTAATATTTTCAAGCACTAGGATCATGCCACCCAACATGTTATTGATAACTAGACAACACATTATGTTCTCCAAGTGGTTAGTGAAGCAGACATGTTATCACAATAATTTTAAAATCAAGGTAGTGAAAGAAGTAGAAACTTAAAGGTAGTACCCCAAAAACATTGTCACAAAACAAAAATGTGTCATATATCATATAATATTATAGTACATTGGCAATGTCTTGCCAAAGCGAGAAACAGCCCTGAACCTCACATAGATCCAGAGATCTGCCCCAATTACTCTGCTACATTTATATCAAGCTGGCTACTCAAGGGTAGTGTCTATTCTGCTGCATGTCAGGACTCGTGTCCATGATCTCTCCCTATCACAGCTCAGGACAGGAGGCAGTTGAAGATTTAAACTGAGCATGTTTGGCCTTCTCAGTGAGGAGTTCAAAGAAATAAGAAAAAAAGTGGCACAATACAGATGCATATCACTGAATAACTCTGTTCTAGTAGCTATACAAAATATTTAATGACATGCAGTTTGTAAAGTATTCAGATCCAGGTGCTGGTTTAAAAGTTTAGAATATTTTTTGTGGGACAACCCCTTTAACTCGATCATACTAATTATATTACTGTTTGCACCCCTACAGATGTCCCTACAGACTTTGAGATGAAGGCAGCCTTATGCCACTTTAGGACCAGGCTTGTTCGCGGCCTGCAGCTGGAACTCCAAGAGCTGCAAGCCATGATGGCCAGACGTCAGCAAAGGCCGGCGTAATTTTTTTTTCTTTTGTTTTTTATTTATTATGTGTTAAAAGTTATTATTATTAATAAAATAATTCTTCTAAAACCTGTGTTTTGATTGTTTTTAAAAAACATTTAACCCCTTCCTGACATACTGTGAAGAAGACAGGGGTGTCTCTTTAGGCCAGAGCCTCCAAAAATTGTGCATAGGCCAGAGCCCGCATTAGTGTGAAGAACACAGGAATGTCTCTTTATGCCGGAGCCTCCAAAAATTGTGCATAGGCCAGAGCCCGCATTACTGTGAATAAGACAGGGTTGTCTCTTTAGGCCAGACCCTCCAAAAATTGTGCATAGGCCAGAGCCCGCATTACTGTGAATAAGACAGGGGTGTCTCTTTAGGCCAGACCCTCCAAAAATTGTGCATAGGCCAGAGCCCGCATTACTGTGAAGAACACAGGGGTATTTCTTTAGGCCAGAGCCTCCAAAAATTGTGCATAGGCTAGAGCCCGCATTACTGTGAAGAAGACAGGGTGTCTTCAAGCCGAAGCCTTAAAAAATTGACCAAAGGCCGGCTCCCGGATTTTTTTTTTTTTTTTCTTTTTTTTTTCCCATCCCTCCCTCGCTCTGATGGAGATTTAATAATCAATACACAATTATTCTAAATAATACTTTACACTTTCTTTCCAGACCATTAACTTAGGAGTTTTTTCACTCATCCAGTTTTTAGTTATAAGATATCTAGCTAGGAACAGCAATTGAAGTACTTTCCTTTTGATCTTTTTTGGAGCTCTAACTCTCGAATCCTCTCCGAGGAGTATTAGTTTCAGATCCCAATCCACATCATATTGTACTATTTTAATTATTTCCTCACAAACTTCTCTCCAAAAACTTTCCACTTTGGAACATTGCCAAATTAAATGTAGAAAATCCACATTCGTCTGTCTACACCTAGGGCAATCAGAGGAGTTTCTCAGTCCCCATTTATTTAATTGCCTTGGAGTGTAGTAAATCCTATGAATCCAGCTATGTTGGATTAATCTGAATCTATTACTCCTTGAAACATATCTAATATTCATATATATCTGGTTCCATTGATCTTGTGATATATCCCCTATCTCTTCATTCCATTTTCTAATATTCCTAAATGGCCTCTTTTTTACTTGCTCCTCCATCAACTCTTTATAAATCTTTGCCAGACCATTCTTTCTTATTTCTTTAGTTTGAATTTTAATTACCAATCCTTTAGGGTCTATATACTCTATTTGTTTCTCATTTTTTATAGCATGTCTAAGTTGCATATATTCATATTTATATCTTTCTGGAATCTCAAACCTTTCTTTTATCTCCTCCCATCCTATCACCTGGTTACCTTTGAGGACATCACTAACTTTTCTAATCCCTTTTCCTTTTAAAGTCCTTAATGTTGGAATTTTCTTTATTTCAGGGAATTTATTATTGTTCCAAATTGGGGCAAATGAAAAAATATTATTCTGGCCAGTTAGTATCTTTACCTCCTTCCATGTCTTAATCATAGCTTTAACACTTATTAACTTTCCCACTTCTAAATCTTCAAGTCCCCCGATTTCAAGTAGTTCCCAAATATCCTGAAAAAATGCGTTCCCTCTTTTAGTAATATATTTCCAATAGGAGTCGTCCCTCCAATGCATCAGTATATTCAGTTGGGAAGCTAAAAAATAGGTTCTAAAATCTGGGACCGCTAATCCACCTTTCTCCCTAGGGAGGCATACATTATCAAGTTTTATCCGAACACGTCTGCGGCCCCAGATTAGTTCATTTAATAATGTTTTAATCTTTTTAAATGTACTTTCATCTGGCCAAAATGGCGAGGATGCAAATACATACAAAATCTTCGGCTGAATGACTGTTTTAACCAAGCATATCCTGTCAGCCCTTGAGATCGGTAATCCCGACCAGACCCTTATTTTCTGTTCTATTTCTCTAAGAATTTGGAGGGTATTAATTTTATGAAAATCTGCTATATCAGCAGAAATATTTATTCCTAAATATTTAAAATTATCCTTCCTTTCCAGTATTTTAATATTACCATAGTTCCCATTTAATCTATTTCCCAATGGGAGGAGAACAGATTTCCCCCAGTTTACCGAGTATCCTGAAACACTGCCAAATTCCTCAATAATTTCCATTAAAGGCTTGATCCCTTTCCCTGGATCCTCCAAAAATAACAAAACATCATCTGCATACATGGTAATCTTGTCCTCTCTCCCCCCTCCTCCAAACCCAACAATCCTCTTATCTTCTCTGATTTTAATAGCCAGGGGTTCTATTACTAATGCAAAAAGGAGAGGGGAGAGAGGACAACCCTGCCTCGTCCCTCTACCTAAAAGAAAGGTCTTAGAGGGTGAATCCCCTATCAACACGGACGCCTTTGCTCCCCTATATAAGGTCTTTATCATTTCAATAAATTTTCTTCCTATCCCGAACAGTTTCATTACTCCCCACAAATACTCCCACTCCACCCTGTCAAAGGCTTTCTCAGCATCCAGTGACAGGATGGAGTGGGACCCCTCCCCTGCTCCAAGTTGAATGTTTCCCAAAACTCTCTGTATACTCAGCCTTGTTGATCTATCTGGAACAAATCCGTTTTGATCTTTATGTATCAACTTCGGAATGTACTTAATAAGTCTATTTGCTAATATTTTTGAGAAGAGTTTTGCGTCCGTGTTAATAAGGGATATAGGACGGTACGATTGTACCTCCAAAGGATCCTTCCCCTCTTTTAAAATTAAAGCTATCCTTGCCTCTTTCATTGATTCTGGCATTTGACCCTCACTACATGATGAATTTATTATTCTAATTAAGGCTGACAAAAGAATATCATGATATGTTCTATACACTTCATATGGCAACCCATCCACGCCTGGAGATGAGTTACCCCTTGTTTGTTTCAAAGCCAGTCTTAGTTCCTGAATAGTAATAGGGGCATCTAGTTTTACTCTCTCTTCATCTGATAATTTTGGAACATTTTTAAGATCCTTCAAATACCCTCCAATCTCTGAGGCCTTCTTAGTAGACTCCGACCTATATAATTGTGAGTAAAACTTTATAAATTCTTCTTTAATTTGTTCCTCTCTTATCTCAATCTTACCTGAGGACTTTCTTATTGCCATAATCTTATTATGTTCTTTTTGATTTTCAATCAGCTTCATTAGAAATCTATTAGGAGTCCCATCTTCCAGAAATCTTTCCCTTCCTCTAAATATTGCTTTACTCTTTGCCTTTCCCGTAAGGTATTTATTATAACCTACCTGTGCATCTAGCCATTTAATCTCATTATCTTGAGTGCTATTACATAAAAAATCTGCTTCCGTTGTCTCAACTTTACTTCTTAACTCTATTTCTTTACTGTAGAATTCTCTCTTTTTCTTTTTTATCTTTTTTATATATACACCTCTCAAATAGGCCTTTAACATATCCCATACTACATTATCTTTGGCAGAGTTCCAATTAATCCGTAATAAGTCTTCTAGCTCTTTTTTAATAGCAATCTGGTCATTACAAATCTTAATCCAGTACGGGTTAAGCTTCCAATTCGCTGTCCTTGTATACATATCAACCCCCACTTCTACCAGGACTGGAGAATGGTCTGACAGATTTCTAGTTAAATATTTAATTTTACCTATAATACCCAAATAATTCCTGTTACACAACACCAAATCAATTCTTGAAAAGGACTTTGCTGTTTTGTTATAGCAAGAATAAACTCTAGCCTCAGGATTCCTTTCTCTCCAAATATCAATTAGTCCCAGCTCTGCACTTATCTTTTTCAGGACAGTATTTCTTGCGATTTTACTAATCCCAGTAGGTCGATATCTATCTAAATTATCATCAAAAACCCCATTTAAATCCCCTACCACCAAAAATAAACATTCCTCTATTTGTGCATAATATTTATATACTCTTCTAAGAATTTCAGGAGTAAATGGTGGAGGAACATACATAAATACTAACACACATCTAATATAATTAATTCTACAGTGAAGAAATACAAAACAACCCTCAGTGTCTAATTTTTTTTCCTATTAACTCCCATTTAATTTTATCATGTACCATTACACTTACTCCCCTTGAGTGTGAGGAGAAAAATGAATGGTACTGATATGACCAAAACCTTTTTTGAATTATCCCTACTGTATCTTTTATTAAATGTGACTCAGTGAAACAAATAATTGCAGGAAAATAGTACTTCAAAGTGTCAAAAATTGCAATTCGCTTTAATCTATCTCCTAATCCCCTAACATTCCAGACTATTAATCTAAAACCTTTTCCAGACATTCAAAAAGTATACATTTTGCAAACATCCTATAAATCTAAACACTATATATACTCCATCAGAGCTTCCCTCCCTCTCCCCCCCTATTTGACCCGTTTCCTTAATTTCCACGAGTCCCTACTCCCTGCATTACTTGTCCGTACGCTCCCTATTCCTTTTACATTTAATCCAATATCCCTTCAGCGTCCATCCAAACAAAGGCCTCTTCCGGGGACTGTAAGAACACCACTCGGTTGTCCTTTATTACTCTTAATTTTGCAGGATATAACAGAGAAAAACTAATATTATTTTTCTTTAACCTTTTTTTGACCTCTAGAAAGGAGAATCTCTTCTTCTGTGTTTCTACAGCATAATCAGGATAAACAAAGATCTTCTCATTATTAAACTTAACTTCTCCCTTCTCCCTCATTTTTCTTATTATAAGATCTTTATCATTAAAACTTAAAACCTTTACTATTAATGTACGCGGTCTACTTCCCGCTGGTAGCGGTTTCAAGGGCATCCGGTGAGCTCTTTCAATGGAAAACTGTGGGGACAGATTTTCTTCTCCTACCGTTTCCTTGATCCATTCCTGGATCATTTGTTTAGGGTTCTTTCCTTCTACCCCCTCTGGAAAGCCCACAAATCTAAGATTGCATCTCCGAGACCTGTCCTCCAGATCTATAACTTTTTCTTTCAGCCATTTATTATCAGATTTTAATATAGCAACCTCTTTTTTAAGTTCCAATACCTCTTTTTCAGTTATATCAATCCTCCCTTCCATCTTCCCACACCTATCTCGTATTTTAGTCAAATCATTTCTCATTAAAACGATTTCTGTTCCCATACCGTCTATTTTACCGGCAAGTTCAGTTACTGAGTCTTTACAACTGGTTATGGCTGAAAGAATATCTGCTAACCAAGGGGGGGGGGTGTCTTGCCCCACACCTTTAAGCTGCTCATTTTCAATTACAGACTCCAGATCTTTGATTCCTTGATTTTTATTTACATCTTTTTTACTCCCCATATTTCTGGGAGAGGAAAGATATTTATCTAATTTATTAGTTTTGGGGTCCTTAGGTGGGGATACTGATCTCCTTGATTTAGGAGGCATATTTCAACTCAGTTTATTACTCTACCGGAATCAGGTCCTAGTAAGTGTTAATACTGAATAAGCTCTTCTAGGCAACAGTTAAATCCAACGGCTAACTGTCCTAACCTTCTCTATTCAGTTCACTCTAAGATTCTTTACAAGTTATTAACACATTAGACAGTTAGCCCTTAATCAAACCCACAGTGTTCACAAAAATGAATTCTTCACATTAACCCCTGTTTCCCAATTCTCAATTATTTTACAAGGGTCAATCTTTAGTCAAATTACATCAAAAGACGAGAAAGAAAAAAAAAAAAGGAAAAAAAATAAAAAAAAAAATCTTCACATTAACCCTTGTTTCCTAATTAATATTTTGTTACAGGGGTTAGTCCAAAATATGAAAAATTCACTCGGGTACTCAGTCTTGCCTTACTCTCCAAGGCACCCTATTTTCCGGTTAGTATTATTTTACAAGGGTTAGTCCAGAATAAGTAATCACTCAGGTACTCAGTCTCAACCCTTGTTCTCCAAGGCACCGTATTTTCCAGTTAGTATTATTATACAGGGGTTAATCCAAGATAAGAGGTCACTCAGAAACTCAGTCTTAACCCTTATTCCAGTTAGTATTATTTTACAAGGGTTAGTCCAGAATAAGTAATCACTCAGATATTCAGTCTTAACCCTTATTCTCCAAAGCACCGTTTTTTCCGGTTAGTATTATTTTACAAGGGTTAGTCCAGGATAAGAAGTTTCTCAAATACTCAGTCTTAACCCTTACTCTCCAGGGCGCCCTGTTTTCCAGTTAATATTATTTTGCAAGGGTTAATCCAGAATAAGTAATCACTCAGATACTCAGTATTAACCCTTACTCTCCAAGGCACCCTGTTTTCCAGTTAGTATTATTTTACAAGGGTTAATCAAGGGTAAGAAATCCCTCTGGTACTCAATCTTTAACCCCTACTCTCCAAGGCACCCTGTTTTTCCAGTTAGTATTATATTACAAGGGTTAGTTCAGGGTAAGAAGTCCCTCAAGTACTCAGACTTAACCCTTACTTTCCCAGTTAGTATTATTTCACATAGCTCTCCAGGCAGCCATATCCTTCCCAAATAGAATGATTAGGGCTATGTCAAGGTTATCAGGGTTATAATTATTTTACACCCTAATGTTTCAAATCTCACCACTCCCGCAGCCACCTTCAGGGGAATCCAATAAGGTAAAACAGATCTGTGCTATATTCCGGGCATTGGATCAGGATTCCTATCAGCGCAGCTCAACCAGCTTCCAGACGCTTGCATCCCAAACATACAGCAGCAGCCGCCCTCCTTTACACAGATGGCCCGGTCCAACGCGAGTAGTGCCCCCACGAGTCTCCAGACCTCCAGGGGCTGCTGCCCCGCTCCAAACACCGAGCGCGGCTCGCCACAAACAAAATTCCCGCGAGGCTCCGACTCCCCGCAGACAAACAATGTCTCGCGGGTCCCGGATCCCTCTCGCCGGCCGGCCGGTCACGTGATCTTCATCAGCCTGCACCTTCCTTCAGCCCGGCTTCCATTCACGGCGCCTGCCACCCTCGCGTCCTCCAATCCTCCGCCACAGCCACCAGGTCAGTCCACCAGTTCGCTTCCCCTTCACGTATGGTTAATAGCTTCCATATATCAGGCCCCCGTTGGATAGAGATATACTCCAGGAGCGCACGGACAAGCGGAGCACGCCTCAGCCGCTCCACATGCTCCTCCCTCCGACCACCAACCCCGGCTCCCGGATTACTGTCATGAAGACAGGGTGTCTTCAGGCGAAAGCCTTAAAAAATTAAGCACAGTCCTGTTCCCGGATTACAGTCAAAGAAATACAGGGTGGCTTGGATTGTTTGGGCAACAAGCCTCTAAACATTCTCCCTTGTAGTAAAGAGAGGCAGAGAACATTATATATGGGCTTTTCATGGGTGGCACTGGCAGTAGTAGTAAGGGTCAGGGTACATCAACAAAGAGTGAATAGTAAATACAACAAAGAAACTGCGGTGGAGTATAACAATGGCTGCTAATGTTGAAACGGGAGGCAGAGTTAGACAACAATTTTAGAATTTTAATAACATTTTGTTTTGTTTTTTGTTTGGGGAGTTCAGGTTCGCTCATCCCGTCATGACAGCATGCAACTTCCTTGGCCAGAAGACAGCAACAGTGGCAAGACACTGGGACAATTTCAGCTTGCCAGGCCTGATTTATTCATCTGCCTCAGCAAGAGGAGTGTGAAAATCGGAGCTAATCCAGGCTTGATTCATTTTTATGAAGATGTATTTTTGGACACTGCCAGGAGACAGTTTGGTCCGTTTGGGTGTCACTACCCCCCAGCGGCGCTAAAAACCCTCTCCAACATGACACTTAGGCTGGGCAGGAAAGAAGCCCAAGTGCATAGTGGGCAAGTTCAGGCCACTGTTGGATTCTGGCCACCCAGAAGTCCAGGAGGTCCGAGAATAGGCTTTGCGAGCCAGACTGCAGGTAAGCCTGAACCTGATCGTTGAGGCGGGTGGACTGGGCCTGTTCACTTGGCTGTGCCTGTTGGGAGGCTGAAAAAAAATGCTCCATCATGGTCATGAGACTTAACTGGCCGCTGCTGGTTGTGGCAGGAGGTGGGTGACTCTGCCGGGTCTCCCTTTTGGAGATGCTGGCAGCAGGCTGGGGCTGGCCGAAGGCTGTCGCCAGGATGATAGTTAGCTTCTCCCGGTAGTAAGCTAATTTCTCATCCCTTTCCTGGAGAGGAAAACAATCCCCCCATGTTGGAGTGATACCGCGGGTCCAGAAGCATCGCAAGCCAGTATTCATTAGTCTCCTTAATTTTTATGATACGCCTGTCAGTGCGTAAGCATGTGAGCATATAGCTCGCGATCCTGGCCAGCTTGCCTGAGGAGCCAGTTCTTTCCATCTCAGCCTCCCTCTGAGATGATTCAGTGTCCATGAAGGTGTTATCATCATCCTCCTGCTCCTCCAACAGTGTCTCCTCCTCCTCCCCCTCCTCTAGCTGAAGCTCCTCATCCTTATCCTCCATGGAACTTTGTTGTTGGGGCTCCCCAACAGTCACAGCAGGGCGCGCAGAGAGATGTGCAGGGTTACCTTCCCCCATCGCCCCCTGCTGCATGAGCGACAGTGTATTTTCAAGGACAAATAGTATCGACACAATGTCGTTCAGGCCGCAGACCAATTTAGTGGCCTCTTCAAAGGGCTTCAGGACACTGCATGCATCTCGGACTAGCCTCCACTGATATATTTATTATGTTTTTGTGAATGTTACATTTTTTCTTTATTCATTTACTCTTATTATCAGCTTTTATTAAATTGGCAACATACATCATTATTGTAGGAATAATTGCATTATTTAAACTGTTCCTCTCCGATAATTAAGTACTTCAGGATGCTGTGGTCCCACAGAGAATAAAATGGAGAGACAGGGTGCATACACGATCTGCTGCTCCATCAGATTGGAGGAACATGACCCCCATTCTCTGGATCGGCGGGTGTCCCATCAGTCAGACCTCTGGTGATCAGGTAGTTTTAGTGGATAGGAAATAACTCGTAAACTTGGCAGAACCCCTTTAACCCCTTTAGCTGAAGCTCTGGTGATCAGGTTTTTTCTTTATTAAAGGGGTTGTCCGGGATTGGTGACATTTGCTCAAGTGCACTGTAGACACTTTAATTGTACATACATGCCTGCATTACCTTTATTTTCCTTTTCTAATGCCTCGTTTTCTAATCTTCAAATTCTGAGCCGGAAGTTAGGTTTCTCTACAAGTTAGTGACGTACAGGGGCCCCTTTGTGGAGACTGAAGCCTCTTCTCCGCTTCGCAAGGAGCCCGATGACGTCACCGGCACCCACGGACATTATTCAGAGCGCAGGGAGGGTAGTAGGCGGCAACAGGCTGTGCTAAGTAACGCCCTCTGGTCCGGTGACGTCACAGGGCAATGCACAGCTTTATCTATGAAGATAGAGAGGAGGTATATGCGGGTAGGAGGCAGAATATCAATGAGGGGGAGGATGCATGGAGAAGTGGAGACTGATCTGACTGACAGTGCGGACGCCGCGATGCTGCGCTGCCTTGTGGGACCCACAAGTCAGTGCGACAGGAAGTTACTGCAGTACATACAAACATGTCAATATTCAGTGGGGGACCGTAGGAGCACTGGAGAAGTCCTAAAAATACAGGAACACAACATGGTAAGATATCATGTTTTTAAAAATCTATTTGATCCTGGACAACCCCTTTAAGAACCCTGTCATTTTTCACCTTAAGGACCAGGCCATTTTTAGCAAATCTGACATGTCTCACTTTATGTGGTGATAACTTTAAAATGCTTTTACTTATCCAGGCCATTCTGAGATTGTTTTCATGTCACATATTGTTACTTCATGACAGTGGTAAATTTGAGTCAAAATATTTCATTTTTATTTATAAACAAATACCAAATTTACCAAAAATTTTGAAAAATTTGCAAATTTCAATTTCTCTACTTTTAAAATATATAGTAATACCTCCAAAAATAGTTATTACTTTACATTCCCCATATGTCTACTTCGGGATTGGATCATTTTGAAAATCACATTTTATTTTTTTGGGACATTAGAAGGCTTAGAAGTTTAGAACCAAATCTTGAAATTTTTCACAAAATTTCCAAAACCCACTTTTTAAGGACCAGTTCAGGTCTGAAGTCACTTTGCGAGGCTTACATAATAGAAACCACCCCAAAATGACCCCATTTTAGAAACTACACCCCTCAAGGTATTTAAAACTGATTTTACAAACTTTGTTAACCCTTTAGGTGTTCCACAAGAATTAAAGGAAAATGTAGATGAAATTTCAGAATTTCACTTTTTTGGCAGATTTTCCATATAAATCATTTTTTTTCCATTAACAAAGCAGGGGTTAACGGCCAAACAAAACTTAATATTTATTACCCTGATTCTGTAGTTTACAGAAACGCCCCATTTGTGATCATAAACTGCTGTATGGGCACACGACAGGGTGCAGAAGGAAAGGAATGCCATATGGTTTTTGGAGGGCAGATTTCACTGGAAAAATTTTAAGTTGTCATGTCACATTTGAAGACCCCCTGATGCAAAGAGACCCCATTTTGGAAACTACGGGATACGTGGCAGTTTTGTTTGTACTATTCTAGGGTACAAGTGCTATATTACACTTTTTGTGAGGCAAGGTAACAAAAATAGCTGTTTTGCATATGTTTTTATTTTTTTGTTATTTACAACATTCATCTCAACAGGTAGATCATTGATATTTTATAGAGCAGGTCGTTTACAGACGAGGCAGTGCACAAAATATTTTTGAAAGCAAAAAAAATCA
>ONZH01025360.1:0-76280 GCA_900303285.1 Rhinella marina | reverse complement strand
ATAATACAACTGGATCTGTTCATACAGATACAGACGGTTGTATTATCAGTAACGGAAGCGTTATTACTGAACCCTGCCGGATCCAGTAATAACACCAGTGTGAAAGAAGCCTAATTCCTTTCCAATCCGTTTCTGTAGACAGGTCTGCTTCAAATCCTCATCCAGAAAACTTTGTGTATTTACCCTTAGTGCAGTCACATGACCATATTTTTGGTCTGCATCCGACCCACATTTTTTGAGGACCCATTCATTTCAATGGGGGCAAAAAGATGTGGACAACACCATGTACTGCCTGCATCTGAATGTCTGCTCCACGGCCCCACCAGAAATATAGAACCTGTTCTCTTCTTGTCTGATTTACAGGGGGAATTCTCCATTGGCAATACAGGGTGGGCAATATATATTTATTGGCAATGCATGCAATATGAGGAGGGGGTGGAAGGAGGATTATATATACTTATTATATACTGGCACTACAGATTTATAAGGTCTGAAATAAAGCCAAGGACTAAGCAGGAGATGATTGATGGAATGCTTAAGTTCTGGGATGACGTCCTAACTGTACAACAATTACATTGGTCTATATAAAGTCCTTCTATTAGTGATAGAAAAGAAAGACAATACCACTGGCATGTAACATTCTGTATCACTAAAGCTTTTCATGGAAGAGTAAAGGGCAGCCCTAGATCCATGCTGTGGTTCTGGACTACAGCTGCCCGTTGGTAATTCATTAGGATTGGGAGATGTTGTAAATAAAAATGGTGCAATTGTTATTTTCTGCATTAAACCCATAATTAAAGTTTGTTCAAATTAAACCCCGAATCAGAAGTACTCTAGTATTTTTTTCTAAAGGTCCACAGACCTGGGTCGGCCAAAATAATTTAAAAAATGTAAGGGGGGCAAAACAAGTGGCACCAGTGCTCTGTGGAAAGGTTTTTTTTTTTTTTTTTCCTAAAAATAAGCTCCGCCTCAGGGACTGAAAACAATAAACATGTTTTGTGCTATATTTTCCATTAGCAACATGAATGGGCTTCTATAACTTAGGCTACTTTCACACTAGCGTTTTATAATTCCGGTATTGAGTTACGTCATAGGGGCTCAATACCGGAATAAAACGCTTCAGTTTTGTCCCCATTCATTGTCAATGGGGACGAAACTGAACTGAAGACATGCTGCGGTTTGCTCTCAGTTCCAGGCATCCGCACCAAGACGGATCCGTCATGACCCCCAATGAAAGTCAATGGGGACAGATCCGTTCAGTGTGACACAATGGTGAACGGATTCGTCACCTGCACACATACATACACACATACAGACATACATACACAGACATATACACATACAAATACACATACATACTTACATGCTCCCGGCAGGTCTCCACAGCGCAGGAGGAGCAGGACGGCGCACACATAGGACAATTCCCCACAGCGCCCTATGTGTGCGCCGTCCTGCTCCTCCTGCGCTGTGGAGACCTGCCGGGAGCATGTAAGTATGTATGTGTATTTGTATGTGTATATAACTGTGTGTGTGTGTGTGTGTGTGTATATATGTACTGTGTGACATGTGTGGGGAGGGAGCGCGGTTCTGGCCCCACACATGTCCCTGCGGCAGCACGGATCCGGCGGCACCCTTCACCTGCCGGATCCGTGCTGCCGCTAATGTGAAAGTAGCCTTACTTAAAGGGGTATTCCCATCTCACAAATGTAGTTTGTATAGTTAGATATAGCCATACCAATATTATTACTAATAGAATGTATTTATATAAAATGTACCGTTTAGAAGATTTGCCTATTTGTATATCCATTATCCCACACACATCAGTCAGGCCGTTGCCCCTAGTTACGACCACTGCGCCCATGTAGTAGTGGTGGTCGGCTTATTCTTGTTCAAACCCGCACAATACAGAAGTTACCTCAGAGCGAGTTTGAACAAGAGCAAGCCGGCCACCACTACTACATGGCTGCGGTGGTCGTAACCAGGGGCAACGGCCTGACTGATGTGTGTGGGACAATGCATATACAAATAGGGAAATCTTCTAAACGGTACATTTTATATAAATACATTCTATTAGTAATAATATTAGTATGGCTATATCTAACTATACAAACTACATTTGTGAGATGGGAATACCCCTTTAACTGGTAATCAGGCCTCATCCACAAGACAGGGAAATACAGGGACTGAAATACATGAGCACCTCCCCCACCGCTCTTGTCTGAGCAGTGGCTGAGTGTACAGTATGTTCACAATGGAAAGCTCCTTATCTCTATCTGTATCACACTCTATAAAGATACAACAATAGCTTCAAAGACAGTATCACACCTAATAGAGTTAGATACACAGGTCAGCAGAAAACTCACACAAGGTAGGATTAGATACACAGTTCAGCAGAGAGTATCACCACTAATAGAATTAGATACACAGCTCAGCAGACAGTATCACACATGATAGCAATAGATACACAGTTCAGCAGACAGTATCACACATGATAGGATTAGATACACAGTTCAGCAGAGAGTATCACCACTAATAGAATTAGATACACAGCTCAGCAGACAGTATCACACATGATAGGAATAGATACACAGTTCAGCAGACAGTATCACACAGGATAGGATTAGATACACAACTCTGCAAACAGTATCACACATGATAGGATTAGATACGCAGTTTAGCAGACACTGTCACCCAGAATAGGATTAGATACACAGTCCAGCTGACAGTAACACACAATGTTTGGATACTCTATTTAGTTTTCCTTTTTTCTCATGTGTTTGACTTTAGCACATTAAATATTCTCAATAGATCTCACCACATTTAGCTTGGTCTGCCGATAAATATCTCACATCTGAGGCCAGCAGCTCTAAACAAAAGAAAAAGCAGCTGAGCAATCAGCTAAATGTGGAGCACTCACCGCCCAGTGGTTGTGACGTGTATTGCAGTTTTTTAGAGTTTAGTTACAATCTCGCGATATCATGTTGTTTTGCTATCAGGACAAAACTGTCACCACTCTGAGTTTGGAGATAAGTTAAGTGTGGACGCATCTGTACTTTTTAGTATTTATATAATTGAAGAACATTTTAGGGTTAGTTTTACTCTTTGGCGATTAATCTCTCGGTCTCTAGTTTGGCTGCTTTTATTTGTCTTTTACATATTCTATTTTTTTCCTTATAGTTTTTCAATGCTTCCTCGCTCCCCTCCTGTTTTAGCGATTTACATGCTTTCTTTTTGTCATTTATTGCTTTCTTTACAGTTCTGTTTATCCACATTGGTTTTTTCTTGTTTCTTATCATTTTATTCCCATAAGGTATGTACCTCTCACAATTAGATATTAGGATTCTTTTAAAAATATCCCATTTTGTGGCTGTATTTTTATTTTTGAGAACTTTGTCCCAGTTAGTTAGGCCTATGGCCTCTCTTAGTTGGCTAAATTTAGCTTTTTTGAAGTTTGGTATTTTTGTTCCTCCCTGAAGAAACGCTCTTTTGAATGACAATTGGAAGGTTATTATGTTATGGTCACTGTTTCCCAGGTGTCCCCCAACCTGCACATCTGCTGTTCTGTCAGGTCTATTGGTTAATACTAAGTCCAGTATGGCCGTCCCTCTAGTCGGGTCCTGAACCAGTTGGGAAAGGTAATTGTCTTTGATTATTTCCAAGAACCTGTTTCCTTTATGAGATGTACAGGTTTCAGTTTCCCAGTCTATATCTGGGTAGTTGAAGTCCCCCATAATAATGACCTCATTATGATTTGCTGCCTCGTCTGTTTCGTTTAGAAGTAGATTTTCTATGGGCTCTGGTATATTAGGGGGGTTATTATAAACTCCTATTAGTATTTTATTATTGTTTTTGGCTCCATTTATTTCTACCCACAGTGACTCCACATGTTCATGTCCCTCACTTATATCTTCCCGCAGTGTGGGCTTTAGGCACAACTTTACATAAAGGCAGACCCCTCCCCCTCTCCGGTTTTGACGATCCTTTCTAAACAGACTGTAACCCTGTACGTTAACTGCCCAGTCATAGCTATCATCCAGCCATGTCTAAGTTATTCCCACTATGTCATAGTCCTCCTCACACATCACTACTTCCAGTTCACCAGTTTTATTAGTTAGGCTTCTGGCATTAGTGTACATACAATTAAGAGGTTGATGTATATTTCTTACCCTACACCTTTCCTTCTGCACTGTTCTAGTTCCTCCTTCCATTCCCCCCCCCAGTTCTATTACCTTGCCCCAAGTCTCTATCTGCACTATCTTCCCCTCCTATAATGTAGTTACCCTCCCCCCAAGTCCCTAATGACTGAATTTACTGTAGATATGCTTCCAAAGGTATCTTCTTGTGTGTTAAATTATTTGTATCTCCTCCCTACTGTCATGTAACTTAGTATACTCCGTGGTGACAATCTCTTTGAGGCACCACTGTAAACCTATAGCTCCTGTACAGGATCAATCACTAATGTGCATGGGGAGCTCCTGACTATCCCGCAACAGATAATTTCAGGGAAGAAAATACTAATGTGAAATGAATATTTTGCCCAATCCTTTTGTTCTCCTGGGAGATACGCAGCAGCGGTTTCCTCTGTTCTCACAGGTAAATACACACACACCTTTGGCAGAGCCAAACGTGCATGTGGATGAAGGAGTCGGGAAAGATAGCTGTTTGTTGAAGGAATGCGAATGCCCAGCTTATGGCTGGGATCACACCAGCGTTACAATTTTGCCTTAGAAAGCCTCCAACACAGAAGTGAATTAAACTGAACTTGAATATCAGCAAGTTTATTAACCCTTACGCTACCAGCACCGAGAGACCTGCCGCTACTTACCGCAACCGTCAATAATGCCGTTCGCGGTAAATATAGGCATTAGATGCCGTGATCACGTGAGATCACGGCATCTAACAGTGCTAAAACCGGTAAGCATGCGGTTCTGGGTGTTGTGCAGACACCCCGTGTGGTCAATCGGGGTGTCTGCACTCGATCTGAAAGCTGTAAACCTCGCTGATGAGGTTTACAGCTTTCAATCTGCAATTCTTATTTTGGCCACCGGATGGCAGGCCATAATAAGAAATGAGCAAAGGGGACTTAAAATTGAGTTTTAAAAATCCCTGATTGCTCAAAATGAAAAATTAAAAAACATTATATATATGGTCATATATGATCCTTAAAATAATCACCAAAAAAAAAAGTTAAAAAATATATAAAAAATAAAAAAATATAAAAGTTTAAATCACCCCCCTTTCCATATAATTAAAAAATAAATACCTAAATAACAATAAATATAAACATCATGGGCATCACCGTGACCGAAAACACCTGTACTTTTAAAATATCAAAAACAATTTCCAATACGGCGAATTGCGTGACGGAAAAAAGGGTCAAAATAGCCGATTTGCCATTTTTTCACTACTTCTCTTACCCAAAGAAATGTAATAAAATGTGATCAAAAAGTCACGCACACTCCAAAATGGTATCAATAAAAACTATGGATTGTCCCGCAAAAAATGAGCCCCTAAACAGGTCAGTGGATGTAACGAAAAAAAAAAAAAGTTATGGGGGTTGGAATATGACGAAGTAAAAAAAAATATTTAATACATAACAAACCTACACATATGGGGTATCGTTGTAATCGTACTGACCCAGAGAACGAAAGGCATGGGTCAGTTCTGCCGCAAACGGAACGCCGTGGGAACAAAACCCGTAAAACGGAGGAATGGTGTTTTTTTCCAATTCCCCCATATTTGTAATTTTTTTACCGCTTCCCACATTTTATGCCATAATTAATGGCGGCATTAGAAAGTACAAAAAGTCCCGCAAAAAAATAAGCCCTCATACAGCTATGTGAACAAAAATATAAAAAAGTTAGGGCTCACAGAAAATAGGGAAGAAAAATGAAAACGCAAAACCGAAAAAACCTCAGGTATCCAAAGGGTTAAGACCAGGGCTGTGGAGTCGGAATCGGTCACCATTTTGGTGGAGTTGGAGTCGGTATAAAATGGACCGACTCCGACTCCTAAAATATATAATGAATTAGTACATTTAGTTCAGTGCTGAATATATTTTTATAAGAATTTGTGAAAATGATAAAATGTCCTATAAATGTCTGTTCTATTCCTGATCTAAGGATTTAGGCTTTTAGTTGAGATGACTGTGTACTGCCCTTTATGTCCAGTGCATGTTCTCTCTGTATGCTTTATGTTTCCTCTGAGCTCATGTTTGGAGAGGTTAGCTGCTCTCATGGCTTCTATCTGCTGCTGATGTAAAACACCTAGAGCCTTATGTATGAAAACTGTCTAGGTGTAGAAGTTTCTTTGTTGCCCATAGCAACCAATCAGATCTCCCCTTTCATTTCATATAGTGCTCTGGAGAAATGAAAGGGGAGCTCTGATTGGTTGCTATGGGCAACAAAAAGTCTTAGACCTAGACAGTTTTCATACATCAGGCCCAGAGGCGTAGCTACTGGGGGAGGGGGGGCAGGGGAGGCGATGCTCCAGGCCCAATACCTCTGGGGGGGGGGGCCCAGCAGGGATGGCCTTAGTACAATCAGGCGAATACAAGTGAGCGCTTCCATTATGGAGTCTGATGGGGGCACATTAAGCCGATCTGAGGTCTGATGGGGGCACATTCTGCTGATCTGAGGTCTGATGGGGGCACATTAAGCCGATCTGAGGTCTGATGGGGGCACATTAAGCCGATCTGAGGTCTGATGGGGGCACATTAAGCCGATCTGAGGTCTGATGGGGGCACATTAAGCCGATCTGAGGTCTGATGGGGGCACATTAAGCCGATCTGAGGTCTGATGGGGGCACATTAAGCCGATCTGAGGTCTGATGGGGGCACATTAAGCCGATCTGAGGTCTGATGGGGGCACATTCTGCCGATCTGAGGTCTGATGGGGGCACATTCTGCCGATCTGAGGTCTGATGGGGGAACATTCTGCTGATCTGAGGTCTGATGGGGGCACATTAAGCCAATCTGAAGTCTGATGGGGGCAAGGGACTGTTAGTCTAGTGATGTAAAAGCTGGGGACAGGTTTCCTTTAACATAGGAGTCCCCTTTTTTACTCCTATTAATCCTATATTTTACTGCATTATGTGGTAGAGTATTTAGAGTAGGGTATGTAGAAAGTCTATTGTACTGTACTTAACAGCATAGATGATCTAGCAGTTTATATAGTCATCTTGCTAATACAGTATTATAACCACAACTAGTAGTATGTGCCTGTGAAGTTGGAAACGTGCGTTTGGGAAGCCAATAAGTGGGGGGCCCACTTAAGTATGTTTCGCCCCCCCATGTGCTAAACCTCTAGCTACGCCTCTGATTAGGCCCTAAGTGAGCTGTACCCAGAGAAGCCTGATAGATTACAAAGTGTTTTTGTCATGACTTCTCTGTACTATTGATGTTATGCAAATTTGTTTAAAGTTATCACTTAAACATGCTACATGTATGAGGGAGTAGGAGTCGGGGTGAGGGGAAATTGAGGAGTCGGAGTCGGGGCTTTGGCTTACCGACTCCACAGCCCTGGTTAAGACATGCGATTTCATAAAGAAGCAAGCTGGGCAATTGTTTTCTTTGTTGCAGGCCTGTGGTCAGCTGTTATCACCATGGAAATCCACGCCTGGCTAAACATATAGGCTAGACTTAAAAGCTAAAACGTCGCCATCTGGCTACATTAACTATAACGGAGATCTGCACAGATCCGCCCACAATCCAGCAAATACGCTGAGAATCACCCGGAAAAAACTGCTGCGCTGTGAAACTAGCCAACATTACATGCCAAACATTCAAATGAATGGCTGTCCATGTAAAGATGTGCCAAGCTTCTGTGAAAAAAAATTTCCAAGACCTTCTCAAAGTTCTTGCTCTCAGCTCAGTGGCCAGCCATTTACAATATCAATCTCACTTTTCCATGGTATGGAATTACCTGCATGTCGGTCACTATATTGTTTCTTTGTAATGGTTTAAATGATAAGGCATAAATGAAAACAGCTTTATAGTGAATATATATATATTTTGTCTTTATTTAGAAATGTGTACATTTTATACCCAAATTGTATTACATGTTGTGCACTCTGGCTTCACCTAGACATTAAGGTAGCCCTCATTACAAACATAATGGCACCAAATGAATCAACACAGATTTTAAACATAGGAAAAAGGAAAAATACCAGGTTAATGCTGATGGCACAGGTGAAAAACTCTTTTCACTGACAGATCTGCATATTCTGTCAGTGAAAGGATTAAGGCATTTAAAGGGATTCTGTCACCTCGTTTAAGCCTATAGAGCTGAGGACATGGGCTGCTAGATGGCCACTAGCCCGTCCACAATATACTTTTCCTATTGCTGTGTGTGTCTTTGTTTAGTAAAAAAAAACGATTTTATTCATATGCTAATTCTGGTTATAAGGAGCCCAAGGGGCGGTTACCAATCTTCCTGGATCCCAGCCGTGCCCACTGTGAAGGAGCCCAGCACCGCCCCGCATACTCTCATCTCCTACTTGCTCCCCCAACTTCACGCTTTCAGAGCGCCGTAATCTCGCGCATGCGCGAGTACGCCGCTTGTCAGCGCTAGTAAACTGTTCCTTCCCTGTGCTGGCATCAGCATCAGGGAACGAACTGCGCATGCGCGAGATGACGGCGCTCTGAAAGCGTGAAGTCGGGGGAGCAAGTAGGAGATGAGAGGATGCGGGGCGGTGCTGGGCTCCTTCACAGTGGGCACGGCTGGGATCCAGGAAGATTGGTAACCGCCCCTTGGGCTCCTTATAACCAGAATTAGCATATGAATAAAATCGTTTTTTTTACTAAACAAAGACACACACAGCAATAGGAAAAGTATATTGTGGACGGGCTAGTGGCCATCTAGCAGCCCATGTCCTCAGCTCTATAGGCTTAAACTAGGTGACAGAATCCCTTTAACTTGGCAGAGAGGCAGGAATAACAAGGACAATTCATTACCAATGCTAATATGTTATAGTACAAGTCACTACTTGGGTGTCGGTCTCAACATTTCATAAGAGCACTAGATATAGAATATTGTTATACACAAGTAAGACCCAGTCTGAACTGAATGCTACAATATATACCTGGACTCAGCAGACTAGAACTGGTTACTCTAGAGATATGCGATATACAACTGTTTTACTGGATATTTTTGGATTTTCAAAGCCATGTGATATGGACAGCATACATCTGTTATTTTAGTTAAATAAATTAACAATAGCAGCTATTTAGTACCTACAGAGTCTTCTTGACTGGCCTAAGGTATCAAAAAGTTGTTTATGGCGTCCTCTTTAAAGGAAATCTGTCACATGATTTTAGTGTTTTAATCTAAAACTATAGCCATGTTCAGTAAAGTACCTTGAGTCTAGATGTGGTCTCCAATCTTTTTTTTCAGATTCCGTTTTCGTTTTATTTGACTTTTTCTCATATGTAAATTTCCTCTGAAGGAGCCCAGAGGGGCGTTAGGGAGCCCAGTAACGCCCCCCTCCTGTGTCCAGCACGCCTTCTTCATGCTCCAAAACGCGCCTATTTAGGGACGGACTAACGGCCCATATTAGCATTGTAGGCTCAAGGTACTTTACTGAACATGGCTATAGTTTTAGTTTAAAACACTAAAATCATGTGACAGATTTCCTTTAAGAGTTATGAATTTATTATACAGAGGAGCCCCAATGCTACTCTTCATAATGAAAACATTTGTACAGTTCTTTTCTGGAATAGTTTAAGTTGCTCCCTTTTTATATTTAAAGGAGTTGCCCCATCTCACCAAGTGGCCAGGAAACAGCCTTTTTAGTAGCTCCCAATGCAATGCATGGAAGCTACGGAAACAGTACATCACAGTAAGGCTCCATTCACACGTCCTGTTTTTCTTTCCTGATTCGATCCTGATTTTTTCAGGACCCATTGAAATGAATGGATCCGGATCAGGATCAGGATCGAATCAGGAAAGAAAAACAGGACGTGTGAATGGAGCATAAGTTATGCTAGGTTGTTTCCGTAGCTTCCACACACTGCAATGAAAGCTACTGAAACAGATGTGCACAAGCCAGTTCCACTGTTTTCCCACAACCTGGTAGTCAAGGCTTAGTTTCATCTTGTCTTATTAATGAGATGAGACAAGCCCTTTAAGGGTAAATGCACACAATCAGGATTTATCTGTGGACGATCCACACTAAAATCCGCAGGTGTGGATTTGATGCGGATTTTTCCATGTGCGGATTTTACTGCCCCCATTGAAGTGAAAGGAGAAAATCCAGACAGGAAAAATAAAATAAACTGACATGCTGCGGATTTTAAAATCTGCACCATAGGTCAAAATCCGTGTGGGGAAAATCTGCATCGTGTGCATGAGAATTTCAAATTCTCATAGAACATAATGTACATCACCTACAGGGCAGATTTTCCGCACGCAAATCCGCACGGTAAATCCACACGCAATCCTGATTGTGTGCATTTACCCTAAGTATTTTAGCAGCTGACATCTTCTAGGGCCCCTAAATGGCAAGTGTCAAATTTTGGCTTTCTATGCAGAGCAAAAAAAAATTGGAAACTTTTAAGACCATAATTTCCAAGTTAAATGGCTAGGTCAGGGGTAGATGTATTGTCCGCTCCTCCTCAATGCCAGCACAGCTTGTGTTATGTGCGCACCTGGAATTTTCCTGCTTTGGTAAGATATTTCACTCCCTTAAAAGGCTTGTATTTCTCTCCATACATATCCAGTCGATTCACTTTTAGTCCTATAGATAAAGTAATGAATGAAGTATAAAAATCATTGTATTATACCCTCCCTAAAACCTGACTTGATCCAAAACGTGACTTAACCCACTAATTTCTGCAGAAATGGCTGTGTGTGGGTGTTCCCAGCAGTTCCCCAGTGTCAGATCCTAGGGGAGAGAGGGACTGGACATGTTGGATTTCAATAGGCCCTATGTGTTGTTCATGTGGGGGAAGGGGGTGGGGGTGGGAATCAGCTTTTGCCAGAGGTATCTGGAATGGGTTTTTCTCCCTGTCCCATTGAAATAGCACATGTATACTATCTTATGGCTCGCTTAAGGTGACATTCATGCAAAGTCACAAAAAAAAAAATTGCATTAGAATTATGGTCAGAAAGGCATCCACCCACATAGCATGCGATGATGGAAAAAACATAAATTACTCTTACCGGTAATTGGATTTTCCCTTTAGCCCCCACAACGGCATATACATGGAGGGTACTCCACCTCCTTAGGGGCAGGAAACAACTGGGCTGGTGCAATAAAATGCCTCCTCCAACAACCTGCTCCAGCTAATAACCTAGGACTCAAGGATAGATGCTACATATTTATTGAAATTTATAAGCAAAACAATACTTTCTCACAATTGATGCAAAACAAAGAAATCAGCAAAAGAAACCCAAAACATTATTTAAGAGTGGGAATCTCCATGCCGTTGTGGAGGCTAAAGGGAAAATCCAATTACCGGTAAGAGTAATTCATGTTTTTTCCCTCCGCCTCCACAACGGCATATACATGACAGAGAAAATTAACAAATTTTAGGGAGGGACAACGGCTGACAACACCTTCTTTCCAAAGGACAAGTCCTTATTGGCAAGACTATCTAACTTTGTGTTTGAAGAAAGTAGTTGGGGTAGACCAAGTGGCAGCTTGGCAAATTGCATGGACCTGCTCAACCCAGGAGGTGGCCACGGCTCTGGTAGAGTGTGCTTTGAAATTGAGTGGAGGCGTCAAGTTCTTTTCCTTATAACATAGTATAATACATTGTTTAATCCAGCGGGCCACGGTGGATTTACTTGCTGCTCTTCCCTTGTTTTGTCCCTGGTACTGAACCTGCAACTGGGCGGTTTTCCTAAATTCATTTGTCTGCTGCAGATACTGTAAGACACATCTCCTGATGTCCAAATTTGCTAATTCCTTTTCTTTTTCCGAAGATGCCTGTGGACAGAAAGACAGAAGAGCAATTTCTTTTTGAAAATGGAATTTCGAAAACACTTTAGGGAGAAATTTAGGAGAGTGCCGCAAGATAATGCTATCATCAAAAATGGTAAGATAGGGAGGAGAAATGGGAAAGGCTTGAATTTCTCCAATTCTCCTAGCCGTTGTGATTGCTAAGAGAAAAGCTGTCTTCAGAGAGAGTAATTTCAGTGTGATGTATTCTAGAGGTTCAAAAGGGAGCCACCGTTAGACCTGCGAGTACCAGATTTAAGTTCCATGGAGGAACAATAGACCTGAAAGAGGGACGAATTCTACTCGCACCCTTAAAGAATCTTTTAATCAATTCCAAGTCTGCCAGCTTGGTAACCATGAAAGCACTTAGTGCAGCAACCTGTACTTTTAAGGTGCTTACTCTTAGGCCCTTGTCTAGGCCTGTCTGGAGGAAATCAAGAATTACAGAAACATCGGGGGCCAGAGATGGTTCCCAGACATCTGCTACTGATCGTAGAAAATAGTTCTAGGTTTGAAGATATATTTTTGAAGTCACCTGCTTTCTGCTGTGCATCAGTGTTTCCACGACATCATCGGATAGACCCTTTTTTCTTAGAATAGCCTGCTCAACCTCCAGGCCGTCAACTTGAGATTAGGAATGTCTGGATGGATCCCTGGACCCTGATGTAGGAGGTCCGGAATTTTTGGGAGTAGCCAAAAGTCCTGCTTTGCTAGAGCTTTCAGAACCGGAAACCAGGACCTCCTGGGCCAGAAGGCGGCAACCAAGATTAACTCGGCCTCTTCCTCTATTACTTTTGATAGTACCTTGGGAATCAAGGAGAACGGAGGAAACGCATACAGCAGACCCTTCGGCCACTGAACCGCCAGGGCATCTACTTGGACTGGCTGATCCAGATAGGACAGAGAGAAGAATTTTCGGACTTTCTTGTTTTCTTTTGAAACAAAGAGGTCGATGACTGACATGCCCCACCTCCTTGAAGACCCTCTGGTTTAAGCTCCATTCTCCTTCTTTTAACATTCTCCTGCTCAGGAAATCTGCAAGATCGTTCTGCGCCCCTTTTATATGTACTGCTGTTAGGGACACCTGAAGATTTTTGCAGAGATCCAAGAAAGAGATCAGCTTCTCATTCCCCCCCTTGTTTGTTTAAAAAAGCAACAGTTGTCGTGTTGTCTGACAACACCTTGACATGTTTGAGATTTAGGACTGGGGAGAAGGTCTTTAAGGCCTGCCATACTGCAGAAAGTTCTCATGTTTGAGGAAGCCCGAGCCAGAAAAGGAGTCCAAAATCCCTGTTTCGTTTGATTCTCCAGGTGGGCCCCCCAACCATGACTGCTTGCATCTGTTGTTATGACCATTTGATTTGTCTGCTGCCACTCTAAACCCCTGGAGAGATTTAGCCACCATTTCAACGAGGATTTTACGTTGGATGGAAGGATCACCTTCTTGTTCAGGGATGACTGTTTCTTGTTCCAGCTGTTCAGAAGAAAAGATTGAAGCACCCTCGAGTTAGCTTGAGCCCATTTTACGAAGGGAATTGTCGATGTCATTAAACCTAAAATGGTCATGATACCCCTGATGGTTACTTTTGTTTTCTGATAGAAGTCTGAAATTCTGAGGCTTAGCTCCTCCTGTTTTGTAAATGGAAGAAAGGAGGTCATCAGATTTGAGTCTAACAGTACTCCCAGGAAAACACATTTCTGATTCGGCACCAGATGTGATTTCTGCAAGTTTAACATCCATCCCAGATTGGACAGGTACTTTAGGGTGAACTGTAGGTCTGTTCGTAATTTTTCTTCTGATGGAGCAACAATCGACAGGTCGTCCAAATAAGGGATTAATAGTATTTCTGAATGATGAAGGAAGCTTGTAACTTCTGCCATGACTTTTGTGAAGATCCTGGGCGCAGAACAAAGACCAAATGGAAGAACTTGGAACTGAAAGTGCTTCACCTCTCCCTTGAACCAAACAGCTAGCCTTAGGAACTTCTGATATTTTGGATGAATTTGGATGTGATAGTACGCATCCGTAAGATCGAGTGTCGCCATAAAACAGTCCTTCTGCAGCAGATTGACCATGGATTTTATAGTTTCCATTTTGAATTTTTTGTAACAGATGCGTTTGTTCAGATCCTTCAAGTTTGTTATTGCTCTGCATGATCCGTTCGGCTTCCTTATCAGAATAATAGGAGAATAAAATCCCGACCCCCTTTTGTCTGGGGGGACCGGAATTAGCGCCTCCTTTTCCAGTAGAAGAACAATCTGATCTTCCAATGCTGTTTGGTTTTCTCCTACTAATTTTTTGTTTATTAAAAATCTGTCGGGGGGAGAATCCAGAAACTCTAGTTTGTAACCTTCTTTGATGACAGAAATAACCCAGGGAGAGCCGTGAATACTTTCCCAGGCTAGGGAGAAATCCCTTAATATTTCCCCCACTGGGGATCGGGCGTCATTTTGCGGATTGTTTTGGATTCCTATCTTGGTTAAAGAGAAATCCTTTGCTGTTTGCCAATTTGCGTTAGATTTCCTTTTTTGATCAAATTTATTACGTCCTTGGGTTCGAAAATTTCTTCTTTGATGGAAATATTTCGATTCCATAGGAAAACCTCTTTTCTTTATCGGAGGCCTTTTCAAGGATGTCATCTAACGCTGATCCGAACAGCCTGTGTTAACACAGAGATAGATAATAAAATGTCCTCTTTAGGAGTGCCTGCCTCTAAGTGTTCCTCCAACTGAGATAACCACAAAGTCAAGGTCGTGGCCGTGTAGGTGGCAGCAATGCTCGGCCGAAAGGTGGCAGAAGATGACTCCCAGGCCTTTTTAAGAAAGGCTTCACATTTTTTGTCCATTGGGTCTTTTAGAAGCCCTACAGTATGTCCTCAAATGGCAGCGAAAACTTTTGGGATATCTTGGTGATAGGTGCGTCGACTTTTGGGGGCTTATCCCACAAAGCAGAGTCCTCCTCTGTAAAAGGATACTTCCGCTTAAACATTTTAGAGATGACTTGTCTCTTTTCTGGTTCTTTCCATTCATTAGTAATAATGCTTTTAATATTACTATGTACAAGAAAAACCCTTCTTTTTTATCGCCCAGTCCTAGGAATAATTGATCCTGAACTGACAAAGGCTCTCTGGATTCTTCAAGATTAATAGTAGCTCTAATATTTTTTAGCAGGGACTCAGTCTCGTCAATAAAACAGAGAGGGCGTCCAGCAGAATCATCCAAATCACTAGAGCCGGCGTCAGAAGATATCTCGCCCTCATCCAATTCTGAATCACTTTCCATCACGGTCTGCGTTTGTGATTTAGAAGTAGAGGGACCTGGTATGGCTGCGGCTAATTTGGCATCTACCACAGCCCCCACTTCTTCTTTAATCATAGTCCTCATGCTCTCGATTAAAGAAGGAGATTCTTCTGAGACCACTTTGCTTGTACACTTCTGACAAAGCCACTTTTTATTTTATTTTTTTTCAAATATATTTTATTTCATTTTTTAATTTCAAACAAAACAAAAGTTCACATTCAAGACAATGAACATATTCTATTTTCTTTCTTTCCAAATACATGAACAGAACAACATCATATTTTATTGCCAGTAACATCTATTCTTTTCTGAGTCTGTCAAAATAGAGTATATTTTTACACTATAACTAAACTAAAACTAATACACTAAAACGCTTCAGTTTTGTCCCCATTCATTGTCAATGGGGGCAAAACTGAACTGAAGACAACTGAATGCTTCTGAAAGCATTCCGTTCCGTCTTCAGACCGGAGAGCAAACCGCAACATGCTGCAGTTTGCTCTCCGGTCCAGGCATCCGCACCAAGACGGATCCGTCATGACCCCCAATTAAAGTCAATGGGGACGGATCCGTTTGGTGTGACACAATGGTGAAACGATCCGTCCTCCATTGACTTTTAATGGCGTTCATGAAGGATCCGTCACCTGTACACATACACACATACAGACATAGACATACACATAAACACACACAGACATATACACATACAAATACACATACATACTTACATGCACCCCGGCAGGTCTCCAGAGCGCAAGAGGAACAGGACGGCGCGCACAGATGATGATTCCACCAGGCTCCCAGCAGAGGGCGCTGTGGGGAATAGTCATCTGTGCGCGCGCCGTCCTGCTCCTCCGGCGCTCTGGAGACCTGCCGGTAGCATGTAAGTATGTATGTGTATTTGTCTGTGTATATGAGTGTATGGCTGTATGTACTGTGTGACATGTGTGGGGCCGGAACGCGGTTCTGGCTCCACACATGTCCCTGCGGCAGTCCGGATCCGGCAGCACCCTTCACCTGCTGGATCCGGACTGCCGCTAGTGTGAAAGTAGCCTAAGTCTAAAGGGATCAATTATCAGGTTTTTTTTCCTCATCTCCACATTTCTGGAGGATAAAGAATCTCCATTTCTTGATTAACTTTTTTGTTTGCCCTTCCTTATCTTTCATGGCTAACAATCATTCTATCCAGAGTATCTTCCTCATATAAGTTATAACTTGGCTAACAGTAGGCAATTGCTGAGAGAGCCACTCAGCCAGAATGCATTTCTTTGCTGCCATCAAGATAGTATGTACTAGCGGTGGCAAGTGTGCATTTTTCTCATTTGAGGGGCCATCACCTCCTCCCCCAAAATGAAACAAAACTGAATTATGATCTAAATTGCCCCTGAAACCACTTAGCTTTTTGATCAGAGTATGGATGTCTTCGAAAAATGTCATTAGTTTCGGACAGCTCCATAATCCATGCATAAGATCTGCTTTAGGTGTCATTACATTTGGGGCATTTAGTAATTCTATCAGGTTTCAAAGGTGTGGCCGGTAGGTCAAAGGCATAAATAGCCCTATGGATTATTTTCAATTTTGTTTCTCTCCAACTTTCAGAGATGACATGTTTTCTGAAATCAGCCCATCCACTAATTATATCCTGACCTATATCTTCTGTTTTAAGCTGTTTTGCCCATCCCTTAAATACTGAGTTTACATCTTCTGAACATATCTTAGACCTGATAAAAGAATAAATATCTGATATTGATTGTTTGCTCTTAGATGTGAGGAAGTTATCAAGGAAGCATTCAAAGGAGGAGGCATTCAAGGGAGCCTCCTGGAGATGTCTTAATTTCTTCTTACAATAATGCATAACCTGATAATACATAAATTGCTGGGGACCTTGCAATTCATATTTGTTGCATAGTTCCTCTATTGTGAGCCACCTATCTATAAGAGGTCTGTAGTTTAAATTGTAGAGAGAAGTGACGTCCGATTTTAATCCCTAAATACTTGATGCATTCCTTAGGGGATGATATACCATACATTTTAATTGTTAGTATCTCTTTATCTAGATTTCCTTTTAAATCAAGTAATTCACATTTAGATTATCTTGTAACCTGAGTATCTACAAAAATCCGCCAGAGCAGACAATATTTTAGGAACATGTTGGCGTGGATTGTCTAAAAACAGAATAACGGCGTCAACAAATAGGGCTATTTTGACCTCCTGCTTTCCCACTTCAATACCCTTAAAGACCTTGGGTGTTTGTAGGTATCGTGTTAACGGTTCGATTGCAATATTAAATAACAAGGGTGACAAGGGACACCCCTGTCTTGTCCCCTTCTGTAATGAAAAAGGCGGAGACAAGAACCTCCCTGTATGAATTCTTGCTTGGGGGCGATTGTAAATATGACCCAACAAATTTCGGAAGGCCCCACCAAAGCCCATCCTGTCCAGCACCAACCCCAGCCACTTCCATCTTACGTTCTCAAACACTTTTTCTGCATCTAGTGTCAACAGAGCTGGTGTTTCTCCGTGACGGGGCTGGTGCTGCACTCTATCAAGCACTGTCAACTGTCAACACAGTGCGAATATTAGTGACTGCTTCCCTGGGTGAAACCCACCTGCGCTGGGCTAATTAAAGAGGGCATGATGTTTCCCAGTCTATCAGCCATCAGCTTTCACAAAATCTTTGCATCCACATTTATCAAAGAAATGGGCCTATATGAACCTGGTTGTGTTGAATCCTTTCCAGGTTTGAGTAAAAGTTTTATGTATGCCATTGAGGCAGACTGTGGTAGACCTCCCTCCCCCAGAGCATTGCTATATACCGCTGTCAATGTTTTTACTACTTGATTTTTTAGTATTTTTTAAAACTCTCCTGAGAGTCTATCTGGGCCTGGGGCTTTGCCATTTTTTAGGGAGTTTATTGTTTTTAACACTTCTGCTTTGGTTATTGGGGCATTTAACTACTCTAGTTGATCTTGGGACACCACCGGAAGGGAAATTCGATCCAAAAAAGCCACTTTTTAGATGAAACCAGCATAGATTTTTTACAGATGGCACATCTTTTCTTCTGTGATGGCTCAGTACAGGCTTTTGAACTCTCTTTGCCCTATAATGCAAAGAAGAGATCTTTTTAGAACTAGAAAAAAACCCAGACATAAAGGGGGGAGCCATCACCTAAGAGTAGATAGGCAGCAGCAGGAAAAAAACACCCAGTGGCAAACAAGGCAGATGCTGAATAAATTTTGTCTCTTCCTGGAGGAGGCTTACCGAGCTGGAGGGCCTGGGAGGGTCCATAGACTTGCGGCCAGCGTCTCCCTCAGAGACCAGCGACATGTTAGGGAGAGAAGCAGCGTCCTCAGCGATAGCCAGCAGGAACCAGAGACTGGCTGTGGTTTGCAGAGCGCTCTGTCCATTCGCTCCTCCATCTTTACGTCATGATGTCACTTCCGGCGCGACGCCGCTTCCTCTGCCTGCTGGAGCGCAGAAGGCCGCCGACTTCCGCCCTCCATATGCCATAACCCACAACACGTGGGCTGGAAAAGAAAGCCCGGGGCAGCCAGTAATCCACCGGACTTACGCCGAGGAGCAGAACGGACCAGATATTGTGCTTCCCAAATCACTGCTCCCTGCACCAGCCCTCCAGCCCCATGGCTGGGACTACAAATCCAAAGGCTGTGTGAGCTCTGCACCAACACTCCTGCATCCTGAGGGACAGGAAACTGGAGCAGGTTGTTGGAGGAGGGATTTTCTTGCACCAATCCAGTTGTTTCCTGCCCCTAAGGAGGCGGAGTACCCTCCATGTATATGCCGTTGTGGAGGCAGAGGAAAAAAAAAAAAAAAAAGATTTCAGTAAACGCAAATCTCACATGGTCATCCTGATAATACATTACTGGAACAGGCCTAACCTTGAGAGAAACTTTCCAGGTTGACTTTCTAGGAAAATTTGTAGAAAAAGAAAACGGATTGCAAAAAAAGATTGAGCGTAGTTATTTCTCATTCAGCAGACGGGGCACATATGTATCACAATTATATTGTCTTCTACTTAAAGGGAACCTGTCTTCACCTTTACGCTACCCATACTAACAGCAGAATAAAGTAGAGACAGGTGAGTTGATTTCAGCGGTCTATCATTTATAAGTTAAAAGTAAGTGGTTGCTGAGAACCAACATCACAAACATTGCAGATTAGGCCTGGAAAAGAGTCAAATCTTCATGAGAAGAGTCATGGTTATTCATGAATTCCTGCTTTCCCTGCCCACCTGATGATGACTGACAGGCTTCTACCTAGTTTTCTCCCTTTCTCTCTAGGAGAGAACTGCCAGTCATCAGCAGATGGGTGGGGAGAGCAGGAGATTGGGAATAACCATGACTCTTCTCAGGTAGATATGACTCTTTTCAAGGCCTGGGATGCAATGTTTGTGATGTTGGTACTCAGCAACCACTCACTTTTAGCTCGAGAGACACACCGCTGAAATCAGCATTTCTGTCACTATTTTATGCTTCCCTCAGTACAGTCAGCATAAAGTTGATGACAGGTTCCCTTTAATTTACTCTGTGGATAGTTGCAGAAAAAAAAACAAGAACTATAGTAGAAGAATATTTTGGTCCTATCTGTTGCAGTGTGGAGGCACGGATCAGAAGCCCACGGAAACACTCGGAGGCCCTTCCTTATGTCCAATTTTTTCCCTTATCTTGTGGATGGCAGACCTATTCAAGTCACCACAGCACGGAGTTCACACGGCCGGTTCCTATGTATTTTGGAACTGCTGTTTGCGGTCAGCAAAAACGGGCACCTCAGCCATATGGTCGTGTAACTGAGCCCAAATAATGTTGTTCACACATGGTAACTGGATATCATCCACACTTGTTAAGATACATACCTGAGATTGCAAACTGTTGGATCTTGAAGTTCATGTTCAAACTTGGGTTCTCCTCAGGTTTGGGTGCACCAGACTGTAGGGAGATGCTTCCCTTTAGATTAGGTAGCTTTTGTGTGGTAATCTTCCCAATGTCCCAGGTAAGCACCTAATAATAATATGCAAGGAATTCAGACAAGGCAGTTTAAAGCACGTGGTAGGATAACTACTATAACTGTATGCAACTGCACAGCTGCCTGTCACGCCATGTTCAATTGTAGTAGATTTTCTACAGATTTGCCCAATCTGTGTATAATACCCTATTCACATACTGTGGACTGTAGCAGATTATCACAGGGATGACCATATGATAAACTGCCAGTAGTGTACACTTATTTCAACCTGACGCAGTACCTCCTGTGACTACTGCAAATCGGCCACCACTATTGTCAAAGGCCCACCACGGCTAGTCAAGATTCAGAAGTCAAGTAGTACTCGCCCTCCTCCTTTCAAAAGTGAGAAGTGCTGCCAGTTGTATAGCAGTCAATGGGAAATATTAAATGAAGAACAGACAGGCATTTTTTCTTGTATTGTGGTCCAGCTCCATTAACTTGACTAACATAAACACGGCCTATAGATAGGAGTTCTTGGCTGCCACAAGCTAAGTGGAGCACTGGATCTAGATCCTCCCAAGCGATGAGGGTCTCTGAAATGGGTCGGGCAACTGTCAGGCATTCATGGCATTTTCTGTTGCCACTGCTCTAATACTGTCAAGGTACTAACTGCTTTCTACTTCTAGTTCATCTCTTGACACGCAGGAGATCTCTTGAAATGCTCTCTCGGCCAGTTGCTGGCTAATATGGGTTAACAGTGTGGTCAGTGACTGACTTAGAGATGGGAGCCAGACAGCATCATAAAAGTAGCTGTGGGGAAATCGGTGGAGGAAAGTATCTCTTCTTTTAAATCTTTAAAGGGAATCTGTCACCAGGAAATTCACTGTTAAACCAGGCGCAAAAGCTCAGCTGAATATAAGGATACCTTTCATTTAGTGATCTGTTGCTTTGTTCTGGTGAAAAAGTACTTTTAATCTCTATGCAAATGAGCAGTCAAGTACACAGAGCATGGGTCCAATCCACTCTGTGTACCCTGTACCTTTGCTCTTTCTCTGCCAGCCCCTCTCTCCTTGATTGGCAGGGCAAGGTTCCTGCATAGTCATTTCACCTCAATCAAGAAGAACGAGGGGCTGGCAGAGGAAGCAGGAGGGACAAAATTGTGACTTGGGCCCGCCTTTGGTGCATTTAACTGTTCATTTGCATACGGATTAAAAGGGAACGCTATAAATGCATTCAGCCAAGCTAGCTCTACAGGGTATTGTTGTTCCTGCTTTAACAGTGAATTTCCTGGTGACAGATTCCCTTTAAGCCCCGTTGATAACTATTGTGTTTAGTTGGAACACTTTAATTACCAATGATAATGGTTCTGGATATTAGAACTATTTAATATGCTTTAAAGTCTCAAGCACTGGTAAAGATTAATATTTGCAATGATAGAAATTTACTCTACATTATGTAGGCAGTTTCTGAACTGGATTCTGGAAATTGTTAGTATTCTTCTATTCATTGGATTTGGAGGTTTTGGACAGTTTTATAGCTCCTTAGCACAGTGTGTAATGAAAAAAATGTGAGCAAGCATACTAACTAGAGGTGAAAAATACAGCAATGTTTCACTGGCACTATTAGTGGATATACTTCTGAAAGCTACTAAAATGACTGCATAGTATTTCCCCAGTCTTTTGCAGTAATTTCGCAATGACATGAGTAATATTTTTCAGACCTAATGACCATAATGTGCAAATTCACCCTAATACATCTGCACGGATGACATATGGAAATAATAATGCTGCATTTTGTGGACATGTGCTGCAGATGCAAGGCAGAAGTACAGCAAATATATCTGTGGAATTTTGGAATCTAGGATGAGCAAATTAGAGACCTCTAACCGGAAACGGCCATGTTAATGGACAAGTGCCTCTCAGTTCTCTCCACTGGGCTGCAGCTGTGTTGTAATGTTTTGACTGCATTCTTATGTGCCTGTATACCACTGCAGCCAGTCACTGACCTCAGCGTTCCCATGCTATACATCCCTGAGGCCACGGCTGCAACCTGGTGGAGAGGACTGACCTACAGCCCTGGATATGAGGGGGTTCCAGAAAATGAGTATCCATTTATTTTAAATTCCTGCTTGCAGTTTGTCCCCCAATAATTGAAACTCCTTCAAGTGCTGAAACCAAACACATACCGGTACGTCCATGACAAGAAGTAATGGGACTCTCACAGAACATAGTAAAGCAGACTTTAGCAGCATGGACCTTGCAGATTATAATATGTCCCCTAAACTGCACTCTTATTGCAGAAGCAGAGCCTTAATAAATACAGGACTTGACTAAACTCTCAACTGACCCGAAATTAGTGAAACATTTGAGAGCTAGATGTATAGTGGTAATTATACTTGAAACTGTACTTCCCTTCATAAAACCACTAAAAGATCAATTGATTCCAATTTTGAGTTTTTCTTGGTAAGTCTACCCATCCACATTCAATAGCTAACTACTTTATGTGGAACAATATGTGAAGTGCTCACCTGGTTGGAGCTAGGCCTACTAATACAAGATTAGCATATAAAAGTCGATTAAAAAAACACTAATAAAATGTGGCCCAACTTCCCAGGCCTGCAAAGATGTTTATTTTTAGACTTTTAGAATATTTCACCAAGAAAAAAAAAATTGTGTGTATGTTTAGAGACCGAGAGATTAATCGCCAAAGAGAGTAAAACTAACCCTAAAATGTTCTTCAATTATATAAATACTAAAAAGTATAAACCTGAAGGTGTCGGCCCCTTACAGAGTAATGAGGGGGGAGTTGCAGAGAGCGATGAGGAGAAAGCGAAGCTACTAAATAACTTTTTCTCCACTGTATTCACTGAGGAAAATAAACTGTCAGATGAAATGCAGAATGTAAAAGTAAATTCCCCTTTAAAAGTGTCCTCTCTGACCCAGGAAGAGGTGCAGCAACGTCTTAAAAATATTAAAATAGACAAATCACCAGGACCGGATGGCGTACACCCCCGTATCCTAAGAGAATTAAGTAAGGTCATCGACAGACCCTTATTTCTGATATTTAAGGACTCTATACTGACGGGAAGTGTTCCACAGGATTGGCGCATAGCAAATGTGGTGCCAATATTCAAAAAGGGTCCAAAAACAGAGCCCGGAAACTATAGGCCGGTAAGTTTAACTTCTGTTGTGGGTAAACTGTTTGAAGGTTTTCTGAGAGATGCTATCTTGGAGTACCTCAATGAAAATAAGCAAATAACTCCGTATCAGCATGGCTTCATGAGGGATCGGTCATGTCAAACCAATTTAATCAGTTTCTATGAGGAGGTAAGTTCTAGACTTGACCGCGGCGACTCAATGGATGTCGTATATTTGGACTTCTCCAAAGCGTTTGACACGGTACCACATAAAAGGTTAGTATACAAAATGAGAATGCTTGGCCTGGGAGAAAATGTCTGTATGTGGGTAAGTAACTGGCTCAGTGATAGAAAACAGAGGGTGGTTATTAACGGTAGATACTCAGATTGGGTCACTGTCACTAGTGGGGTACCACAGGAGTCTGTATTGGGTCCTATTCTCTTCAATATATTTATTAATGATATTGTAGAAGGTTTGCATAGTAAAATGTCATTTTTTGCAGATGACACTAAACTGTGTAAAGTAATTGACACAGAGGAGGACAGTGCACTGCTACAGATGGATCTGGATAGACTGGAGGCTTGGTCAGAAAAGTGGCAGATGAGGTTTAACACTGACAAATGTAAGGTTATGCATATGGGAAGGAATAATGCAAGTCACCAGTACATACTAAATGGTAAAGCATTGGGTAACTCTGACATGGAAAAGGACCTAGGAATTTTAGTGAACAGTAAACTAAGCTGTAGAAGCCAGTGCCAGACAGCTGCTGCCAAGGCCAATAAGATAATGGGTTGCATCAAAAGGGGCATAGATGCCCGTGATGAGAACATAGTCCTGCCACTTTACAAATCACTAGTCAGACCACACATGGAGTACTGTGTACAGTTCTGGGCTCCTGTGAACAAGGCAGACATAGCAGAGCTGGAGAGGGTTCAGAGGAGGGCAACTAAAGTAATAACTGGAATGGGTGGACTACAGTACCCAGAAAGATTATCAAAATTAGGGTTATTCACTTTAGAAAAAAGACGACTGAGGGGAGATCTAATAACTATGTATAAATATATCAGGGGTCAGTACAGAGATCTCTCCCAAGAAGAAGGGCCTGGATGTATTTCTGGAGTGTAATAATATTGCAGGTTATAGTTACTAGAGAGGGGTCGTTGATCCAGGGAGTTATTCTGATTGCCTGATTGGAGTCGGGAAGGAATTTTTCCCCCTAAAGTGAGGAAAATTGGCTTCTACCTCACAGGGGATTTTTTTTGCCTTCCTCTGGATCAACTTGTAGGAAAACAGGCTGAACTGGATGGACAGATGTCTTTTTTCGGCCTTACAAACTATGTTACTATGTTCTCGAAATGATGGATCATTTTTGAAATGCTTACTTTGGCAACAGGATCGAATGTATACGTTCCCTGAGTTGGTGTGAGGTTCATGTTCAGTACAACTTTGGGCATGTGGACAGTCAGCAAAATACTTTCCACAGTCTTGCCCATGTTCTGCTTGGGACCCACAGTCACATCAAACCTTCCACTCGAACTGTTCTCCTGGAAGGTTATATTATGTTTTGCATACACTGGAATTGCAACCTGGCTGAGAAAAATAAAGTAAGGAACAAATATTTTAGGTGATTTATATATACATATACAGTTTATTTCATTAACATCATTTTAATTACTTATTATAGTCCATCAGTTTAATAATAGGGGATATCATAGAGGCACTTCAGGCTGCAAGAGATGTGTAAGAGAGCAGGCCTGGCCATAACAGGGCACATGAAGTCCACTAAAGGATTGCTTTCTGAAACTGACAAGAATGTAACTACTTGGCTAGTCAGAATTAATGTCACCTCATCATTTGTCCAAACTGGAAGTGGCGTCACTTGCCCTTACCCAACTAAAACGGACAAAATATGAAATGACACTTCTACCACTCCCAATCTGGGCACCATCAGGTAATAATACCCATTGTTCTCTCTCTCTACCCACAGGACACATTTATTCCACCAACGTAAAATATGACATGTGAAAACATATATATTTGGCTTCCCACATCTTATAGTCACTTGGGTCCTGAGGTCTGACAATGATCTTTTGTTTAAAGGGGTATTCTCATCTTGGACAATGGGGGCATATCGCTAGGATATGCCCCCATTGTCCTATAGGTGCGGGTCCCGCTGCTGGGACCCACACCTATATCGAGAACGGGGCCCCCAAAGTGAAGAAGTGCGCACCGCGCAAGCGCGGCCCGCTCTCCGTTCACTTCTATGGGGCCGCCGCAAATAGCCGAGCGCTGGCTCGGCTATCTTCGTCGGCTCCATAGAAATGAATGGGAGCGGTGGCCGTGCATGCGCAGTGCGCTCCCATTCATTTCTATGGAGCCGACGGAGATAGCCGAGCCAGCGCTCGGCTATTTGCGGTGGCCCCATAGAAGTGAATGGAGAGCGGGCCGCGCTTGCGGTGCGCACTTCTTCACTTTGGGGGCCCCGTTCTCAATATAGGTGCGGGTCCCAGCGGCAGGACCCGCACCTATAGGACAATGGGGGCATATCCTAGCGATATGCCCCCATTGTCCAAGATGAGAATACCCCTTTAAACTCTCTCTGTGCTTTTCCTGCCCCTACAGAGGTCAAGGGTCATCTCTCACTTGTGGATGGAATGGAAAAATATTTTTTATCAGATCCTCATATCAGACCCCCATAAATATCAAGACATCACATCACACCCCCATATCAGAACCCAGCATGTCAGACCCCCATCAGACCTCAGATCAGCCCTTTCAGACCACCATGAGACCTCAGTTCAGCCCTTTTTAGACCCCCATCAAACCTCAGATCAGCTCTTTTTAGACCCCCCCCCATTAGCCCTTTCAGACCCCCATGAGACTAAAACAAAAAACTCCGCTTACCTCTCCTGCGCCGTGGCTCCTCTTCATCTCCGGCAAGTCGCACTCTTCTGTCTTCTCCGGCCGGCTCTGCACCTTCACCTGACTGCGTGCAGCATCAGGTCATAGTACGTGCACTACGTCCTTACGCTGTATGGGGTCAGGGCAGTGCAGCGTCAGCCGGAGAAGACAGGGGAGCGCTGGACCCAGAGAGGAGCCGCAGAGCAGAAGGGTGAGTATCTTTCCCCACTCCTGGTACCCAATACATTCCATAATGGAAGCGCTCACTAGTATTCGCTTTATAAGATGCACCACCATTTTCACCCTAATTTTGGAGAAAAAAAGTGTGTCTTTTACAGCAAAAAATACGGTACTGTACTTTCTTGTTTTGTCTGAAGAGAACACCTTTTCAAAAAGAATCTATCACCACTAGTTAGGCTTCTCTCACCCTCAGTGATCAGCTATTATTACCAGAGAAGCCAAATATTTACCCTGTAGGGTCAAATGTTTCAAGAAGAAAAACTCCCCTCTACGACCTCGCGTTCCCTAACGGGGAGAATGGACATAACTTGTCCTGATAACTGGCATCTTAAAGTGATGCTCCAGCCAACCTTTGTCTAAATATACTGGAAAAATGGTATTTAATTATACTAAAGTTACTGATAAAGTTCTCTCAGGATAGCAAGGAGCACAGGATTGATTGTTTTATAAATGTCAGTGAAATTGGAGCTTTAGTAACTTTCTTCCAACTAGCTTCTCAGGTCAGGTACCTACTTTTGTGAGCTTACACGATATGACATCAACCGGAAGTTACCATCAGGGGGAATGAAGGACAGTACTCTCTCAGATTCCCAGCGCTTGAATCGCACACTTGGGTGGAAGCTGACATCATCCAAAAGCCTAGGATTCTGTGAATAATGAGAGAACATTACTAGACATTATTTCTACGTGTTACTAAAATGCCCCAGATGCTTGAAATTAAGATCAAGTGCTCTGCTTGTGTTTGGATAACAGGACTTCTGTTCAAGGGGCAGATAAGATTCTGTACTGTAGTCATTAGGGTTGCTAATAGAGATATATATATATCTATATGTTGCTTTAAATTTTATCAGGCATTACAGAATAAATGTTATGGAAATACATGGGCAGCAATGCACAAAAACAATATTTTCACTAGCGTATTGTTTATTATTACGAAAGACACTGCACCTCTCTATGCACTGTCTACAGTCTTGTGTGGTCCTTAAAGGAACTACCGTAGTCACCATGAAAATGCAGTGTAATCTGCAGGCAGCACGTTATAGAGCAGGAGGGACTAATCATATTGATGTATAGTTTGTGGGAAAATATTCAGTAAAACTTGTATTTCATTCATTTAAATTCCTGCTCATTCTGGACTTTGAAGTTAAGGAGGTGGTCCTATCAGTGACTGACAGCTATCTCTGTATACACAGTCATAGAGGGAAGGCTGTCATCACTGATAGGACCGTCTCCTTGCATGCTATGCCTTTCAAACCATCAAATCTGACAGAACTGCAGACAGAAGCTCTGAAGCTTCCTTGCGTGTACTTGGTTGAAACTTATTGTCAATATGGGGTACGTGGCATCAAATGGTTGAGAAACACTTCTACAGACCATCCAATAATCGTATTAGGACAAACGTGCAGGCAAGATCCAAAAGAGGGCAGATGTCTCCCCAGATGTGAAGAGTAGTGTTAATGAGTATGAACATACAGGGATGTTTTATATGAAAATAGCAATGTAATACACTAAAGAGACAATTTTACCCAGATCCAACCAGTGGTATACATTTCTTTCTTTTTTTTTTTTCTTTTTTTTTTTAAATCAGATCATTTTTATTGCATTTTTTAAAATCATAATATACAAGTGGTGTACATTTCTAATAATCAAAAGTTTTGCAATGAGACACAAGTTTAAAAGGTTATCTCAGCAGAGACATTGGTGGCATACCACAAGGACCCACTGCTGTGGCCCCTTCAATTTCTAGAACATAGAGGCAGTTGTGCTAACAAAGTGATATGCCACTTGGCTTCCTGAACACATCCGCCACAATGCTCATAGTTTCATCATTTGGACATTGGTGATATATTCCACTATTTACTAACATACGAACAAAGGGGGACATGTATCAAACTGGTGTAGTTAACTGGAGTAGTAGAACTGGCTTAGTTGCCCATAGCAACCAATAAGATTCCACCTTTCATTTTGGACAGCTCCTTTGGAAAATGAAAGGAGGAATCTGATTGGTGGCTATGGGCAACTAAGCCAATTCTACTTTACACCAGTTTGATCTCCTCCAAAGTTTTTAAGGCTGAAAAAAATACATCTATTCATCCAGTTCAGTGTCTGTTATCCTGCAAGTTGATCCAGAGGAAGGCAAAAAACGGCATGAGGTTGAAGCCAATTTTCCTCATTCAAAGGAGTTTTCCGGGAATTAAGAAAATGAAAATACGCAAATATTACTTTAATATAAATATATTCCCAAATACCTTCCATTAGTTATAATGCCTCGTTTTGTCTGGGGAGCAATGATTAGGAGAAATAAAATTGCCACCGTCCTACTTACACAGCAGGACAAGTCACTTCACAACACTGAGCTAAAGAGCTGCCTCATCCTTCTCTCTGCTCTGCTTGTCAGGGATTATTTTATATTATTATTATTTGTGAATAAATTTATAATAAAGTCATATTTAAGTATTTTCATTTTCTTAATTCCCGGAGAACCCCTTTAAGGGGAAAAAAAATTTCCTTCCCGACTCAAATCCGGAAATCAGAATTATTCCCAGCATCAACGACCTCTCCAGAGATCTAAATAACTATAATCTCTAATATTATTACACTCCAGGCATACATCCAGGCCCCTCTTGAACCCTTTCAGTGAGTGCACTGCTCTTACAATAAAGAATCCTGTTCTATGTTTGTGTAGAAACCTTCTTTCCTTTTGACAAACAGTATATGTATAACCAGCTAAACAGTTACATAAATACTCTTGGAACGTTTTCACTTTTTATTTTTACCATGAAGGACAGTGTAAGGTCAGGCATCCCAGTCAGCTTTATACAAGCATCAATGACTCCTTGAATCTCTGCAAACACAGTGGAACCTGGCAGAGAAAAGCAGTAAGGTTAACTAGTAGCTATTAGAAAAATAGGAAATATGGTCCATTATAAACAGATCAACATTTTATAGTGATGTCAATAAAAATGCAAACACATTTAGGTAATGTTGCTATAGGCAACAAGTGCCCTGCTGTTCAGTTCTCCACTAGATATGCTTACATCATAATGCTTTTCTAATATTTTTGCATTAGCAGATACAATTCATTTAGGAACTGGAGCTGATTCAATCAGTGTTGATAGTGGACAGAGATTGTGGACATAAAAAATATGAAATTCTACAGCTCTCAGTTCAGAGGTAGTCTCATTTCAGCAAATAACATTTATCATGTAGAGAAAGTTAATACAAAGCACCTACTAATGTATTGTGATTGTCTATACTGCTTCCTTTGCTGGCTGGATTCATTTTTCCATCACATTATACATTGCTCGTATCCAGGGGGTTACGACCACCCTGCAATCCAGCACTAGTGGTCACACTATAGAAATAAGCACTGGCCTATGCGTGCCCCCATGTCCTGGCCACCAGAGAGGCCAGTGCTTTTTTCTATAGTATGACCACTAGTGCTGGATTGCAGGGTGGTCGTAACCATGGAAACGAGCAGTGTATATTGCAATTGAAATATGAATCCGGCCAGCAAGGGAGGCAATATGGACAACCGCAATACATTAGTAATTGCCTTGTATTAACTTTCTCTATGTGATAAATGCCACTTACTAAAGTGCAACAACCCCTTTAAAGGCTATGTACACCTTTGGGGGCGTTTTTTTCATTATTGCATTGTACTTATTTTGCGCTAAAAATTATTTTTTCAATTGATCATTAAAAATATGGAATCCTTTTTTGAGTACATAGCTGAAATGTTGTAGTAGCAGGATTTTCTCTCTTTTGCGTCAGTTGGGAGGAGACAGACTCCTTAACTCTGCTCTCTGACATTATAAACACTCATTAAAGCTCAATCCTTATCTTACTGATAAGAATGTGGCTTAAATAAGTCTTTATGACAAAAACAAAAAGTGCCTCCAAAAGGTGTATTAGCCTTTAAGCCAAGAGAGCACATTATTGCTGGGTTTTTCTTGTGTACAGCTGAAAGATGTGAAAAATCAGTATACATTGTATTAACACCTACATATGGATTCATTCATTATGCATGTACAGTTAAATACTGTCAATGTGGTTGTCAACATTTATGCTACTGATAAATGTAACCTAGGGTGTAGCTTGGCAATTAAACATCTAATGCTCAGTAATTGCAAATACTTTGCATTTACTTAACATATTTTTCACCCTAAAAGATTCACATTTTTCCCCCCAAAGTGGGGGAAATTGTCACTGCGCCTTAGTACAGGAGGCCCTGGGCTCTATACTCATAGCTTCTTGGTCTTCCTTGGCTGCTTGCTGTGCTGTGACTGCACACAGTGTGAGGAAGTCGGCAAGCTGTGACATTGCACAGCATGCAGCAGGAAGAACAGGAAGAGAGCTGGATGACAGGAGTGGCGGCTTCCAGAGGAAAGTTGTTTTATTTTTTTTCTTCTCTGATCTGAGCATGGGGGGGGGTCTGAACTGAGATCTGAATAGGGGCCATTCACTTTGATTTGAGGTCTGATTGGAGTTCTTATTAACATTGGGGGTCTGATTAGGGCTCTGAGCTGAGGATTCATTAACATTTTTTATGTTCTTCCTCGAAAACCTACACTTAGGGCTCATGCACACGACCGCTGCCTGGCCGTATTGCGGCCTGCATACGGCGGGTCCACAATACACCCGCACCGACTGTGTGCACCCCGCATCAAGGATCGTGGACCCATGCGCAATTTTTTTGCGGTGCAGACCGTCAGATGCGGTTCACGGACCCCATTCAAGTGAATGGGTCCGCGATCTGCATGCGGCGCCCCCACGGTTGGTGCCCGTGCATAGTGGACCGCAGCACGTTTGTGTGCATGAGCCCTTATAGGGTGAAAAACACAGTATACAGATTTTAAATTTGAATTCAGAATTCAGGTGGATGTCACTTGGCTAACCTGTTCGTGTTGTCTGTCAAGCTGCTAAAAAGCAATATACCCTGATAAACTAAATGCTGCAAAATATTAGGATGTGCTGAATAACTTTGTTTTTTCTCTTTGCAGTGTGCATTCAGAGGTTTAGCTGTCTTCATTTTTTTCTTACACTCCTGACTAACCCCATCTTTCCCATTTGCATGCAGATCCCAAAAAAAGCACAAAATAAAATGCAATAATTAAAATATAAATAAATAAAAAAAGTGTCCCAGAGCAATTAAGCACCCCACCACACCGGTGGGGTGTTATTTACTTTATAGCCTAGGTTTCAGCCACTGGCCAGTGGCCATTTTAATTATCAACTGTGGGCATACTCTAGATATGAAGAATACCTATTGGAAATTAAGGGCCGTGTGAATGGGTATGCATCTATTCCGCAATTTTGTATGGGGTGCCGGCCATGTGTGTTCCGCAAATTGCGGAACACACACTGGCTGGCATCCGTGTTTTTGCAGATCCGCAACAACACGGCGGTCTGAACGGCCCATAAAGGTAATTATAGCATTACTGTCGGCATGTTTCTTTTTTTTTTTTCTGTATTTCTACAGAACCCTTATAAAATGTGCATGAAACACTTTGTATTACCTGACTTGTCTATGATTGCATCCACTTCTTCAATTACATCAAAATAGGCCTCATTGTTTGTGTATTTGACTCCTGCTCTTCTCCAGGGTATATTTGAGAGCTGTCCAGTTGGCAGAGTTTCCCCCATATTGCTACTCCCTTTAACGTAACAGAAATTACATGAAGACATAAACCCTTTTAAGTATTATAACAAGTAAAATTCCAAATGCTTTCCCAATGTAAAGCATGTCTTATAAGTAATGTACGCCTTTCCTGGCCCAGAGAGCTCTGATCACTTTGCTCTTAGGCTACTTTCACACTAGCGTTATGGAATTCCGGTATTGAGCTCCGTCATAGGGGCTCAATACCGGAATAAAACGCTTCCGTTTTGTCCCCATTCATTGTCAATGGGGACAAAACTGAACTGAAGACAACGGAATGCTCCTGAAAGCATTCCGTTCAGTCTTCAGACCGGAGAGCAAACCGCAACATGTTGCGGTTTGCTCTCCGTACTAGTTATCCGCACCTAAACGGATCCGGAATGACCCCCAATGCAAGTCAATGGGGACGGATCCGTTAGGTGTGGACACACTTGTAAACGGATCCGTCCTCCATTGACTTTCAATAGAGGTTATTCCGGATCCGTTTAAACGCTAATACAACCGGATCCGGAATTACGGATCCACAAGGTTGTATTACTCAGTACGGATCCGGCGGGTGAAGGGACCCGCCGGATCCGTACTAACGCTAGTGTGAAAGAGGCCTTAGTACTGACAATGAGGGCAGTTCAGGAATCAGAATTCAAAATACCACTGAGTGCTATCTTACTGTACTTCTAGTGGAAAAAAAGGAAATTGCAATTTCAGCAGAAAAGCAATTAAAAGATCTGTGCCAGGAAAAATAACAGCAGAATTGTCAGAGCGGACGTGTAGTATACAGTACATGCTTCACTGGCAATCATTTCTCCATGCAGAAACAGCACCTTCTCTAGAAAGAACATTCTGCTTAGTCACAATTTACCTTTAGCCTTTATACACATCCTCCTCACACTCTCTATCTTCAGTTTACTTAAGTGAATAAAGCTAACACTTTAATACTTTATGATGGAAAGGCTATTTAACTTATCTGTTAGATTTATGGCTTTAGAAATAGGAATGGCAGTACCATAATGTTTCCTGGATCCAAGTATAAGGTACCATCTAAATACCAAAAGAAATAAATATAAAGGGGGGAATTTATCAAAACTGGTAAAGGAAAACTGGCTTAGTTTTCCATGGCAACCAATCAGATTCCACCTTTATTTTTCCAAAAGAGTTCTAAAAAATGTAAGGTGGAATCTGATTGGTTGCTATAGGCAACTAAGCCAGTTCTACTTTACACCAGTTTGATAAATCTCCCCCAAAGTCTTTTACTAAAATTCAAGAGTCAGTCTGTACCATTCTGGCTACTAACACTTTCTAAAGTCATATATAATATGTTACGAATATAGCAAATGATCCTGCCCTGTGTGCAATCCTAAGTGCTAGATGGGACATACCTGTGAGGGAGTTCACTACAGATCTCAGGATTGTAGGGGGCTTGATCAATTCCTTCAGAATATTAGACTCCGTTGCCAGAGGAAATCCATTATCCAGCATTTCCTCCAATAGCTCATACACAATGACCACATTGTCCTTCAGACAGTTTTCAGAGCATTCTCCAAAGTAATCCTGTCAGGCAATTAAATTAATTTTATATGAATAGAAAGCTCAATGGAGGAAACTCATGATGAAAAATACATTTACTATTCATATGAAGAAATCGAATAAACCAAAGTAATGATGGAAGAGACTTTTCAGAATACAGGCACCCGGCAACCCCCGCTGATCAGCTGTTTGAAGAGGAGACGTGCGCCGTGCCAGCGCTGCCTCCTCTTCATTGTTTACATGCTCGCCGTAACATCAGTAGCGGTGATCAGGCGTAATTACACCAAAGCCGTCCCATTCATTCCAATAGGACGGCTCGTTCCTATACACTTCTATAGGAGAGATCCACCCCATATGTAAACGAGATAAGAAACTACATGAACATATTAAAAACCACAGTAATGCAGAAAACCCCTTTAAAGGGAGTCTGTCACCTCCTATGCCCCTATAAAGCGCTTACATACTCAAATAGCACACCTAATCATAAATCTACTGGTACCTTTGTCTTTTTCTTCAGACTTTTATAAGCTGCAAAAACGCTTTTTAATCCATATGTAAATGAACACTTGGAAGTGCCTGGAGGCGGCGTTCACGGCCGTGGAGCCCGGGCTTTTTTTCTGCTATCCCCGCCCCAGCCACTGAGTATGTAAGCGCTTTATAGGGGCATAGGAGGTGACAGACTCCCTTTAAGAAAACATTTTCAGTGAATTTTACAAATCCTGTTCACAGCAGTGTACCTTCTGGTTGCCTACTGCAAATGCTGTTAAACTCCCCACAAATTTGTGCTCAGAACGCACAGGTTTAAAGGGGTTCTCCGACTAGCATATCTTTTTTTCTTTTCTCTTTTTTTTAAAGGGGGCAGAATGCTTTAAAAAAATAAAACATGTCATACAAAGAGGTATGGGTGTTCTGGATGTCATGAGGAGGCAAATAAAAGTAATTTATTTTTCTTACATTTTACGGCAACTTCTGGTGTAATTTATGGCAAATCTGTCAATTTATAGTGAAAAAACAAACAAACAGATATTTCTTATGCAAAGAGGCATCTTCCAAGGAAAGAGAACTATCTCACTAGCGCCACCTTGAGGAAGTGGCTTCCGGAGTCAGGGGAAATGGCTAAGCCAAATATTCTTGGCACATCCCAGGGCTTGTTAAAAGGTTTGTTTCACTGAAGCAAATGCCATTTATCATGTAGAGAAAGTTAATACAAGGCACTTACTAATGTATTGTGATTGTCCATATTGCTTCCCTTGCTGTCTGGATTCATTTTTCCATCACATTACACACTGCTCGTTTCCATGGTTACGACCACCCTGCAATCCATCAGCAGCGGCCATGCATGCACACTATGGGAAAAAGCACTAGCATATGTGTGTTCACATGGTCCCGGCCACCAAACAGGCTGGTGCTTTTTCCTGTAGTGTGCAAGCACGACCACCACTGATGGATTGCAGTGTGGTCGTAACCATGAAAACGAGCAGTGTATAATGTGATGGAAAAATTAATCTAGCCAACAAAGGAGGCAAAATGGATAATAACAATACATTAGTAAGTGGTTTGTATCAACTTTCTCTACATAATAAATACCATTTACTGAAATGAGACAACCCCTTTAAAGGGGTATTCCCATCACAGACAATTGTCTGATAGGTGCGGGTCCCACCTGTGGGACCTGCACCTACAAGGAGAATGGAGCGGCGAGCGCTGTGCCTGGAGGTTCCTGGATTTCCCGGGGTCCGTCCACCACCATGCACTGCTCCCATTCATTTCTATGGGGCAGTGTGTAACCATGGAAACGAGCAGACGGAAATAGCCGAGCCAGCGCATGCACAGTGCCCCCCTCCACTCATTTCCCCACTCCGTTCACGTTGTAGGTGCAGGTCCCAGAGGTGGGACCTGCACCTATCAGACAATGGGGGCGTATCCTAGCAATATGCCCTCATTGTCTGAGATGGGAATACCCTTTAAGTCGGATTTTGAATCATAGGGAGCCCCTTCCACAAAGTGGCGCTAGTGAGATAGTTCTCTTTCCTTAGGAGATACCCCTTTGCATATTATTTTCCCATGGAACACATCCAATAAATCTCCGTACACAGCTGGTCTGTTTAAGGAGACCTAGCACACAGCCTAAACAGATATTTTTTAAAATGATTACCTGAAATGTGTCAGAGACACGGTGCAGGAATTCAATGACGAAAAGTGGCGTCACTTCACTCTGAATTACTGCCACAAAGAATATTTTTTCTCTGTAAATACTAATAAGATAGTGGTGCGGTGTTGGAATGACTGGGGGCACATTCTCCACATCTGCTGCTTTTTCTTGTGCTTCAAAGAAGTAGTCACAGACTGAGCGGCTCACAACACTTTTCCAATGCTTCTCTAAGAAAATGTCACCAGAACCATTGATAAGAAAGAGGCTGTGGATCATTTTCTGAGGGGTAAATAAAGATATATTGTATTTATTACATATATATATATATATATACACACACCAACACTATACTGGCCATAGACAGCAAGATCTTCACCCAATCCATTCCATTCTGTTACACATATTTTTATTATGTGGATTCAAGATGTTTGCTGGGACCTATGTTTCTGTTGCTCTCTTTTGAGGTCTAACAAGATTCTGAGTCCTATAAGAGAAAAGTCAAGTTGGCTTCTTGAATGGTTTACATTCCAAAAATGCAACCATATTTAATCTCTAAAATAATGTCCAGTATATGCTGCAAAAAAGTGCACAGATTGATATTTACCATGTTAAATTATGTGGACAGCTTAAGTTGAACCTCCACCTTTTATCTGGTCTTATTTAGGGTCAACTCATCCTTATTTTGATCAAGAGGGATTTTTCTATTGTCTAAAATAACAAATCTATGATGTAACTGACAAAAATGGTTACACAATGAGCACAATGGATGCGCAAAATAAAGGATCCTTCTTTTATTGTTCTGTTCCTCTGGATCAGAAGAATGGAAAAGAAATTCAATTTGTACGCTATTCGTACGCATTTGTGTATAGATTAAAATATGCGTATGAATAGCGTACGAATTTTAAAATGCGTACGCAAATACGCAAAAATGGCACTCGAGCATGCTCGCTCATCTCTAATAGTAGTCCCAATCACACCCAGGAATCAAGATCACATGACTCCTGTGATGGGAAGGGGATACTGCGGCTTTTGTAGCTCAAGGTATAGAAAGGGTTACCTTCCCAGTCAGGAGAGGCGAACAAACAAACTCTTGAGCAGGGAAGCATATTGGATGTTTGAGATGGGAATTTGTTTCCCATATGGTCTGAATAAGAAACATGATTTAATTTTGCAATATAGGTGAAGGGTTTGCACTTCATCACAGGAGTCATGTGATCTTGATTCCTGGGTGTGATTGGGACTACTATGTTTTAAATACTGTGTTTTATTCAATCTGTGGTGTATCATGAATAAGGACCGTGATGTAGGGGTCCGAAACGCGTAGACCATCCATGTACTACTTGTTTGGCTTTTACTGCTATTAATAAAGACGCAAGTATTTTATACGTAAGATGGACTTTACTTTTCTTTTCCACTTTGCTGAGAATGTATGTTTTTCTGCACGTGATCCGCACTGTGTGCTAACATAAGGTGAGCATATTAAATGGCTCCTTGAGAGCGTAAGTGACCTAAGATATGTGACTCATAGAACCATATCTTATCAGCCTGTCCAGTATGAACCTTTGAGACTCCATAATCAATGTGCCAATTGAGGAGGTAAGTTCTAGACTTGACCGCGGCGACTCAATGGATGTTGTATATTTGGACTTCTCCAAAGCGTTTGACACTGTACCACATAAAAGGTTAGTATACAAAATGAGAATGCCTGGCCTGGGAGAAAATGTCTGTATGTGGATAAGTAACTGGCTCAGTGATAGAAAACAGAGGGTGGTTATTAATGCTACATACTCAGATTGGGTCACTGTCACTAGTGGGGTACCACAGGGGTCTGTATTGGGCCCTATTCTTTTCAATATATTTATTAATGATCTTGTAGAAAGCTTGCACAGTAAAATATCAATTTTTGCAGATGACACTAAACTGTGTAAAGTCATTAACACAGAAGAGGACAGTACACTGCTACAGATGGATCTGGATAGACTGGAGGCTTGGGCAGAGAAGTGGCAGATGAGGTTTAACACTGACAAATGTAAAGTTATGCATATGGGAAGGAATAATGCAAGTCACCAGTACATACTAAATGGTAAAGCATTGGGTAACTCTGACATGGAAAAGGACCTAGGAATTTTAGTGAACAGCAAACTAAGCTGTAGAAGCCAGTGTCGGACAGCTGCTGCCAAGGCCAATGAGATAATGGAGTAGTAGGTGGAGCACTCTCTATTTGGTGGTTCATGCACATTAGAGAAATATGGTCTAATTTCAGAGTATAGTTATTTGAACAATATGGAGAATAGTGAAGGATATAGTGATATGGTATACAGTGAAAATGGGTATGTGCCCAATATTATGGGTTATAATCTAATATACAATCTTATATTTAAAAAACAAATTATATTTAAGAAAACAAACTATATTGGTAGATAAAAATCACCATACTGGCGATATTCAGTCACAAATAACAGCTGCTACAAAACTGGGACACAATTCCTGACCATAAACATTAAGTGAAACGGCATTATACTTCCAAATGACTTATCCCTTGATACAATTACACCATTGCCACACTTTATAAACTCTGGACTTATTTTTATTACTATTTTTATTACTATTTTTGTATTTTCATTTTTATTTTTATTTTTTTATTTTATTTTTTATTTTTTCTTTCTATTTTTTGGGGCTATTTTCATTCTATTTATATATTTTAATTTTAAAATAAATAGTATATTTTTATCTACCAATATAGTTTGTTTTCTTAAATATAATTTGTTTTTTAAATATAAGATTGTATATTAGATTATAACCCATAATATTGGGCACATACCCATTTTCACTGTATACCATATCACTATATCCTTCACTATTCTCCATATTGTTCAAATAACTATACTCTGAAATTAGACCATATTTCTCTAATGTGCATGAACCACCAAATAGAGAGTGCTCCACCTACTACTCCTTTATAATATTACTTCACTGACGATTTTTGGTTGAATCGGAGGTGAGAGCACCTCATATTCCTTTTCTACATTAGTGAGCCACTGAATTTATCTATAATCCAATAAGATAATGGGTTGCATCAAAAGAGGCATAGATGCCCGTGATGAGAACATAGTCCTGCCACTTTACAAATCACTAGTCAGACCACACATGGAGTACTGTGCACAGTTTTGGGCTCCTGTGAACAAGGCAGACATAGCAGAGCTGGAGAGGGTTCAGAGGAGGGCAACTAAAGTAATAACTGGAATGGGTGGACTACAGTACCCAGAAAGATTATCAAAATTAGGGTTATTCACTTTAGAAAAAAAAAACGACTGAGGGGAGATCTAATAACTATGTATAAATATATCAGGGGTCAGTACAGAAATCTCTCCCATCATCTATTTATCCCTAGGACTGTGACTGTGACGAGGGGACATCCTCTGCATCTGGAGGAAAGAAGGTTTGTACACAAACATAGAAGAGGATTCTTTACGGTAAGAGCAGTGAGACTATGGAACTCTCTGCCTGAGGAGGTGGTGATGGTAAGTTCACTAAAAGAGTTCAAGAAGGGCCTGGATGTATTTCTGGAGGGTAATAATATTACAGGTTATAGTTACTAGAGAGGGGTCGTTGATCCAGGGAGTTATTCTGATTGACTGATTGGAGTCGGGAAGGAATTTTCCCCCCTAAAGTGAGGAAAATTGGCTTCTACCGCACAGGGGTTTTTTTTGCCTTCCTCTGGATCAACTTGTAGGAAAACAGGCTGAACTGGATGGACAGATGTCTTTTTTCGGCCTTATAAACCATGTTACTATGATAATACTATAAACTATCAACTCCATAATGAGAGCCTAAGGCAACAGAAAACTGCAATCCCACAGAACACCATCAGTGCATGGAGATTATTTTTGTATTCTCACCTGTAAATATTAAAATATATTAAATTTGGAAGAACATGAAACAATAAACATTTGATATATATTTGATATGCTGTCAATAGTCGAATAGGAGCTGAATTTGGTTCTATTTATATATACAGCAACACGATCGGCCCAAGGAAAGTCCTGCAGACTTTATTTTAGGAACATATAGTTTATATTTAGACAAGTATTGCTTCTAGGGAGAGTAATATACATAGCATCATATTCAGTTGCATTTACACTGATCATGAGGAGAAACATCTACTGCATGCAATGTTTCATACTAAGTGAAAATGTCACCACGGAACACGTACTAACAATTAATGGACAAGGTGACTGGGAATGTTACACAAGAAGTGTGGCTACAGGTGAGGGAGCCGGCATGGACAACAGGACACATAATAAATTGAGGCTCATATGACCATACAGAAATAAAGAGTCCACAGGATAAAGGCTCAGGGTAGCCAAGTGGCACATAGTTCACCACCGCCTCACACACAGCCAGCTCTCTAGCCTGCAATAATACCTATGCAGTAGACCATGTTCACATGTGGCATATTTAATGTGGAACCAAAAATCCTAAAACCAACTAGAAAACTTTCCACTGTGTGGGAACATGGCCAAAAAGAGTAGTAGAAGAAATAAGACATATAGCTTTGTAATGGAAGTGTGCAAATGCTTTTGTTACATCTCTGGACCAAGGCTTTAGGGACCTTACTTTAAGGCCCCATGGTCATTTTCAGAACCACTGCAGACTATGGAGTTATTCACATGGCAGTTTCCATGAATAATGGACGTCTTTAAAGGGTTTCTGTCACCAGTTTTGGGCATATAAAACAGGATGACATTTGCAATGTGCAAATGTCACCTGATGCCCAAACTGGTGATAATTTTTTTACTGGTGCCCCCGTTTTTGAAATAAATCAACTTTTGTCGTATGCAAATGAAGCTTACTAGGTGCAAGGGGCGGTAACCCTGCACCTAGTAAGCGCCGTTTCCCTACCTTTATTCACGCCCCCTTTGTTGTGATAGACAGGGCCAGGCAGCTCGCTCTAGCTGCTCCTGGCCCTGTCCGTGCTGAAAATCCCGCGCCTGCGCCGTTCGGACTTCATTCGGCGCAGGCGCAGTGAGTGCCGATTGCTGCCGGGCTCCCGGCTTCCTCACTGCGCCTGCGCCGATGACGTCACAGAACACGCAGAAGAGAAGGCGGCGCAGGCGCAGTGAGGAAGCCGGGAGCCCGGCAGCAATCGGCACTCACTGCGCCTGCGCCGAATGAAGTCCGAACGGCGCAGGCGCGGGATTTTCAGCACGGACAGGGCCAGGAGCAGCTAGAGCGAGCTGCCTGGCCCTGTCTATCACAACAAAGGGGGCGTGAATAAAGGTAGGGAAACGGCGCTTACTAGGTGCAGGGTTACCGCCCCTTGCACCTAGTAAGCTTCATTTGCATACGACAAAAGTTGATTTATTTCAAAAACGGGGGCACCAGTAAAAAAATTATCACCAGTTTGGGCATCAGGTGACATTTGCACATTGCAAATGTCATCCTGTTTTATATGCCCAAAACTGGTGACAGAAACCCTTTAAAATAGGACATGTCAGATGGACCCCACTGAAATCAACTGCCCATTTTTAACGGCTGTTTATACAGAATCACACCCGTGTAATGGAAATTTATAACTTGTACATTATGTAAAAAAAAAAAAAAACAAACTTCACCACAGGCATGCACGGGTACATCTTCTTCATACTGGAGGCCTGTGGTGATTATTTTATGTTTTTAATGTGTCAGCACAACCGGGGTTGGGAGGAGACACACAGTTTGTAGGGGAAGATTTTCATTTTCCAAAGGAGCTCTGTAAAATGAAATGTGGGATCTGATTGGTTGCTACGGAAAACGAAGTCAGTTTTGTCCTTGTGTGTGTAAACAGCAAACAGTAAAGAGCATCCATTCTGGGTCTCCCATAAAGGGGTTCTCTGGAACGAAGGATAACTATCAATGTTTAAAGGGGTTGTCCGAGTTATTTTATTGTTCTTTATATGTTTCTAACATGTCAGGTATAACAACTTTCCCATATACTTTGTGTTTCTAAAGCTGCTGGTTTCTCAGAGTTGACTGAGGGTCACATGACCTATGATGACACCTTATCTCTCTGCTCTGTGATGTTTCGTGTACAAGCCTCAGAGTTCAGATAAGAGTCTGTACACTAGACGTCACTGGCCATACCCCCTTTCTTTGCCGGGCTGCTATCTGCTCTCTCTCTGGATTCCTTCAGATAAAACATTAACCCCTTCAGCCAGAACACACTGAGGGCTCAAGGTTTTACAACAAATAGTAGCTGCAGCAGTGAGAGGAGACAAATGCTGGGCAAGGAGCTATAGAGGAATTGTACAAGAACAGGTAGGGAGAATTTCCTGTGTTTATCAGCAGTGTCATTGTACAGCTGGGACTTGTAGTCCTACACAAACAACATGCTGCTGAGTATTCCAGCAGGCAGACATGTACTCACAGCACTTATATTCACTGCCTTTGCGGAGAAGGGGGAGGGGCTGAGATTGTTGCTATTGCATGTAAACAAAGGCCAGAAGAGAACCAGGGAAATGAGGAAATATAGATTTTTTTGCCTAAAACTTGCTAAAGTTAGTTATATATTGCTACCCATCAGATTTACAGTGCTATATTTTTTTTTCCATAACTTGGACAACCTCTTTAATTGACAGGGGTCTAACCTCAGGATTCATGATGGTCAGCATAATAGCCTCTGACACCCACATGGCCGCTAGATCCCACCCCCCACCCCCCCATTGCGCGGATGAAAACATCAGTTGTCGGGATTTGTGGTGGTGGTGGGGGGTTAGCAGCCAATAGCAGGCCGCTCCGATGCTCTCCCTTGCTCTAAGCTGGATCGGGAAGGGCTTTTTTTTTAAATTTCCGCCCAGCAGTGTGTTTGGTGAAGTCACCAGTTGCGATGGGCCAGATTTAGCGCTGCAGCTCACTCATTAGTGCCGGTGATTCAGCACAGGGCAAAGGAGAGCATGAAATGCTCTGATACTCATGTTAGTGGGGCTGTCTGGGTGAAAATCTGGGTATGTCCGGGTTCAGCTCTGACCCCAGATAACCCCTTTAAAGGTTTTGACCATTTTAACTGCTGACAGCAGTTGGTAGGGGCTGGAGAGAGTACGGTGAAAATACCTTATGTGGAGCTTTTATTATCAGTAGTGTGAATATGTACTTTTATTCTACCTGGCACTGCTTTTGGTGATGCTGGAGGTGATGCTTTACTGTGAAGTGCTCTCATCATTAAAGAGGCTCTGTCACTAGGTTTTAACCTATGTATTTAAATACATAGGTTAAAACCCCTTGACTTCTACAGTTAGAACATACCTTTATTGCAGAGTACAGCGCAGCGGTTGTGCTGAAAAAAGACCTTTAATCTTTATGTTAATGAGCCTTCGGAGCACCGGGGGGCGGGCTCTTTCTTCCTGAGCACCGCTTCTTCACCGCCCCCCGGGTCCCGAGGCTCTCTCCGATGCCGACGTCCACGCCCCTCTGAAAATTGATTGACAGCTGAAATCCCGCCGGCGCATGCGCAGAAGCGCTTGCAGTGCCGAACACCGCAAGCGCTTCCATCCTTGTGCGCACGCGCCGTCACTTCCGGGTTCAGCGAAGTGACGGCGCGTGCGCACAAGGATGGAAGCGCTTGCGGTGTTCGGCACTGCAAGCGCTTCTGCGCATGCGCCGGCGGGATTTCAGCTGTCAATCAATTTTCAGAGGGGCGTGGACGTCGGCATCGGAGAGAGCCTCGGGACCCGGGGGGCGGTGAAGAAGCGGTGCTCAGGAAGAAAGAGCCCGCCCCCCGGTGCTCCGAAGGCTCATTAACATAAAGATTAAAGGTCTTTTTTCAGCACAACCGCTGCGCTGTACTCTGCAATAAAGGTATGTTCTAACTGTAGAAGTCAAGGGGTTTTAACCTATGTATTTAAATACATAGGTTAAAACCTAGTGACAGAGCCTCTTTAAGCTGCTTCACAAACCCTCCCCTGAGTAACAGCTGCGGCATCCTACAGGGAGACGACTACAGCTGCCACTCAGAGCAGAAGGGAGGGGCTGTAAAGCAGTGCCAAGAGCTCTTCACAGTGAAGCCTTGCCTCCAGTGCACTTAAAGGGGTTTCAATTGCAGCCTACTACACCTCTTGGAAAGAAATATAAGTGCCTATAAGTGCCTGGGTTTGCGTACCTCTGCAGCCAATGACTGGCCTCGGCTGTGATCACTCCCCAAGCGGCACATAAGCCAAAAGGCCAGTAATTGGCCAGAGCGTCGCGTGTGACCACGTCCATCCAGAGAGTTACAAAACAGGTAGCAGTAAGGGCTCGACAGGACTTTGTTTTCCGTCCAGCATAACGGCAACCAGACGGATCCGTTATGCAGGGCCATAGGCTTCTATTATTACGGATCAAAACGGAATGCCTCTTAAAGGTGTCCGTTTTGATGTCCGTCCTAGGGATTCCGTTTCTTTCCATTATAACAATGTTATAACGGAAAGCCTGAACGGAAGCCCTAACGGTGATGTGAACGAGCTCTAAGAGAGCGTGGGTGTAGGCGATATATAATTTTTTTGTTTTCCCCAGGTACAACAAGAAAGCTGGAAAAACCCTTTAAGGGGCAGTGCCTAGCAGAATAAAATCACATATCCACAATACTCATGATAATAAAAACTCCCACTATGCCCTGACACAGCCTACTAGCATGGTTGCCAACCGTCCAGAAATTTCTGGACTGCCCATAAAAATAAGTGACTTTTTTCCTGTGTCCGTGAAAAAAAAATAGACGTGTCCGTGATTTTTTTTGAGGCTGATGGTTCTGGCTAGATTATTTTGGTGGTAATTATCATCATTTTACAGGTCACAGTAAATGCTGGTAATGAATTCTTAGCAGTACATTGAGCTGTAGACATGTATTACTTATAATCTTTATCATCCATTATGGTTTTCCAGTTTGTCAATAAAAAATGTTGGCAGTCCTTGATTTTTGGATAAGTTATTCAGAAAAAAAGAAAATTACTGGTTAGCAACCCTGCCTACTACTGCTAGCTGTTTAGCAAGGACAAACCCACTGACAGATTTCTTTTAAGAATATCTTAAAATGAGTGCACATGGACATCAGCAGGGGCGGATTGGCCATAGACCTTACAGGGAAATTTCCCGGTGGGCCGATGCCCAGGGTGCCAGCAGTGGAAGTTTTCGGGGATGTATTTTGTGCTGCTGGCAATATTTTGTGATGGACTGTGGTATTTGGCTCTGTTGGGGCGGTATAATGTGCTGCAATATGGTATTGCTGGCCCTGCCTTCCATCATTTTGGACCAGACTACAAAACGGGGCCACTTTTAGTATTTTTTCCAGGGCCACTTTAAGTTCCTAGTCCGCCCCTGGACATCAGACAGGAAGTTCTCCCCCGATCAGAGCTGGATGCTGGCAGGGGCGGACTGGGAACTTAAAGTGGCCCTGGAAAAAATACTGAAAGTGGCCTCGTTTTGTAGTCGGGGCCAAACTAATTGAATGCAGGACCAGCAATACCATATTGTGGCACATTGTACCACCCCATCAGAGCCAAATAACAGTCACAAAATACAGCCAGCAGCAGAAAATATATCCCCATAAACTTCCACTGGCCGGCTGTGAGGAGGACTCAGGTGGCTCCCAGGGCAGCGGCCCACCGGGAAATTTCCCTGTAAGGTCTATGGCCAATCCGCCCCTGGATGCTGGGAAGTGGGACGGTGGGTGACTGACTGACTGCTATGTATTACACCAATCCCCCTGTCAGATACATGAAGCTGGGGGTACAGAAGGCTAGGGGGCCATAAGAGCTCTCAGCTACTTTCATTAGGTTACTGAGTAGGTAAACCTACACCTGTCTGCTTTTCTAAATGCTTCAGTATCCATCCGTCCATTTCATGTAAATGTATCAGCATATCCAAGAATACATCCCAGGGAATGAGCAGCGGCAGCTCTCAGCATGACATCTCCAGTCAAGACAGGTGCCAGAAAGTCTATGGTGGCATCACCACTCCTGCTCAGCCACCTCTTCAACCCAGTCCATGGCATGGAAAGTACAGAAGGCTATTCCAGACCCACTTAGTTACACCTAACAGGAGACATGCTACAAACTTTTCTAGTAAAACAATCTCAAACTAACGCAACAAATTAACAACGCACGGAAAAGTCGCACACCGCCAGAACAGCACCATAAATTACCGGAATAAATCAAGCGAATAAAGTAGAAAGTGAAGGCTCCTTCTAAGCCGCTTGACACATCATCCAGCATCGGCTGCCTCAACAAAGATGGCGGTCAGGCCCAACCCGGCATGGCTGTCCGAAGCGCGCCTGAAATCTGAAACCTTTTATGATATGATTGAAGATGTAGTTTATTAGGGATCAAAGTGCCGCTGTGAATTTTATGAAACAATAGCTTTTACCTCAACATTTATGTGATCGTCGTGGTTTTCTCACCATGTAAGTCACTTTATTATGGGGACGTAAGAAAAGCTAAAACCGGCACAGGCCACTGGCAGCTAGAAGAGCCGTAGAGGCGGTTGCTAGGTGACTTAGGGGCGTGATGAGCCGGCGAGGGGGAGGTATCGGCGGGAGGACAGTGCAGGGGGAGGGTTGAGAGTCGAGAGTCGAGGACAGGGTGAAGCCCTCACACAAGCGCGAGGTAATTGTGCTGGGCCGGAGTCTCCGTGCTGCAGGAGGAATATCACGTCTATTTTACCTTGTGAACAGCAGGCAGCATGAAGGTGGCAGCAGACGAGCCTCAGCCCAAGAAGCAGAGGCTGGAGGAGCAGCCCTTGAGGTAAGGTGCAGAAGGCGGGCGGCTGCTGTGTGCACTTGGCGTGTGGCAGCCTGTCCTCTGCACGCACATGTCTGCTCTTCCCTAGGCGGTATATTACATAATCAGCATAGTGAAGACTTGTCCTTTATGCAGTAACTTACAGATTTTCAGGCCGTCCTAATGGGGATCAGTGGCTTTTATGATGTGTTCAGCAGTAATTTGCCATTGTTCACACTGTGACAGTGGATTCCACCGAACTGACATCAATTATTAATGTGCCATTCATTCCTTGGCACTGTACATATGAAAAAGGGGTATACATGCATAATGCTGACAATTGCACTAAGCATGAACAAGAGTTACAGACTGGTACACAAGAAGAGAGGGCCCTGCCTGTGAGGACTCAGTCTACCAGGTATGTAGGAAGACTTAGGGGTTTGTTAGCTTTTAGCCCCATGAATGGTGGCAGTGCAGATATGGTCGGTGGGGTCCATTCACCTGATAACTCTGGAAAGGGGTAACTTGTAACGGGAATACCCATTTAAATCTACGTCATGACAGTCGTGTTGCAGATTTTCAATGTGCGTCTAACCATTCTCAGGACCCCCTGACCCAACAGCAAATAATGCTCCCTGGCTGTGGGGTATTCTGTCTGATCCGCAGGAGGCTGTTACTGTAGTCCAGCAACTTGTAGCAGAGTCCTACAGTCCAGTCGCATATCCAGGGTAACCGCCATGTGCAGCACAGACAGCGGCTAAGTGGGCCGATAAGGTCCTGGTAGGTTGTCACAGGTATCTGGAGCCATTCTGACTGCCCTGCATCCCAAGTCTTGGTCATGCTCTTCCAACTAGGGCTGGGCGATTTTAAAAAAAATTTTTTTTTTTTTTTTTTTTAAAACCATATAGATGATTTTGAATTTGAATCTCAATTGTCTTATTTTTGTTAAACTGAAAAATGAATACGAAGACAAATTCAATAAATTTCTTTATAGAAATAACTTCAACATATTACTACAAGAATTGTCCGTAACTTCACCGCCTTTAAACAGTGTCTGTAAGTGGGAAACAGCAAGGTTGGAGAGGCATGGAAGCAAGTGGGGGATCAAAGTGCGGGGATGGCAAAGGTACTCTGTAGGGGAGAAGCTGGAGTACTCTTCACTGGCACATGGCTTCTAGTGTATGGTAAATGCACGAGTTCTCTGGCATATAGTTGCCCCAGTGTAATGAAACTGGTATATGGTATGTAGTAATTGTCCTGTGCCCTTCTAGAAGCTCTCCAGGTGTGAGGTCACTGCAGGAAGCCTTAAGGGTGGCAGAAGGTGTCACACTTACTGGGCCACTGGTGGCAGTGGCCGCTGTGGTCTCCTCTATATCAGTCCATACACCAAGCTCCTTCACAGGGTCAGGCCGCTCCTCAGCAGTGATGGCAGCTGAGGCCCTGCCATGTTGACTCCGGTACCGCTGCCACTCTATAAGGTGATCTGCATCTTCCTTGTCCCCTACCCAACAGTCATACTGCTGCCGGGCACTGTGGAGATGGCATGGTTGTGCCATAGCCGCTAATTCAGTGCCAGGCTCCCGCTGTGATCTGGAGCACTGTATTGGCGCAGAATGTGCAGATCTATGCAGATCTGTGCCAGGATTAATAGTGCGGGTGGCAAGGATTAAAACAAAATCAACATTGTTGGGCTGTAAAAGAGCAAATTAATCAAACGAATATGATTAATCTCCCAGCCCTACCTGTAAGTCTTTCCATAACCCTGACCACCTCCAAGGTTATTCCTCTCTCAACCATCGAAAGATGGGCTGCATACTGCTTGAAACCTGCATGGCAGCCTGACAGGATTTTGGAGGCAGGGAACCCTCCCCCCTCCCTGTTCCCTTCTAACACAGGCCATGAACGTCGCCTGTCCTATTTAAAGCATCACCTCAACAACTTAAAAAAAATAAAAATAAAAAATTGATATGTCAGAGAGAGATATCAAAAGTTTTGATCGGTGGGACTTTGAGTGCCGATCCCTCAACCGAGAGAAGTGCATGTATATTGTGCGATTTTACACCTCATTGCCAAGGATGGAGTTGAGACAGACTGTTATGCAGCCTGTATCGTGCATCATAGAGTAGGGTTGGGCGATATCAAAATATTCCCACGATAACGATATTAAGAAATTTATCGCGATAACGATATATATCGCGATAAATAGCCATTTAGAAGAAAAACATTTGGGACCACAAGGAGACATATTGAATGTGGGGGCCACAATGAGACTTATACTGTAAGGGGCGATGGGCCACAAGGAGGCGTTATACTGTAAGGGGCGATGGGCCACAAGGAGGCGTTATACTGTAAGGGGCGATGGGCCACAAGGAGACGTTATACTGTAAGGGGGTTCGCCACATGGTGACATAATTACCCCTCCTACCCCAAATCAGTATAATGTCTCCTTGTTGCCCCATACAGTATACAGTAGTGTCTCCTTGTTGCACCTGTACTCCTGACAGGTATATTCCCCATCTCCTCCTATTGGGTAGAGATGAGGAACCCTGTGCAGGGGCTGCTGATGGGCCTCAGCGGGTCTAGGCAGGAATAGAGGACCACTATCTTTTACCTCCTCTTCTGCTGTCACACTTCTCCTGCCTTGGACAGTGGCAGGCCAGGGCCAGGAGAGCTCCCCGAGAGAGACCTGCATAGCCTCTCTCACTTGCTGCTGTGCAGCCATTTCCTGACTTTAGTGGGCGGGGTTAGGAACGAGAAGGATGCAGCCGCTGCGGGGACTAACATGTGCCCCCTGTGCTGACAGATACCCGGGGTCCAGAATCGGAGGTCCTCAGTGCTCCCAGCTCTGTCCTCCCAGGCTCTTTGGGAGTTCTATGGACTCCAGGATGCGATGCTACGGCAGGTACAGAGCCGCTCTCTGCCCACAGGTCCGGTGTCACTTTGGTGGGCGGGGTCATGGGGAAATGGGAGCAAGAAGAATGCGGCCGCTGCGGGGACCAACATCTAATGTGTGCAGGCGGCAGGACATTGACGTTTTCGAAGCGGTCGGCACACGTGCGACCGCTCCTATGACGTCATTAAATCCCGCGGTTATTAGGAAACAGTGATATCACCATATCGCCGTTTCTTAATACCGCGGTATATCGCAGACACCGGTATACCGCTCAACCCTATCATAGAGAACGTGATCTGCATGTACTTCTCTCCCCTCGTTCTTGGGATCGGTGGGGGTGTCAGCACTCAAACCTCCACAAATAAAATGATTTGACGTTGAAGGAATTTCCAACATGAAATCATTATGATGCTGCAAATACAGGAAAAGCTGCTCTCACATGAAGTGCGTTTCCCAGACTGATTGCACTCATCTGAATCATGGCCAAACTCTGTTGTGCCTTTCCTCTCTTATTCCTCCTAAATATTTATGGCCAAATTGACAACCAGCTGGGTCTGCCCTCACGCACCTTCATAGCAGACGTTAAACTTACACATCAATGGCTCGTTGTGCTCTGCAGTTTCCATGCCACAGTTTCCGACTTTGACAGACATTTTTCAACTTTAAAGCGTAACTGCCGTTTCAGTACCAAAAATGAAATTCCTAACATATGTGATGCTGAAGGGCAGATATTCATGAATTTGTATTTTTCAGTTAATTTGACCTTTCTGATGTCTGTATTCAGCCCTTAGCAACCCTATTTCTCTGTGCCTCTATTTCAGCATGTTCCTAAGATGGCCACTGCTGCACTTCCTTTGGTGATGTTTGCCCTGTCCTTGAGGCCATCCTGTATTTCCCTCACTTCCCATAAGCCCTTGCTCTCCTCACATGAACTAGCAGGACCAATTAGAATGCAGCTAACTTCCCCACTATCCCAGAGCTAGTGCCCCCTATATAGCAGTTTTGCAGCCATGTGCCCCCTTATTCATATTTTTGCAGCCATGTGCCCCCTTAATCATATTTTTGTAGCCAGGTGCCCCCAAGACACAAAGGCACATATACTGTAGGGTATACTATACAATTACAGTATAAAAAATGAAACGGCAGTTACACTTTACTGCCTGTGTGCTTGAATTTAGATACACAGTGTTTTTCCACCACCCTCGACACTGGGAAGTATCAGGGACATCGTCCATGGCGCATTCACAATCATTTAGCAGTTTCCTGGTGTTTTAGCAGTTTTCCCAGACACACAGCAAGCCTGCTTCCGGCATCACGCCCCCACAGTCAGTCTGTCTGATTACCTCAGCCAGTGTGGTGTTGACGGCCAGCCTGCTCACACTGCGGCAGGGCAGATGGGTGATGGTAGTATGGTGGGCGGTTGTGGGTTGAGCACCCGTCCACATCAGCAGGGAGGTGCACTCCACCACACAGCTCTTACAAAAGTTATGGAAGCAGCAAGGCAGCGTCATTGTTTCATGGTACACCCCGAGGCACACAGTGCACATATCAGCGCAACATGTACAAGTCTTGGTCCCTGCAGCCCGCGCCATGATTAATGGAAAAAAAAAACCCTGAAAAACCAATGTTACAATAGTTAACAAAATCGTTTCGTTGGGCTGTAAAAGGAAGAATTAATTTGATTAATCGCCCAGCCCTACTTCCAACCAATGTCGGACGTTTTTGCTGTGGGACATATCTCATTTTCTTGTTGGAAGATCCCATCTGCCCCAGGGAAGACAATCGGCATGTATGGCTGTATGGATTTGTAACCAAATCGACTGAGTGCCTTCCACATGAATGAGTAGGCCCAGAGAATGCCACAAAAACATTCCTCAGACCATATTGCTACCACCATCAGTTTTTGTTCTTCCAGCGGTGGTTGCTGGGTATAGGGTTGTCACAATACCAAAATCTTGATTTGCTTTTGATACTATAAAAAAGTATTGCGATACTTAATACCATTCGATACCACGCCAAAGAAAAAAACAGAAAAGCCATGTACGTTCTGCATTCATGCATTTTTATATGTAAAATTTTGGTGTGTTTTTTTTTAATAACTATTAGCCACCTTAGCCGAGGGTGGTACGCCATGTTTTTCCCTCTCATCCTCCACAACGGCATTACCATGTGAGAGAGGACCCGCCTCCGACCAGGTAGGTACAGGAAGGATAAATTTGACCCTCCTCCAGCCATCCTAAGTGTCTTCCTGTCCCTTCCAGGTGGGAGACAGGTCTTTTCTTCTTATTTAAAAAAAAAAAAAAAAGATTCCCATGGTAATGCCGCCATGGGGTTTGGTGGGCAGTCTCATACTGCCGGAACCCACGTGGGAGCCGGACTGCCTAAACCCTAGTAGGGTACCTGGCGTCCTGTGCAGCGTTGTTGGCTCTGGGCAGGCTGCTGGGCTTCCTCCTCTTTTGCTGCGCCCTCCAAGGAGTAGATTATGTGTGGGGGGCGCCGGATACTCACGGAGTCCCTCTGGCCCCTGGATGTTCCTTGCAGCCATCCGATAAGTTCGGCTCTGGCTGCGGCGTGGTACAGCGCGACTCTGGGCGTGCGTTCCAGGATGGAGCGCACGCCGGCCGGAACCAGAAGTTGAAACCGGAAGCGGCCTATGCATTCCACGGTGGAATGCATCGCGTTTGGAAGCGAATGGGCGTGGGATCAAGGCGGAGGTCGCCCTCTTATCTGAGGTCTGATGGTAAGCATATATAAAGGGGGTGTTGGTGAGGCATTATTGCTCTAAATATGATTGAGCAAGCTGGTACCATGGAGGTCTCTGTGAGCCAGGGTGCAGCAAGTACCTCCTTGAGAGTAAGATTCAAGTTTTTTTTATTATTACTTGCTGAACAATACGCTTACATATATGCTTCTCCCCTATGTTTTCTCTTTCCAGTCTGTTGTTTGTAGTGTGAAAAGGAGAGTATGAAAAAAACCAAATTCGCTCCTAAAGTTAGGAAGTGTGTGTTTTGTGGAATAAAGCTGCCTGAGTCCTGTACTAAAAAAAAAAAAAAGTGTAAAAAATGTACGGTATGCTTCCTCGTGCTTATCCCAGCTCCACTAGTTCTGGACGCAGGGAACCTAAAAGCTTTGACTCAGATGTGTCCTCTTTGGGTTCTGATTCAGACTCAGATAATGGAAGTCAGGACTCTAACGATTCCTCCGGGTCAGATTCAGAATTCAAAAGATTTCTTTTTTCCTCTGAAGACACTAAAGAATTAATCAAGGCGGTCAGAACTACTATGACTCTAACTGACAAAAAAGTTCAGAGAACGGTTCAGGACGAAATGTATAGTGGGTTAGAGCAGCGCAAGAAACGCGTCTTCCCAGTACATAAAAATATGCATACTTTAATTAAGAGAGAATAGAGTGCCTGACCGTAAATTATTTATGCCTAGAACCATCAGGCGTAGGCTTCCCTTTAACGATGAGGATGTAGAGCCTGTTATTAGTTTACCTAAGGTTGATGTACCCTTAGCCAAACTTGTTAAAAGTGCCAACTCTTTACCTTTTGAAGATACTGGTTTTTTAACCCTTAGACTCCCAGCGCCGTACATGTATGGAGCTGGGGCGATGTGGGCACATGGCGCCCGCTCGCAAGTGCGGCGGGCGTCATGGCTGGCAAGTCTCTGCTGTTTCTAACAGCAGAGACTTGCCGCTACTTACCCGGTCGCCGGCGTCTTGCTGGGCCTTTAGATGCCCACGGCATCTAGTTGCGTCTTTACCCGGAAGCGTATGCTTCCGGGTGGTGTACAGACACCCCGTGTGGCCAATCGGGGTGTCTGTACACGATCTGAAAGCTGTAAACCTCGCTGGTGAGGTTTATAGCTTTCAAAGTGCAATTCTTATTCTGGCCACTAGATGGCAGGCCAGGATAAGAAATGAGCAATTCTTGTATTTATCTCAAGCTAGCAAATCCATGATTGCTCATAAAGCAAAAAAAACACAATATATCAGCTCATATTTGAGCTTTAAAATAAGCACAAAAAAAGTTAAATATATAAAAAATGTGTTAAAATCACCCCCCTTTCCGTATAAGTAAAAAATAAATACCTAAATAACAATAAATATAGACATCATGGGTATCACCGTGACCGAAAACGCCCGTACTTTTAAAATATAAAAAAAAAAAAAATTCCAATACGGCGAATTGTGTGGCGGAAAAAAACATCCAAATGGCGATTTGCCGTTTTTTGTCGCTTTTTTTCTAAAAAAAAATTAAATAAAAAGTGATCAAAAAGTCACACACCCCAGAATGGTATCAATAAAAACTTCAGATCGCCCCGCAAAAAATGAGCCCCCATACAGCTCCGTACACATAAATACCAAAAAGTTATAGGGGTCAAGATATGACAAGGAAAAAAAAAAGGCAACTTTCTAATTATTTTATCACTATCAAAACGCAGGAAAAACTATACATATTAGGTATTGCCGGATTCGTACTGACCAGTAGAATGAAAGTAACTGGTCAGTTTTAATGAACATCGAACGCTGTAAATAAGAAACCCGTAGAACTGTAGCGGAATAGCGTCTTTTTTGCAATTTCACCTGATTTGGAATTTTTTTCCTGCTTCCCACTACACCGTATGCAATATTAAATGGTGGCGTTGGAAAGTACAACTTGTCCCGCAAAAAACAAGCCCTCATACAGCTATGTGAACAGAAAAATAAAACAGTTATGGCTGTTTGAAGGCAGGGAGCGCAAAACGAAAATGCATAACCGAAAACACCTCCGGGACTGAAAGGGTTAAAGGATGCAATGGATAAAAAGGTGGACGCATGTTTAAAAAAAAAAATCTTAGGAGGCTGCCTTGGCACTTTTTAAACCTAATTTGGTGGCTACTTCTGTTGTTTGCTCTTTGAAAATTTGGCTTAGGCAGCTGGAAGCCCTGCTCAGAGAGAATACACCGTTTGATTCAATTAAGGATTCATTTTCTTTTTTTGATTAAGGCGGTGGATTTTTTATCGGATGCTACCGCCTAATCAGTGAGGATGGCAGCAACAGCTACTGGGCTTTCTGTCGCTGCTAGAAGAGCTTTGTGGCTTAAAGGGGTATTCCCATCTCACAAATGTATTCTGTATAGTTAGATATAACTATACCAATATTATTACTAATAGAATGTATTTATATAAAATGTACCGTTTAGAAGATTTCCCTATTTGTATAGGCATTGTCCCACACACATCAGTCAGGCCGTTGCCCCTAGTTATGGACACCGCGGCCATGTAGTAGTTGTGGCCGGCTTGCTTTTGTTCAAACCCGCTCCGAGGTAACTGCTGTATTGTGAACGCACATTACATGAACATGCGCAGACACATCTTAGGGTACTTTCACATCCGCTTTTTGGACGCTACCTGTCCAAAACGCAATGGTCAGGTCCTGTCCAAAATGCAGACTTTATAAATGGATCCTCCTCCATAGAGATAAATTGATCTTGGAACAGGATCCGTTTCTCTGCATTTTGGAAGCGCAGACAAAACTGCTACAACCCTAAGATGTGTCTCCACGTGCTCATGCAATGTGCGTTCACAATACAGCAGTTACCTCAGAGCGGGTTTGAACAAGAATAAGCCGGCCACCACTACTACATGGCCACGGTGGTCGTAACCAGGGGCAACGGCCTGACTGATGTGTGTGGGCCAATGGATATACAAATAGGAAAATCTTCTAAACGCTACATTTTATATAAATACATTCTATTAGTAATAATATTGGTATGGCTATATCTAACTATACAAACTACATTTGTGAGATGGGAATACCCCTTTAAATCCTGGACAGGAGATGTCTTCTAAAATTAAACTCTGTGGTCTACCTTTTCATGGTAATCTTATGTTTGGAGAAGACCTTGAAAAAATCTTAGAGAAGGCTGCTGATTCTAAAAAATGTTTTCGGGAAGAGGAAATATCCCTTTTGGAAATCCAAGAAGGGTGTATCCACCCCCCCCTGCCAAAACGGCGGAGAATGGAACGTTACAAAAAGGAAGCAGAGGAAAGGGATTCCTGTTCACACCCAAAAATGCTGAGGCTTCAAAACCATGACGCCATAGATCAGGTAGGAGGAAGACTGTCATTCTTCCAGGAGGAATGGAACAGAATTACCACGAATCCTTGGGTTTTAAACACCATAAGTGTGGGTTTCAGAATAAAATTCAGACTTCCTCCTCCTGCAGGAATGTTCAGGATAAGGCCTCATGCACACGAGCGTGTGCCGGCCATGCCCGTGCTGCGGACCACAAACTGCGGTCCGCAATGCATGGGCACTGACCGTGAGGCCACCACATGCGGATCGTGGACCCATTCACTTGAATGGGGTCCGCGATCCGCACCGCAAAAAAGTAGTGCTTGAGCTACTTTTTGCGGTGCGGAGGCATGGCCAGAAATGCCACGGAAGCACACCGTGCTTCTGTGGTGTTCCGATCCATGCCTCTGCTCCGCATCTCCCGGATCGCGGACCCATTGAAGTGAATGGGTCCGCGATCCGTGATGCGGGCTGCACACGGCCGGTGCCCGTTTATTGCTGACCCGCCGTATGTGGTCCGCAGCATGGGCATGGCCGGCACACGTTCGTGTGCATGAGGCCTAACTCCTATTCAAAAATCCTTGCTTCTCCAGCAAAAATTAGAAGAGGGAATTTTAGATCTAATTAAAGTCAAAGGCCATCATTTCGGTCCCCTCAGATCAGGAAAAAACAGGTTTTTACTCTGTTTTCTTAGTAAAAAAAAAAAGCCCAACGGGAAATTCCGTCTAATTATAAACCTAAAATATTTAAACAAATTCATTCTCTATGAGAAATTCAAGAAGGAGACATTAAAGTCTACCATAAACCTCCTAAAAAAACAAAAAAAAAACTGTTTAGCATCTTTAGATCTGAAAGATGCCTACTTTCACATTCCAGTTTGTCAAAAAGATCAAAGATGTCTTTGTCTGGCGGTGTATATCAAGGGTACCTTCAGACACTTCCAATTCCAAGTACTTCCATTCGGGCTAATGTCCGCCCCAAGAATTTTTACGAAGGTGATGATGGAGGTAGTTGCCCACTTGTGGCGATCAAACATCATAATAGTACCATACTTGGACGATCTTCTAATAGTGGGAGATTCATCAGAAAATTTGGAGATCAATCTATTCAAAACTTGCCAGGTCCTATATCAACTGGGATGGGTGGTGAACTGGGAAAAATCAAATCCAGTTCCCTCCCAGTGTCTGGTGTTTTTGGGCTCTCTTATACGCTTGGTAAAACAGAAAACCTTTTTGCCACTTCATAAGGTATCTCTGATCCAGGAGAGAGTGTCACAATTTCTCGACCTTCCGTACTGTTCCATTTGGGAGGCCATGAAGCTCCTGGGTTCTCTCACTGCCTGCATTCCAGCAGTGAGATGGGAACAGTTTCATACTCGTGTTCTCCAAAACTGGATTCTAGAAAGCTGGAACAGAGATCTGTCTTGTCTAGAAAACAGATTGGTTGCTCCTCCTGCGATAAAACTTGCCCTTCAGTGGTTGTTGGAGATAGAAAATCTTCAGAGCGGAGTTCCCTGGAATTACAGAGATCTGTTAGTGATTACAACAGATGCAAGTTCATGGGGATGGGGAGCGCATTGCTCTCTTCATTATTCCCAGGGTCGTTGGTCAACAGAACAGTCTTTAATGTCCTCCAACCTAAGGGAGCTATAGGCGGTGTGGGAGGCAATTTCTGCCTTCAATTGAAAACTAGTCAAAAAAGATCTACAAGTAAGATCAGACAATACGACAGTCGTAGCTTACCTAAATCGTCAGGGAGGAACCAGGAGCGAGAATCTAAGTCAGGTTTCAAACCAAATTCTTTCTTGGACAGAAAAAAATCTACGATCACTTTCTGCAGTGCATCTAAAAGGGAAATTAAACTTGGAAGCAGACTCTTTAAGTCTGTTCCAGTTAAATACAGGAGAATGGTGCCTAAAGAGAGAAGCCTACCGTCACATAGTAGACAAGTGGGGAATTCCGGACATAGACCTCTTCGCCACAGGAAAAAACAGGAAATGTCAAAGGTTTTTTTCTCTATATCCAGGGGACGGAAATTCGGGCATAGATGCCCTAGTCCAGAAATGGGATTTTCATCTAGGGTATGCCTTCCCTCCATTACAGTTAATACCCAGAGTCTTGAAAAAGATCAGACAAGAAAGGGCTCGTGTAATCTTAATTGCTCCCCTGTGGCCCAGGAAAGCGTGGTTTCCATTACTAAAACTGCTCTCAATTCAGGGTCCTCAAGTCCTTCCGTGGTGTTCAGACCTCCTAAGTCAGGGTCCAATTCTCCATCCCCAGGTGGAAAGGTTACATTTGACTGCTTGGAATCTGATAAGACTATTATCCAAGGGCCTTTCCAATGCAGTCATTGATACTATGCCAGCTAGTAGGAAACCTGTAACCTCAAAAATTTACTCCAAAATTTGGAGAAGATTTTGCACCTGGGGCAGAGAATCGAAAATATCTACTGATGTTTTTTCTATCCAATCAGTATTAAAATTTCTACAACAAGGTCTTGAGAGAGGGTTACTTCCAAACACTCTTCGAGTTCATATTTCTGCATTAAATACTGTCTTTGACACCAAAATTGCAGAGCATCCTTGGGTGATTAGATTTCTGAAGGGCGCTGACAGACTAAAACCAACTTTCAGATCCATTGTCCCTCCATGGGATTTAAATATTGTTCTGTCAGGTTTAACTGAGAGCCCCTTTCAGCCTCTAAAAGATGCCTGTTTGCGTTTTTATCTCTTAAAACTGCATTCCTTGTAGCAATAACTACAGCAAGACGAATCAGTGAGATACAGGCCCTTAAAATTAAAGAACCTTTTCTGAGACTTTTTCCATATAGTTACGTTTAGGCTTGACACATCTTTCCTTCCCAAGGTGGTCTCTACTTTTCACAGACAGGAGGATATTGTTTTACCTTCCTTTTGTGAGAATCCAAGATCGGAAAAAAAAATCTAAGTTTCATAAGTTAGACATCAGCAGGGCTGTCCTCTTCTACATTGAAGCAACCAAGTCCTTCCGTATATCAGACTTTCTATTTATTCAATATGGGGGTATGAACGGGGTTGAAAATATCTAAAGGCTCTTTAGCAAGATGGGTGAAAGCGGCAATTTCGGAGGCTTACCAAGCTTTACATCAGTCTCCGCCTAGTTAGAGCTCATTCTACTCGTTCAGTATCTACCTCCTGGGCTAAAAGGGCTGATGCTTCGATTGAGCAAATTTGCAAGGCTGCTACTTGGTCCAGCCCTCATACCTTTGCCAAACATTATAGAATTGATACTATTGCTAGCCAGGATGTAGCTTTTGATAGAAAAGTTTTACAGGCTATTGTCCCCCCCCCAAATATGTTTCTCTGTTATATCTCATGGTAGTGCCGTCGTAGAGGATGAAAGGGAAAAACTGAATTACTTACGGTAATTTCCTTTTCATGAATCCTCCACGACGGCATGGGATTTTCCCACCAATGAGCTTCAAGAGGTAGTCACCTGAAATGGTTTTCACTTCACAGGTGTGCCCTGTCAGGTTTAATAAGTGGGATTTTTTGCCTTATAAATGGGGTTGGGACCATGAGTTGTGTTGGGCAGAAGTCAGGTGGATACACAGCTGATAGTCCTACTGAATAGACTGTTAGAATTTGTATTATGGCAAGAAAAAAGCAGCTAAGTAAAGAAAAACGAGTGGCCATCATTACTTTAAGAAATGAAGGTCAGTCAGTCAGAAAAATTGGGAAAACTTTGAAAGTGTCCCCAAGTGCAGTCGCAAAAACCATCAAGCGCTACAAAGAAACTGGCTCACATGAGGACCGCCCCAGGAAAGGAAGACCAAGAGTCACCTCTGCTGCAGAGGATAAGTTCATCCGAGTCACCAGCCTCAGAAATCGCAGGTTAACAGCAGCTCAGATTAGAGACCAGGTCAATGCCACACAGAGTTCTAGCAGCAGACACATCTCTACAACAACTGTTAAGAGGAGACTGTGTGCAGCAGGCCTTCATGGTAAAATAGCTGCTAGGAAACCACTGCTAAGGACAGACAACAAGCAGAAGAGACTTGTTTGGGCTAAAGAACACAAGGAATGGACATTAGACCAGTGGAAATCTGTGCTTTGGTCTGAGTCCAAATTTGAGATCTTTGGTTCCAACCACCGTGTCTTTGTGCAACGCAGAAAAGGTGAACGGATGGACTCTACATGCCTGGTTCCCACCGTGAAGCATGGAGGAGGAGGTGTGATGGTGTGGGGGTGCTTTGCTGGTGACACTGTTGGGGATTTATTCAAAATTGAAGGAATACTGAACCAGCATGGCTACCACAGCATCTTGCAGCGGCATGCTATTCCATCCGGTTTGCGTTTAGTTGGACCATCATTTATTTATCAACAGGACAATGACCCCAAACACACCTCCAGGCTGTGTAAGGGTTATTTGACCAAGAAGGAGAGTGATGGGGTGCTACGCCAGATGACCTGGCCTCCACAGTCACCAAACCTAAACCCAATCGAGATGGTTTGGGGTGAGCTGGACCACAGAGTGAAGGCAAAAGGGCCAACAAGTGCTAAGCATCTCTGGGAACTCCTTCAAGACTGTTGGAATACCATTTCAGGTGACTACCTCTTGAAGCTCATCAAGAGAATGCCGAGAGTGTGCAAAGTAGTAATCAAAGCAAAAGGTGGCTACTTTGAAGAACCTAGAATATAAGACATATTTTCAGTTGTTTCACACTTTTTTGTTAAGTATATAATTCCACATGTGTTAATTCATAGTTTTGATGCCTTCAGTGTGAATCTACAATTTTCATAGCCATGAAAATACAGAAAACTCTTTGAATGAGAAGGTGTGTCCAAACTTTTGGTCTGTACTGTGTGTGTGTATATGTGTGTATGTGTGTGTGTGTGTGTGTGTGTATATATATATATATATATATATATATATATATATTTTGTGACAACGCTCTCTGACCAGTCATTAGTCAGCAGTGTGGTCATATGATGGTAGCAGCTTAGCTTGCTTGGAACCCCCTTGGCTGTGGACACTAACTTTTCACACAACTTGTGCTAACATCCCAGTTTATTCGATATCTAGGAACTTCTAAATGTACTTTTCAAATTTGGTTTTCCACTTGAAAAGGATACTTTCTGAATACTCTAATAGTACGGCCACACAGTTTTTTTTGGATTTTTTTTTTGGACGAGGTTTTGAGGTAGATCTGCCTGCAGGGTTTTTAGCCAAAGCCAGAAGTGGGTCCACCAGGAAAGAGAAGTACAAATCTTTACTTTATATTTGCGATTCCTTTTGAATCCACTCCTGACTTTGGCAAAAAAATCCTGCAGGCAGATCTACTTCAAAATATCGGCCAAAAACTGTGTGGCTGTACCTTAAATGTTTGTTCTAGGTGTCTTCCACTAAATTTGCTGTTAACCATCTGTTTTCTCTGTTTTTCCCTCTCTACTATCACAGAAGCAAAAAATGAATTACAGAAGTTTGTGCTCAAAGGCCGTGCCCGTCTCTCCTACAGCGGCATGCAAAAGTTTGAATACTCCATTTCAAAATTACTGTTACTATCCAGTTAAGGCCTTTTTCACATTGCCTTCAAGCGGCTGTTCTAGCATAGCATGCAATGAATTGGCTGGACAGCAAAAAAACACTGCATGCACTGGTATTTGTCCGGCCGTTTCTCTGCATTTTTGCCGGATTGCAGCCGGATCACCACTATAGTTAATGGGGCTGGACGTTAAAGATGACACATTTCCTGTAAGCAAAAACAATTTTCATCTTTTGCATTCAAAATAAGGCTCCATTCACAGGTCCGTGTGTCCGATCCGCAAAACACGGACTCCGGCCATGTGCATTCCGCAATTTGCGGACCGTACATAATAGAAATGCCTTTTCTTGTCAATGTATTCGGACAAAAGTAGGACACGTTCTATTTTTTTTTCAGGAGCCGCGGAACGGAAGTGCGGATGCGGACGACACACTGTGTGCCGTCTGCATGTTTTGCGGCCCCATTAAAAGTGAATGGGTCCGCACCCGTTACGCAAAATTGCGGAACGGATGCGGACACCATTTGCGGACGTGTGAATGGGGCCTTACTAAAAAGTAAAGGGACATAGCAAAACTTTTACCTAGTAGGGTTGCCCCGGGTATCAAATTATTGATACCCAATCAACACTTTTGTACCTGTATCGATTCGTTACCGACATTCACCATTTATCGATACAGAGAACATGGTCGTGCTGTTCTCAGCAACACAGGAGAGAAGGAGGCCCTTCTGTGGCACCTGAGAGGATAACTGCCACGGATCACAGCGTCTTGTCATAGAGGTGAGGTGCCGGATATGTGATTCTGCCGCCGGCACCCGCCTCCTGTACTTGTATTTGTTAAGTTTAAACCCCACCTTTCCCAATTTTATATATAAAATATATAAACGATAAATAAACATATTAGGTATTGCCACGTCCGAAAAGTCCAAACTATTAAAAGATAGTAAAAAAACATCTTCCTATGCAGTGACCGCCGTAACAGAAAAAAATAAAAATAAAAACCGCATGATTCGCCATTTTATTAGTTACCTTCTCTCCGAGGAAGCATCTACATCCAGACAAGCTTTAGAGGAAGATTTATTATCCAAAGGGGAAGTAATAGAAGAAAAAATATTTCTTTTCCTCGGATGAGATAGAGGAATTACTTAGAGCCATCAGATCAACTATGGGCATACAGTATAACGTCTCCTTGTGGCTGCCCCCATACATAGAAACATAGTTTATAAGGCCAAAAAAAGACATCTGTCCATCCAGTTTGCCTATTCGCCTACAAGTTGATCCAGAGGAAGGTAAAAAACCCCTGTGAGGTAGAAGCCAATTTTTCCCACTTTAGGGGAAAAAAATTCCTTCCCGACTCCAATCAGGCAATCAGAATAACTCCCTGGATCAACGACCCCTCTCTAGTAACATATAATATTATTACACTCCAGAAATACATCCAGGCCCCTCTTGAACTCTTCAGGCAGAGAGTTCCATAGTCTTACTGCTCTTACCGTAAAGAATCCTCTTCTATGTTTATGTACAAACCTTCTTTCCTCCAGACGCAGAGGATGTCCCCTCGTCACAGTCCTCGGGATAAATAGATGATGGGAGAGATCTCTGTACTGACCCCTGATATATTTATACATAGTTATTAGATCTCCCCTCAGTCGTCTTTTTTCTAAAGTGAATAAGCCTAATTTTGATAATCTTTATGGGTACTGTAGTCCAACCATTCCAGTTATTACTTTAGTTGCCCTCCTCTGAACCCTCTCCAGCTCTGCTATGTCTGCCTTGTTCACAGGAGCCCAGAACTGTACACAGTACTCCATGTGTGGTCTGACTAGTGATTTGTAAAGTGGCAGGACTATGTTCTCATCACGGGCATCTATGCCTCTTTTGATGCAACCCATTATCTTATTGGCCTTGGCAGCAGCTGTCTGACACTGGTTCCTACAGTTTATTTTGCTGTTCACCAAAATTCCTAGGTCCTTTTCCATGTCGGTGTTACCCAGTGTTTTACCATTTAGTATGTACTGGGGACTTGCATTATTCCTTCCCATATGCATAACCTTACATTTGTCAGTGTTAAACCTCATCTGCCACTTCTCTGCCCAAGCCTCCAGTCTATCCGGATCCATCAGTAGCACTGAACTGTCCTCTGTGTTAATTACTTTACACAGTTTAGTGTCATCTGCAAAAATTGATATTTTACTGTGCAAGCCTTCTACAAGATCATTGATAAATATATTGAATAGAATAGGGCCCAATACTGACCCCTGTGGTACCCCACTAGTGACAGTGACCCAATCTGAGTGTACCGTCAATAACCACCCAGTTACTTACCCACATACAGACATTTTCTCCCAGGCTAAGCATTCTTATTTTATATACTAACCTTTTATACAGTACAGTGTCAAATGCTTTGGAGAAGTCCAGATATACGACACCCATTGATTCACCACGGTTAAGTCTAGAACTTACCTCCTCATAGAAACTGATTAGTTTGACAGGTTTACCCACGTCAGATGTTAGAGTTGAGCAAACATGCTCGTAACGAGCACTGTAGTGCTCGGATCCCCTGCGCTCGCATGGCCGCAGGCATCCAGATCCGTCCTCACCTGACTGTAAGTCAATGGGGTCGGATCCGTTTGGTATGACACACGAGTGTGTCATACCAAACGGATCCGTCCCCACTGACTTGCAGTCGGGTGAGGAGGACGGATCCGGATGGCTGCGCCCAGAGATTTTTGGGGGACTGGGGGAGAGGCCGGATAACGTCCAAAAGCTAATTAAGGCTGAATGGCAAAAACCAGAAAAGGATTCCTTTATCCCTTTGGGGATTAAAATACTCTACCCGTTTGAGGAGGATTGTGCAGATTGGGAAACCATCCCCAAAGTAGACGCACCTATGGCAAAAGTAGCAAAACGCACAGTATTGCCCTTTGAAGATGCGGCCCAATTAAAGGACCCTATGGATAGAAAAGCTGAAAGCCTCCTAAAAAGAACCTGGGAAGCCACAGCAGCATTGTTAAAACCAGGGGTAGCTGCAACCTCAGTAGCACGTACTTTAAATGTCAGGTTGGATCAGCTGGAACTCCACTTGATAAATAAAACCCCTAGAGACCAAATATTGGATAGCCTTCCGCTCTTTAAGATGGCTACTAGTTTTTTAGCGGATGCCTCTGCGGAATCCGTTCGTCTCTCTGCTCGTACTGCAGTACTTTCAAATACTATCCGTAGAGTACTGTGGTTGAAGGCATGTTCGGTGACATGGCTTCCAAAAATAAATTGATCTCACTACCTTTTCACAGTAAGTATGTGTTTGGCCCTGACCTGGATAAAATTTTAGAGAATGCCACAGAGAGAAAAAAGGGCTTCCCAGAGGTAGGGCTGGGCGATTAATCGAATTAATTCTATTAATTCACTAATTGAAAGCCTCACGATTTTATTTTTTAGGAAAATCGTGAACTCTATTTTCCTAAAATGGCGCCCGCCAGATTAAAAAAAAAAATCTCTCACCTGTCCTGCGCCGCGGCTCCGCTCCGGTGTCCGGCGCTCCTCTTCTCCGGGGCAGCGCTGCACTGTCCTGACCGCGTACAGCGTCAGGACGTAGTGCGCGCACTCTGACCGGACGCTGCACGCAGTCAGGTGACAGTGCAGTGCCGGGAGAAGACCGAGGAGCGCTGGAGCGGAGCCGCGGCGCAGGACAGGTAAGGGATTTTTTTATTTTATTCTTATGGTGGCCTAGAGGGCTGAAGGGGGCACTACTGTGGGCTGATGTGAGGTCTGAAGGGGGCACTACTGTGGGCTGATGTGAGGTCTGAAGGGGGCACTACTGTGGGCTGATGTGAGGTCTGAAGGGGGCACTACTGTGGGCTGATGTGAGGTCTGAAGGGGGCACACTGGGCTGATGTGGGGTCTGATGGGGCACACTGGGCTGATGTGGGGTCTGATGGGGCACACTGGGCTGATGTGGGGCCTGATGGGGCACACTGGGCTGATGTGGGGCCTGGTGGGGGCACACTGGGCTTTTTTATTTATTTTTTAAAATTTTTACTAACATAAGAAAATCGAGATTTAAATCGTGAATCATCCAATCGACTCAGCTCCTTCATACACATCTGCGAGCAGATATCAAACCCCTGGGTAATCAGTGTAATAAGGAAGGGTTACCAAATAGAACTTCAATTCCCTCCCCCCCTTCAGAAATTTATAAAGACAATTCTCCCTCAGGGTCAACATTCCTGCCTAACATCAAGCGTCTCAGATCTTCTGCATATGGGAGCATTAGAACCCGTCCCTTTTACAGAACAAGGCAGGGGTCATTATTCCAGGCTGTTTATCATAAGGAAACCAAATGGGAAAGTTCAGAACCATAATAAACCTAAAACCTCTGAACAAATTTGTCGTATACCAAAAAGTCAAAATGGAAACGAAAAAAACGGCCGTAAAATTAATCAAAAAAGACGCCACAATGGCCACACAAGACTTACGAGACGCCTACTACCACATTCCGATCCATCCCGACTCCAGACACCTCCTACGGTTTGTGGTTCTTCTGAACAATTACACCCATAATTTTCAGTTCACTTGCCTACCCTTTGGGATCTCGTCTGCCCCCAGAGTGTTCATCAAAATAGTAGCAGAAGTGGTGATAAGCCTCAGACATCAGGACATCCTAAGAATTCCATATATGGACGACCTTTTAATAGTTGCAGACAACAAAGATATCCTACAGGCTCACCTTCAGACTGTCACGTCTCGTTTTCAGTCACTCGGATGGATAATCAATTTAGAAAAATCCAGTCTAAAACCAGAAAGCCAGAAGCGGTTTCTAGGGATCCTACTGGATTCTCATATTCAGAGATCATTTTTACTGGCTAAAAAAATTCAGGATCTCAAAAAGAAAATGCTTCAGTTCCAGAGGAAACCAAAAAGCACAATCAGGGACAGTATGAAAATCCTGGGAACCCTATCCTCATGTATACCAGTGGTGGCCTGAGCCCAGTTCCATACGAGACCCCTTCAGCAATTCGTTCTAGGGATTTGGAACAGGTCTCAAACGACTCTGGAACAGAGAATTGTTCTGACCAAAAATATAAGACTCCCTGGATTGGTGTCGCCAGGACGTGAATCTAAAGAATGGAACATTCTGGGAACCAAAATCGGCTGTTTTTCTGACGACAGATGCAAGCGGCTGGGGGGCCCACTTGGACCAGGCTTTTTTTCAGGGAACCTGGACCAACACCATAAAACCTCTGTCATCCAACTACAAAGAGCTAAGAGCAATATGGGAATCCTTGAAAGTGGCGCAGGTTCGCCTAAAAGATCGACACGTCCTTATCCATTCAGACAATTCTACTGCGGTGGCGTTCATTTAAAATCAAAGGGGAACCAGACAGTCATTTACAACATCTGGCCTACCAGATTTTCACATGGGCAGAAAGAAATGTGCTATCCTATGCTTTTAGCCAGCATTGGTTGGAGAAGTTAGTGTACGCGTTCCCTCCCCCCAGCCCCCCCCACTTCCACTCATCCCCAGAGTCCTGCAAAAATTCCTAACAGACAAGTGTACTTTAATCCTATTGGCCCAGGAGGGGCTGGTTCGGGCTTTTGAGATCCCTGAGCAAGGAAGATCCTATTTTCCTTCCACAGAGCCAGAATCTGTTGACCCAGGGTCCAATCGCCCATCCTCATCTCAGAATACTGAAACTATCAGCGTGGATTCTGAGGAATCCATCCTACTTGGGTTAGGATTGTCTGAAAAAGTAGTAAAGACGCTTCTACTTAGTAGGAAGAGTAATACCTCAAAAGCATATTTGAAAGTATGGAAAAAGTTTGCCTTTTGGTGTGGAAACAGGTTCTGTCAAACATCTCCAGATATTCCCCTCATCCTGGATTTCTTGCAAGATGGTCTAGATCTGAGCCTAGCTCCAAATACCCTTAGAATCCAGATATCGGCCCTGGGTGCCCTATACAATACCTGTCTCATTGATTTTCCTTGATTATCCAGATTTTAGAAGGCAGCTGATAGGATAAGACTATTTGGTTGCCCCTTGGAACTTAAATACTGTTCTTGCAGCAATATCATCTTGCCCGTTTGAACCCCTTACTTCATTATCTATAAGATGGCTTACACTCAAAACCATCCTTTTAGTAGCCATATCTTCAGCCAGACGGGTTTGTAAACTACAGGCCCTTTCATCCAACAACCGTTCTTATGAATTTTTGATGACAAGCTGGTCTTCAAACTAGATCCTAGTTTTTTGCCCAAAGTTGTTTCAACGTTCCACAGGTCACAAGACATTGTGATACCATCATTTTGTGCTAACCCCAAAAATGTCCAGGAGGAAGCTTATCATAATCTGGATGTCAGACGTTCCGTTTTACACTATTGATGTTACAAAAGATTGGAGGAAAGACCTTAATCTTTTTAGCCAATTCTGTGGGCCAAATAAAGGAAAGAAAGCAGCAAAAAGCTCCATCTCACGGTGGATTAGATTAGCTATAACTGAAGCTTATAAGGCTGCTGGTAAAGAGGCCCCAGCCTCCCTTAGAGCCCACTCAACTAGAGCTTTAGCTGCCTCTTGGGCTCAAAAATCTGCAGCCTCCCTAGAACAAATTTGTAGGGCTGCTACCTGGAAGAGAGCCCATACTTTCACGAAACATTACAAATTGGATGTTTTCGCTAACGAGGATATGGCCTTTGGACGGAAAGTCTTTTGTGCTGTAGTCCCTCCCTAAAAAGGAAATATTTTGTTGTTAATTCTCATGATGTGCTGTCATGGAGACGACTGGGGAAATGAGTATTACACTCACCGGTAATCCGGTTTCCTGGAAGTCTCCATGACAGCACATACGTTCCACCCTTTTCTTATTTTAATTTCCTTGATTTAATATTTTTTCTTTTCTATGTGATTACCTTCTTATCCTGGTGTCCGTTGAAAATACACTGGTGGTGGAGGGAAGGGGAGGGAATTTAAACCTCTGTGTTTTTCCTGTCCTATCAGAGAAAAGTCAGGATGTGCGGTCATGGAGACGTCCAGGAAACCCGATTATCGGGGGGAATATTTTTGATATCGCCCAATCCTAGGTAGAAGCCAATTTTTCTTACTTTAGGGAGAAAAAATTCCTTCCCGACTCCAATCAGGCAATCAGAATAACTCCCTGGATCAATGACTCATCTCTAGTAACTATAACCTGTAATATTATTACACTCCAGAAATACATCCAGGCCTCTCTTGAACTCTTTTAGTGAACTTACCATCACCACCTCCTCAGGCAGAGAGTTCCATAGTCTCACTGCTCTTACCGTAAAGAATCCTCTTCTATGTTTGTGTACAAACCTTCTTTCCTCCAGACTCAGAGGATGTACCCTCGTCACAGTCCTGGGGATACTTGCAGTAATGGGGAGTCTATATTAAATGGATTTTCCAAGACTTATATATTGGATAGGTCATCGATATCTCATCGGTAGGGGTCCAACCTCCAGGCACCCCTGCCTATTAGTTGTTTGAAATAAAAAATTCGGACTAACGATATATATATATATATAAATATTTTTTCTTAAGTGCATATCCATAGAGCAGGACTATAAACATAATAATAATATGGTTGCACAACATGTAATCAGCAATAAGGATAGAAGTAAATCTGGATATATGTGGCGCTATGCCGACTAAAGATAAAAGATAAAAAAGGAAGTCCTTAGTTACACATATTTGCAAATGCGTGATTAAGCCCACTCACCAAACTTCACGGTAACTTCCTGTGGAATGGGTCCCTACACTCATCTATGCCTCTGTTCAGACTAAATCCAAGCCTCCATTATCTGGGCGTGTGAGACCAGCTAAATAGATATCCTACCAGAAAGTCCTGGGTGAATGGGCGTCGTCAGGTCCAAAGGGAGCATGCGAGGCTCCAGGACTTTCTGGTAGGATATCTATTTAGCTGGTCTCACACGCCCAGATAATGGAGGCTTGGATTTAGTCTGAACAGAGGCATAGATGAGTGTAGGGACCCATTCCACAGGAAGTTACCGTGAAGTTTGGTGAGTGGGCTTAATCACGCATTTGCAAATATGTGTAACTAAGGACTTCCTTTTTTATCTTTTATCTTTAGTCGGCATAGCGCCACATATATCCAGATTTACTTCTATCCTTATTGCTGATTACATGTTGTGCAACCATATTATTATTATGTTTATAGTCCTGCTCTATGGATATGCACTTAAGAAAAAATATTTATATATATATATCGTTGGTCCGAATTTTTTATTTCTATTATTATATACGGAGCCTCGCATGCTCCCTTTGGACCTGACGACGCCCATTCACCCAGGACTTTCTGGTAGGATATCTATTTAGCTGGTCTCACACGCCCAGATAATGGAGGCTTGGATTTAGTCTGAACAGAGGCATAGATGAGTGTAGGGACCCATTCCACAGGAAGTTACCGTGAAGTTTGGTGAGTGGGCTTAATCACGCATTTGCAAATATGTGTAACTAAGGACTTCCTTTTTTATCTTTTATCTTTAGTCGGCATAGCGCCACATATATCCAGATTTACTTCTATCCTTATTGCTGATTACATGTTGTGCAACCATATTATTATTATGTTTATTAGTTGTTTGAAGGAAGAAGGAGCTGTGTCACAGGTGTCCCCAATGAAATATTGAATGTCTCTATAGAGGTGGAGTTGGTATATTTCTACCGACTCTTAAAGGGGTTCTCCCGGAATTAAGAGAATGAAAATAATTAAATATAATTTTAATATAAATCTATTCCCATTCATTATTTATAATGGCTTGTTTTGTCTGGGTAGCAATCATTACAAAAAAATGGCCGCCGTCCTACTAGTAAACACAAAACCTGTCCTAATCACACAGCAGGACAAGTTACTTTACAACACTGAGGTAAAGAGCTGCCTCATCCTCCTCTCTGCTCGTCAGGGATTATGATCCCGTATACAGCTAATAACATCAGCTGAATCTCTGTAGGAATGAAGTTCATGAGGAGACATGTTCTGAAATAAGTTGTCGTCCTGTGTGATTAGTGTTCTTTGGAAAGTGATCGGCACCACTGCCCTTCGTTTATGCGCTGCTACGGGAAGGAGATCCACCCCACGACTGTATGTAGAAGAATCCCGGCAGACGCTCGTTTAAATCAATGCTTCTTTTATTAGCGTTAACAAGACGCGTTTCGGCCCAATAGCCTTTATCAACTGACATATAACAATGAACACAGGTAAGTTATATAGGTGCAAGTAACCCGAAGGCACTCCCATATGACGTCAGACGCCCTCAACGGGCGGGAACATACAAAAGACAAAACAACAACCCATAGCATAATAAAATAAATCTTTATTTACTGTGTCTGTATACTAACAGCATACTATGGATATTTAGTGGATTGTTTTTGATTGATTTATTTTATTTTATTATGCTATGGGTTGTTGTTTTGTCTTTTGTATGTTCCCGCCCGTTGAGGGCGTCTGACGTCATATGGGAGTGCCTTCGGGTTACTTGCACCTATATAACTTACCTGTGTTCATTGTTATATGTCAGTTGATAAAGGCTATTGGGCCGAAACGCGTCTTAACGCTAATAAAAGAAGCATTGATTTAAACGAGCGTCTGCCGGGATTCTTCTACATACAGTCCTGTGTGATTAGGACACTTTGTGTGTACTAATAGGACAGCAGCCATTTTGTTTCTCCTGATCATTCCCTAGACAAAACGAGCCAATATAACTAAAGAAAAGTATTTGGGAATATTTTTATTATAAAGTAATATTTAAGTATTTTCATTTTCTTAATTCCTGGAGAACCCCTTTAAGATGGTCTAAGGCTACACGGCGACAGTTGTCGCGCGACACCCGTCGCAGCCAGGATCCCTGAGTAGCGGGGATCCCATAGAGATGAATGGGATCGCCGCGGCAGTTGCAAGAAATCCAACACGGATACAATACACAGTACAACTTGTCCCGCAAAAAATAAACCCTGATACAGCTATGTGAACTTAAAAATAAAGTTATGGGTCAAGGAATTTGGGGAAGAAAAATGAAAATGCAAAAAACCTAGGGGTTAAAGTCTCAGAAAACTCTTTTTAAAAGCAATGTGTCATAAGAAAATGACCTATTGTTTAAATGTCATTTTTCTATTTAACATATTTTTAAAGAACCTTTGGCAATGTTTTTTAATTTTCCATGTAAATATCTATAGTTAAAAATCGTAAAATCCTGCAGTTTTTGCACTGGCCACTAAGACTAATAGGCGCCACTTCTTGTTCTGTACAGATTACTTTACTGCAGTTACCTGTCATTCTAATCCCGTCTGTAATGATATCACCTCAGTGTGTGTATGTGTGTGTGTGTGTGTGTGTATATGTATATATATATATATATATATATATATATATATATATATATATATATACACACACAAGTGCATCTCAATAAATTACAATATCAGTTTTTTTTTTTTTCAGTAATTCGGTTCAAAAAGTGAAACATATATTATATAGAGTCATTACAAACAGTGAACTTTTTCAAGTGTTTATTTGTTTATGTTGATGATTATGGCTTACAGCCAAGGAAAACCCAAAGTCATTATCTCAGAAAATTAGAATAATTAACCCAAAACACCTGCAAAGGCTTCCTAAGCCTTTAAAAGGTCCCTTAGTCTGGTTCACTAGGCGACACAATCATGGGGAAGACTGCTGACTTGATAGATGTCCAGAAGGCTGTCATTGACACACTCCACAAGAAGGGTAAGCCACAAAAGGTCATTGCTAAAGAAGCTGGCTGTTCACAGAGTGCTGTATCAGTGCATATTAATGGAAAGTTGAGTGGAAGGAAAAAGGGAGGTAGAGAAAGGTGCACAAGCAACAGGGAGAACTGCAGCCTTGATAGGATTGTTAAGAAAAGGCCTTTCCTAAATTTGGGGAAGATTCACAAGGAGTGGACTGCTGCTGGAGTCAGTGCTTCAAGAGCCACCTCACACAGACATATCCAGGACATGGGCTACAAGTGTCGCATTCCATGTGTGAAGCCACTCATGAACAATAGACAACGCCAGAAGCGTCTTACCTGGGCCAAGGAGAAAAAGAACTGGACTGTTGCTCAGTGGTGAAAGGTGTTACTCTCAGATGAAAGTAAATTTTGCATTTCATTTGGAAATCAAGGTCCCAGAGTCAGGAGGAAGAGTGGAGAGACACTCAATACAAGCTGCTTGAGGTCTAGTGTGAAGTTTCTACAATCAGTGATGGTTTGGGGAGCCATGTCATCTGCTGGTTTAGGTCCCCTGTATTTTATCAAGACCAAAGTCACTGCAGCCATCTACCAGGAAATTTTAGAGCACTTCATGCTTCCCTCTGCAACAAGCTTTTGGAGATGGAATTTTTATTTTCTAGCAGGACTGGCAGACACCTGTCCACACTGCCAAAAGTACCAATCCCTGGTTTAATAAACACAGTATCACTGTGCTTCATTGGCCAGCAAACTCGCCTGACCTTAACCCCATAGAGAATCTATGGAGTATTGTCAAGAGGAAGATGAGACACCAGACCCAACAATGCAGACGAGCTGAAGACTGCTATCGAAGCAACCTGGGCTTCCATAATACCTCTGCAGTGCCACAGGCTGATCGCCGCCATGCCATGCCGCATTGATGCAGTCATTCATGCAAAAAGTACAGACTTTTCATTTGGCCAACATTTCTGTGTTTAAAAAAAAAAAAAAAAAAAATTACAGTTGGTCTAATATTATAATTAGGGATAACCGAACCGTAACGAACCAGATTCATTACGAACTTTCCCAAAAGTTCGGTTCGTCACCGAACCGAATTTTGATAAAGTTCGTAACGAATCTGGTTAAAATAACGGCGACGCCAAATATACGCATATTTATTGAGACTGTACGCTAATGCGTACGCTAATGCGTTAGAATTCATAAAATGCGTACACATTAGCGAACATTCTCAAATATGCGTATATTTAGGGTATGGAATATGCCCTATTCCTTACCCTAAATATACGCATATTTGAGTTTACATTCTCAAATATGCGTATATTTTGCGTCGCCGTTATTTTTAGCGAACCGAACTGAACCATAACGAACCAGATTCTTAACGAATCTGGTAAAAAAACTAAACGGCGACGCAAAACTGTACTTTTTTCACAGAATAGACCAGGATACAAGGGATTATTACTCCTATAATCCCTTGTATCCTGGTTTTCTGTGAAAAAAAAGATGTGGGACGTCACCCCCACAGACCAGGAAGTGCCTGATCGCGCCGACATTTTGTCAGTGCGTCTTCAGACATCCAAGGGAAAGGAGCTCAATAGAGAGGGAAAAGAGATAGATAGATAGATCGATAGATAGTCAAACAAGTAGATACACGGAGAGATAGAGAAGAAATAGAAAGGGTTAGTGATAAAAGCAGGAGAGAGGAAGAGAAAACTAGATATAGAAGTTAAGGTGATAGATAGGGAAAGAGGCTGAGAAAGCAAGAGATAGGTAGAGATAGGGAGAGGAAGTCATATAAATAAAAAAAATGGTGTCATTTAGGGAGAGATAGGGTGAGAAAAAAAAATTGAGAGAAAAGAGTCAGGACAGGTAGCATTCCTGTTCTGTGACCGTACACGATGCTGCTTAGCTGGGTGCTGTCAACCCCGTTAAGCCACAACAAAAACAGTAAAAAAAAAAAAAAAAACTTCAAAAAAAAGTTATAAACAAATAAAAAAAAAAAAATTAAAAAAAGTTTAAAAAAAGTTATAAAAAATAAAGTTTAAAAAAGTATAAAAAAAATATATCATTACATTTTCCCCCACACAATCAAAAAATGTCCAAACGTCCTACTTCCAGCACTTCCCAGGCAAGTGCCTGGAGGCGGTGAGGGTAGAAGTGGCAGCACCAGGCCCGGTGGCAGCCGGGGTAACAGGCTTGGCAGCAGGGTGCAGCTACCCCTGATGGCCACTGGTCAAGTAAAAACCACACAGCCCGCGGTTCTAGATTGGCTTACCCAATCCTCCAGTTCCACCGCCCAAAGCTCCCAAACGAGGAGTCAAGCATCCGCTGGATCATCTGACACCACCCTTACATGGGACGGTCAGCGAGAGTCCTCTGACCCATCCCCTGTTATTAGAATGCCACTCTCCTTTGGGGCACCTTCTGCCAGGGAACTCTTTGCAAACCTTGATCTGCCCTTGGAGTCTCTACCACTTTTTAGTGATGAGGAGGAGGAAGTCCACCAAAGTCAGCGGGTGGAAGGTACTGAGACTCCAGAGGAAGTGTTGGCTGTAAGCAGTCAATAGAGCCAGGGAGGGGCATCCAGTGCCACACCTGATATCCTGTCCCAGCCACCGGAGGAAAGTGGCAGTGGTCCTGACTTTGATGATGTCGCTGATCGGACGTGGCGCCCTCAAGCAGCATTATCCTCAGCATCATTGGTGGAGGAAATAGAGGTGCCACCGACACAGCAACATCCCACTATTGCAAGCAACCGAGGCACAAGAGGGAGGGGTAGAAGAGAAGCTACCAGGCAGAGATCACCCTCTCAAAGCCTTGGTCCTGAGAGGGCACCCTCAGGCAGCAGTGGCAGTCAACAGCCAGCAAGACCCCCCCCGTGGCTGTCAGCAAACCACGGTCCTCAGTCGTCTGGCAGTTCTTCCGCCTGGGGACAGATAAGCATATTGCTTTGTGCCTGCTGTGCAATGAGAGGGTCAGTCGTGGTAGGGGTGATAATCTGGGGACAACATCCATGCGAAAGCATATGGAAAGGCAACACCAACAGGCCTAGAAGAACCTTGACCCCCAATACCAGCTCCTGTCATGATGTACCATACACTGATCCCATCATGCAGCATCCTCTCACTGGAACTCAGGGCTCGTCAGCTTCAGTTGCCAGCAGCAGCACAGTGTCACTGCCATGTACACCGCTAATGAGGCAGCAATCCCTGACTGAGTCCATGGGCAGACGTCAGGTGTATTCCAGCAGCCATCCCATGGCCCAGAAACTGACTGGACCCTTACCCAACTTAAGGAGTTGTGTGTTTTATTGGCCGGCTGCGAGGGTGGTTTGGCGGGGGGTTTAGAGAGGTCAGTCTCGGCAGTCTACCTACCTTCTACCTCGGGGGCTGTTGGAGTGGCAGGTGGGCTCCTCTGTGGCTGGGGTTCAGGCGGGGGTAGAGGGCCCCTGTGGTGCAGCAGCTGTAAAAAATCATTAAATAATGGCATTTCATTCAACTTAAATGAACAGTTGTAATTGCTGATGTTGATACATGTGAATAGTTTGGGGCTGGATCCCATTCCTAACCACTAGTGCTCTTATATCACTGCTGCTGCACTCCCACATAGCCTGGATAAAAAATTAATTAAATATGTTTACACTTACTAGAAGTTGATGGAACTGTGGGGGCCGTCAGGCCTCGACGCTGACGTCGCTGACGTCGCTCTGCAACATAAATCCGTACACAATTGTTATGATGACCATTTTTAATACTAACACTGTATACTACTATGAAGATATTATGGGTGAGAGGAGGGCGATATGATGTGGAGTGGGCATTTAAAGTTAAGGGATCATAGAATATCTGGGATGCATATTTGATGGAGGGGGCATTTCTTGGGAGGGTTGAATGAATGAATAAAAGATGTCTGTGTGTCCCATTCTGCAGGTACAAACATAACAATATAAATACTGCACATTCAATGCACTAGTATACCATAGCTCCAGTCCCAAGCGTTCCGGATTAGGCTGGACTGTCAGGATTTTAGCGCTGAGTCCGGGAATGGGTGGCTATGTCCCGTGGTCAGCTGTCTTTGCATCCATAAGAAGCAGAGACGGGTGACGGTAAGCAGGGAGCAGTCCCTTCACCTTCCCCGACGTCCAGTGTAATGTCTCCTTGTGTCTGCCCACATACAGTATAATGTCTTCTCCTTGTGGCCCCAAGTGTTTTTTTCTTCTAAATGGGTATTATTTATTGCAATACATTTCTTAATATCTTTATTGTGGGAATATTTTTGATATCGCCCACTCCAGACACATTAGATGCAGCATGAGCACGTCTTTGAGTCTGTGTGTAGGAGGACGAAGCACTAACTATGAAAGGGGCATATATCTAAGGGTACTTTCATACTAGCGCGAGAGATCCGGTGGGCTGCTACGGCAGGGAACAGCCCAACGGATCTCTCCGGATCCAGCATTTGCCTGACACAAAAAGGAGAACGGCCAACCCCATCAACAATAATGGGTGACGGTGCTGAACCGGCCGCTGTCCAGCAAGAACAC
>ONZH01025359.1:0-199160 GCA_900303285.1 Rhinella marina | reverse complement strand
TAATGTGCAGCAGGTTCGGCATTGCGGACACAGCTGGCAGTGAATGTGCAGTCTTCTGCTGACCGAGAGACGCAAGTGGCTAAATTAGAGTCACAGTTGGTAGAGTTGCAGAGGCAAAAGGAGGAAATTGAGGCTCAGTTGACTCAGTCCTATGCTGAGATCAAGGCCTTCAAGGAACGGGCCTGCCTCTACTGCCGTGACTCTAGCCAAACTAAAATGATGAGGTTGCTGTACGGTCTCGCATGATGACCGGCATGCAACAAGTCATCAGTAACTTTTCAAAATTGGTACCGGCCCTTTCTTTTTTCTGTAAAGACAGGGCCAGACTCTCCAAAAAATTTTGCCCTGTTCAGGGCAAAAAGGGGGAGAATATCTGTAACAGGCCAAATATACCTAAATTTGAGCCTGTTCAGATAGAAAAAAAGAGTCCAACGATTTGTTATAATAGAATACTGTGAGAAGTGCGTCCCTGAGAATGGAACAGTATAGGAGAAGGGAGCACGACTGCAGTGTGGACGGACCTAAGCCATGCAGGGCGGACATCAGGTGTTTTGCATGTACTGGCTTAGGTCATGATAAGCGAAACACTGCAGGTCAGGTAGAATAGGACACAACGACAAATTAGGTGTTTTAGGTGTGGGAACGAAGGACACATTGCAAGGAATTGCCCTTGTGCAAGTCATTGCAATGTGTCCAGTAAGACAATCCCGGTAAACAACTGTACAGTTGGGACTAGTCAGATTGGCATAAAAGAGTCACACTCAGCGGATGCCTCATCAGGTGCTGAGGGGTCAAAATGGCCAATATAGGCTAGAGATGTTTGATACCCCTGTGCTATTTGTTACATAGTTTGTTCCCTGTGTATGTCTGTGTCCTGTGTTTTCGTCACCTGTTTGTATGTTTTAATGTGGATGGCGGTAGTCCTGGTTTACATGTGTGTTCAGCTTTGCTGATTTTTGTAATTTACATCCCCTGCTATGAGTCCGGGCGCATCTGTTTTTGGTTCACTCTGGTGTCTACTGTGGGTAGAGCAGTGCTATACTGTGGACTGAGGAAGGTGTTGGTTTGCGAGCAGGTAACATCGGTACACGGTGCAGTGTGATGATTACTCTGGGCAGCCAGGGCCTCAGATCGAGACAGGTAGCACTGTTCTGCTCAGGGTTTTCAGTGGGGCTGTGTTATGCTCTGATCGGGGCAGGGATTGGATTGCGGACAGGCAATATGGGCACACGGATCAGTGTGACGTTGCACTGTGCAATCACTTTCTAGTCAAGACAGGCGGCATAGCTCTGACTGAGATTGGACACCGGGTGGTCAACGACAGAGTGTGACCTGTGTTTTTGTGTTGTGGAGTCCTGTAGAGCCAAGGCAAGATCCTTGCCACAGATATTGCTGACCTCCACAACACAGGATAACAGGGGGAAGTCAGACTGGAAACACATGAGTAAGACAGGGATGCCGTGTCATCATGAAAAAAGATGGTGCTTCGTCCACAGCTCCCCTCGGTGATCCTAACCTATTAGGGTGGCCATCCTTATCTGTTGGTTCAGAGGGATGTGCGGCAGAGGATGGGATCCTCTGAAGGTTCGGTGTTCTTACACCTGTGTTAGGATAACGAGGGGTCCTGTTGGATGAAGGTCAACCCAATGCCTTTTCTCATCACATGGGTCAAGGGTATTGGTGATGGAAGTATGCCACTAAAAAGGCGCCATGAGGGGAGAATCCCTCAGGAGCGCTGGGTATTTTCTTCTATCCTAGGAATAATACCATAGGACGATAAGAAAGTACCCAGAGGATGACAAGGAAGGAACTGGATGGCCCCCCCCCCCCCCCCAACACTATCGTTTGGCTCCTGAGGATCCCGCTCAGTTTTGGCTGAGATCTTCAAGAGTCTACAAGAACGAAGACGCGATCCGGCTGGAGCGTTGAAGAAGACGGACGTGTCCTGGTGGGAATGACGGTTCAGCCAAGGTCACGTCCTTTCTTTTTGATGAATCCGGTGATGGTTCGTCTGGTTCTGGATGGGACTGTGCAAGAGACTTGTGGACTATCACCCCCAGAACCAGATAGAACATCACGAAGATGACCGGAGAAAATGGCTCAGGACATAACTCCTGTGAAGTCCTGGAGCCAGGGACTACATTTGATCCTATGAGGGTTCAGGATGTAGTACCATCACCATCCTGAAACCCCATAGTAGTGTATATTATTTGCTATTCAGGGGGATGGGTTTACATGTGGTTTTCCGTATGTGTGTGGGGAAAAGAATAGGGCTCGTTAGGGACAGGTCCCTTCTCTAAAACATTTTCCACTCCAACCCTATGAATGGTACAGTTCATAAGGGATGGACTGAATGACAGTTAGTGCGGTGTTTATTCCCGCAGGTAGAATTTGGGTACTTTGACATCACCTCACACTCCATAAAGTCTGACCTGCCTTGTAAAGACCTGCGTTTCTGTCCATGAAAGAACTTCCTCAAAGACAGAATCTACAAGCAAGATGGAAAGAGGTGTCGGGAGAAAAGTGATAAAGGAGGCCAGTCCACCTGTGCTACGTGGATCGGCCTAGAGACTGAAGAGTGAAGCTGTCCCCTAGTCTAATCGACAAAGAGAAGGCAGTGGGAGCAGCTGATACTGGAAGACCGACACCACATGAAGATCACGAGCAGAACCATCCCAGAGTCCAATCAACAAAAGACGACAGTGGGAAGAGCTGAGGCTTAAAGACCATCACTACCCAGATGTGAGGGTGAAGCCATCCCCGAAGTCCGACCACTTGAAGAAGACTGTGGGAGTAGCGGAAGCTTAGAGACAATGGTGTGCCATCCCAGAAGTCCGAACAACTAAAGACGACTGAGGGAGACGACCGAGAGAAGACGAGGATAGTTTGATTGGTGGACGGAGACGTCAGGTTACGGTGAAGGGCAGGGAAGAAGTCGCGTAACCACGAGGGGTGATGTCTCAGTACCTAAGGACCGAATCATTCTTCAGTCCATCCTGAACTGGTATCTGTTGTGTGGGGGGAGGAGGCAAATGTATCCCCACACTTCCGTCCCATTTTAATTTGTCGTGTTCTTGACAACAGGGGGATTGTAGAAGGAAGTGTGGGTGTAGCCTATAATATATGTATATACCCCTAGGTATATACATATATGGGTGGCCCCAAATTGAGGGTCTGTGGCCCCACGGTGTTATAGGCTTGTAGCCCTGGTGGATGTGTATATCCACCAGGTGCTCTATCTATATGTATATATATAGATATGTGTGCATGTGCCCCCAGTAGCATGCACCTATATCTATATACTTATATATATCCTATATATATGTATATATATATATATATTACCCCCTTTATACATATATAATAATGCCCCCTTTATTCATTGCCCCCTGTTTATGTTGCCCCCTTGCCTTATATGCCCCCTGTTATGCTATAATGTCCCCTTTATCATCCAGTAGTATATAGATGCATGTACATGATCCCCAGTTATGTACATGTATCTATATACATGTAATAACCAGGGTGCCCCCCCCCTGTAGCCCCCAGCAGATGGACAATGGCCCATCTGCTGGGGATAGCTGGAGACATGGGACTGGACTAATTAGTCCAGTCCCAGGTACTTCAAAGGGACAGAAGATCGATATGATCTTCTGTCCCTTCTGTTAATTACCCTCAGCGCTGCTGGGGGCAATTAACAGGACAGGGAAACAATAGGTTTCCCTGTCTCTGTCCGGCGCGTACCTCCGGCGCTTGTAATTACAAGCGCCGGAGATACAAAGCGCTCTCCAGGCGGAGGATCAAAGAGATCCTCCGCCCGGGAAACAGCGCGCGCCGGCGCGGTGACGTCATAACACCGCGCCGGCGCTCGTGCACACGGCTGCCGGCGCGCTCGCTCGCCGGCAGCGCGGGAGCACGGGAGCGAGCGTGACCGGGTTTAAATAACCCGATCGCGCTGCGCTCTTTAAGTTGAGCCGTGCCTCCCCAAAGAAGAATCATCCCCTGGACAACGAGCAACAGAATCTCCCCCTTGGACGACGAGCAACCCCTTAGACAACGAGCAGCAACATCCCTGGAGACCCCGGAAGGCTGAGTACCCCTACACCCCTGCTCCAGACCCTGCCATAGCCCTGCTGTAACCCCTGAAACTGCCCTGATTTAACCCTTGCACCCCTGCCCTGTTCTGCCCTTTTGTCTGCCACAACCCCTGCAATACCCTTGCTCCAGGCCCCTGTTAACCCCTGCAATACCCCAATTGCATTAACCCCTGCCAGCCCTGCCAACCCCCTACTGTTAACCCCTGCCCTGTTGCCTGAACCCCTGGACCCTACCACAGCCCTGCTGTACCCCTGAACTGCCCTGATTTAACCCCTGCACCCCTGCCCTGTTATCCCTGTATTAACCCCTGCTGCCCTGTCCACCAACAACCCTGCTAATCCACAACCCCTGATTGCCCCTTGAATTAACCCCTACTCTACTGCAACCCCTGTACCTCCCTGTTACAATTAACCCCTTCCCTGCCAATACCCCTTGTTAACCCCTTTGTTCCCAGGGACAGTAATTAGATTAGGTTGGGGAGGGCTGCTATATGTGTGTGTGTGTGTGTGTGTGTATTGTTTAGTAAGTGACGTGGTTGGAGTTAAACGGGATTGTGTAGTGTAGTTAGGGATTATTACTGTATTGTTAATAATTAATAAATATTGTTATTATTTATAATACAGTGTACAGTGTTTATTGCAGTGTTTACGTGTACTTTGAGTCCCTTCTAGGTCGTGTGAAAGGCAGTAGGAGATTTACATAGGCATAAATAGGCGGAACTAGCGAAAGCGGGTTAACGCCTATTTATGAATATTAATTATTGGTACGTCCCAAAATACCAATAATTAATATCTCCTTTTACACTTTCCTTATCTTGGATGACATTTTGGGGCTTTGGAACCGGTTACTCAATTTACAATGGTTTCAACATACACTGGTCATCCTGGAACCAATTAATATTGTAACGTGAGGGAGCACTGTACAAGACACTTACTAATGTAGTAAGCAGTAGGTGCACACTATAAGAAAAAGACCTGATTCCGGTGACTGGGACCATGGGAGTACACATAGGCATGTATGCGCACTGGCTCCCGTCCCCACCACCTCGTATCTGTGCTTCAGCGGTGGTCGTTACCCCTGGAAACGAGCAGTGTATAATGTAATGGAAAAATGAATCCAGCCAGCAAAGGAAGCAATATGGACAATCACAATACGTTAGTATTGTTAATTTATAAGTTAAAGGAAATATGTCACCAAAAACTTTATTTGCTGGTTAAAACCTAATTTTATGTTCTGATTACTGATTTAATTATTCTGCTTTCTGAACATGATTATGGGGGGCGGCCATCTTGTCTGAGCTGTTCTTAACAGCATTTACAAAGCATTAAGAAAATGCTTTACGGCAGCCACATGGTCCATAGTCACAATGGTCAGGAGGGGACCTCATTGACTTCTAAGGGAGAGTTCTCTGGGCATGCTGTGTGATCTGTGCAGAGGTCATTGTACAAGGGAAGAATAGATAATCTTTGACAATCACCTATTGTGAATGGTGGATCCTGTCTTATCTATGCACAAAGGTGATATCTCCTTATCATTACAGGCAGGTTTAGAATAATATATATAACTACAGTAAAGTACAAAGTATGAAGTGGAGCCAATTATTTGGCTAAAGGTGGGTTTACACTGCACAATGTTACAGCCCAATTCATTGAGGCCTGCTGGCACAGGGATTGGTAACATAAAGCAGACACAATATACACCTAGAGCCTGCCCTCCCTGACTTAAAGAGAATGTGTCATCAGAAAATGACCTATTGTTTAAATTCCGTTTTTATGTTTAACATATCTTTAAATAATGTTTGATGATGTTATTTTTATTTGTCCATGTTACTATCTATATAAAATCAAAACCATAAGTTCCTGCAGTTTTCACACTGGCCACTAAAGGCGGGTTAAGACCACATAATGTTACGGCTGATTGTTAAGAAGGAATCGTTCTTCCCCTAGAGGCTGCTGCTCATTCATTGAAGGAGACCGTTGCGATCTCCTTCACAGTATGAGGACGAAGGATGGCTATTGTGATCGCTCGTCCCTATACAGAATCAATCAAACCACTCGAGGAGGCAACCTTGGTGCGGTGAGTGGGCCTATGCTTTTTGATCAAAACGTATACTAATGCCTCATGTGCACTATATGACATAGGGGTGGTATACCATTAATTACGCTGAGAAGCAATGTTAAATTATGCTGAGAAGCAATTATTAGATCAAAACATAGCATGAGGATGTGCGATCCAGATTCATTCCTTATTTTGTATACAGAATCAATGTTTCTGGGCAGCAGATCACTGTTTAGACAGCACGATCTGCTGCCCAGAAACGATGATAGATGTGCCTACAAGAACAACAGTGAAATGAGCGTTTCACTCGTTTATCAGGTGATTGGCGGTACATTTAGATGGAAAGATTGTCAGGAATGAGCGTTTGCAGGAACAGCCGTTCCTGATCATCTGCCCGTAATTCAGGCAGTGTAAATCCATCTTAAAGGTGGATTTACATGACCAGTATTAGATGCCTATGTAGGGGCCACAGTAACATATTTTGCAGGGCTCCGGAGTTTCCGGTTATGCCTCATTCCCACAGTCAGTGTTCCATCAGTGATTTCCATCAGAGATTGTGATCCAAAACCAGAACAGGAGAAGATATTCTGGTGCAGATCCTTTATATGTTATGTTTGTGTAGCTCCACTCCTGGTTTTGGCTCAAAATCACTGATGGAATTCACTGACCAAAACACTGACGTGTGAATGAGGTCATTACACCTTTGTTTATTTGGCACAATATAAATTGCTGGTGGATACATTTATATAAGACAATTTAACTTACAGCCATCAGGAATAATCGACTTGACAAATGTTCTAGCCTTTTCCAGGTTTTCTCGAGTTGCTTTGACTAAGGAATCTTTCCAAACTTGACCATAATTGGAAAACAGTATGAAATTAAAGTGATCATGCTGAGCCATGTCATTCAGAACACGAAGAAGGGCTTGCTTTGTCTAAATACAGACACATTCTTGATGTATAGGCGCATACACAGCATTTACTCCATTAAAATATACATATGAAGTGCTAGCAGTCTGCAAGGGTGGTCTGCAAGAAGACCCCAGTAGAGTATGTTATATTTTAACATTTTTTTCACCTGATTTTGTTACACCAATGAATGACATAATATCTGATACATATATAAGATACATATTTCATTGGATACACAAGTGCAACTTGAATATACAGTATATGCTAAGGCTGCATCTGAAAAATAATTTATCATTTTTTCACTCTACATCTTTGATCTTTTTTAATGTTTTCAAGCCAATTTTAAAAGTGGATCTGTTGAGGTGGACATAAACCTGTCCTTTCTGGAATTCAGTCAGTCATTCCGAATTGTTTTGAACACGGGTGCGCACAATAATTAAGGACAAAACACAGACTTATGATTCCAGTATTAAGTCCTTTGGCCGTGCTTCTGTGGCAAAATCATTACAGCCTCTGGCTTGTTTCTTTATTAACACACGTACTTATTCGATACAAAAAGGAAAGGGGGCGTAAGCATGCAAATAGCAAACAATATCATTCTTGATTGGATAGAAGTTGCATTCCATTCTACGTCACTAGCTTGAAAAAGTCATATTGATAAGAGTACGGGGGCCATCTTGGACTAGTTAAATATATACATATATTATACGCAAGCTTTATAAAAGTTACAAAGTATAAAAATATAATATAAAAAGTATATATAAATATACACACATTCCTTTGTGACACACTGACATTCTATACAGCTGCATAAGCATTTACAAAGCTGAGATATATATATATTTGTATAGCATTAAATACATGTATATCCAAATGACATAACACTGTGAGGGGAAAATTCAGTATTTCGACCGGTCTACCTTTACAGATCCAGCAGGAAGAAGAGGCTTTAGCTTAAAAAACAAAAACTGCAGCAGTTTGAAAAAAAGTTGTGTGTGTCACCACTAGAGATGAGCGAGCATACTTGGCCGAGCAATTTTCGAGTAGTAGCGTACGCATTTTATAATCTGTACGCTAATGCATATGCATCTTCTAATCTGTACACTAATGCGTACGCATCTTATAAATTTGTACGCTAATGCGTACAAATTACAAGATGCGTACGCATTAGCGTACAGATTAGAAGATGCGTACGCTACTACTTGTAAATTTCTCCCAAGCATGCTCGGCCGAGCATGCTCGCTCATCTCTAGTCACCGCCTTAATAAATGGTGCAATTTACAATTCTTGGACAAGCAAAATACATGTATAACAAAATGAGTTTCTACTTCAAAGATTTCTGAGATTTTCAGTAGAGGCACTAGACTAGACAAAATCCAACATGTTATGGAACATAGTATAACTACAACTCGCATAAAGTTTCTTTATACAATGCCTAAGTCTTATAAAATCTGAAAAGAACATGAGTTTAAAGAGGTTTTCTGTAATTACTATGGTCTTTTAGATATGCTTATGTAATTGCTTAACTCATGTACATCTTCCTTATTCTGTTTTTTTTTTCAGTTTGGACTCTTGTGACCTGTTGTTACCATGTAAATCAATCATCCTATATGTAGCACTTCCTGTTGCTGTATCTAATCAAACCCATGATGCACTTCTCCTTTCTCTCCCACAGCTCTAGCACCACCACTAACAATGCCCAGCTAGTTTATAGCTCCTCTCACCCAGCTAGTTACATAGACACTCCCCTATAACTGCCCCTAACAACACCCAGCTAGTTTATAGCTCCTCCCACTAGCTAGTTACATAGACACTCCCCTATCACTGCCCCTAACAACACCCAACTAGCTTATAGCTCCTCCCACCCAGTTAGTTACATAGACACTCCCCTATCACTGCCCCTAACAACACCCAGCTAGTTTATAGCTCCTCCCACCCAAATAGACACTAATTATCTCACTTATGGACATAACAGCACAGGAAATATAATAAAGCTGCATGGACACGATCATGTGACCACAGACCAGAATGGCAGATAGGAGCAATAAGATAAAATATATGCAATAAAAGAAATACAGAATTATAGCTACCTTCATAAATGATTATTTTAAAAAATATGGATGCAATCTTGAAAAACAAAACAATCATCAATGACTCTTAATTTGGCCTACATGTATCTTACCTGCTCCATTTTTCGACCAGTCATTGATCCACTTTTGTCTATCAGGTAAATTACATTTTTTGGTACACCAGGCAGTTTAGGGGGAGCAAAAAAGTGAACAAAGTATCCATTGACAACCTAAAAAAAGAGGAAGACAGATTTTTTATTACTACTGGAAACCATATTCTTCCCTATTAGCGTACAGTAGACTGGGCACTTACCTTGGGCCATCTGAATATACTACTTTCCTCCAGCACTATACCTGTCCACAGGTTGTGCACTGCAGCTCTGTCCCATTCACTGAGCTGAGTTGCCATAGCAGACATGACCCGTGGACAGGTGTGGTGCCATTTCTAGAAGGAAGCATTGTTTTTGTATTTTTGGAAACCCCCTTGAAAAGTAACAGCTATTGAATTAGAAAGTACAGTAATACAAGTCAAAAAAACTTTAGACAAAACCTCACCTGTATGTTTCCTGGGGATTCTCTATTAACATCATAGGTCACAGTAAAATCTCCATTCAGTAACGTGGTATCACAGCCGGCACATGAACGCTGCTGATCTATTGTGGGTTTAAAAGAGACATGGCCCTGAAGACAAAAAAAAGTCACCTGAAATATATCATGCTGTCAGCATGGTGCTGCATTGGAAGCTTGAGCATAGCGCAGCATTTGGCACACCAGTAGGCATAGTACTGGGGCAGCAAGAAGGACATCACTGTATTGCAATTGCCGTATTGAGGGAAGCAGGTTAAAGGGGTTCTCCGGGAATTAAGAAAATGAAAATACTTACAGTGCCTTGCGAAAGTATTCGGCCCCCTGGAACTTTTCAACCTTTTGCCACATTTCAGGCTTCAAACAAAAAGATATAACATTTTAAATTTTTGGTGAAGAATCAACAACAAATGGGTCACAATTGTGAAGTGGAACGAAATTTATTGGATCATTTTTTTGTAATAATAAAACAGAAAAGTTGGGCGTGCAACATTATTTGGCCCATTTACCTTCAGTTCCGAAAACTCACTCCAGAAGTTCATTGAGGATCTCTGAATGATCCAATGTTGTCCTAAATGACTGATGAAGATAAATAGAATCCACCTGTGTGTAATCAAGTCTCCGTATAAATGCACCTGCTCTGTGATAGTCTCAGGGTTTTGCATCATGAAGACCAAGGAACACACCAGGCAGGTCCGTAATACTGTTGTGGAGAAGTTTAAAGCCGGATTTGGATACCAAAAGATTTCCCAAGCTTTTAAACATCCCAAGGAGCACTGTGCAAGCGATCATATTGAAATGGAAGGTGTATCAGACCACTGCAAATCTACTAAGACCCGGCCGTCCCTCTAAACTTTCATCTCAAACAAAGAGAAGATTGATCAGAGATGCAGCCAAGAGGCCCATGATCACTCTGGATGAACTGCAGAGATCTACAGCTGAGGTGGGAGAGTCTGTCCATAGGACAACAATCAGTTGAACACTTCACAAATCTAGCCTTTATGGAAGAGTGGCAAGAAGAAAGCCATTTCTCAAAGATATCCATAAAAAGTCTTGTTTACAGTTTGCCACAAGCCACCTGGGAGACACCAAACATGTGGAAGAAGGTGCTCTGGTCAGATGAAACCAAAATCAAACTTTTTGGAAACAATGCAAAACGATATGTTTGGCGTAAAAGCAACACAGCTCATCACCCTGAACACACCATCCCCACTGACAAACATGGTGGTGGCAGCATCATGGTTTGGACCTGCTTTTCATCAGCAGGGACAGGGAAGATGGTTAAAATTGATGGGAAGATGGATGGATCCAAATACAGGACCATTCTGGATGAAAACCTGTTCAAGTCTACAAAGGACCTGAGACTAGGACGGAGATTTATCTTCCAACAAGACAATGATCCCAAACATAAAGCAAAATCTACAATGGAATGGTTAAAAAATAAACGTATCCAGGTCTTAGAATGGCCAAGTCAAAGTCCAGACCTGAATCCAATTGAGAATATGTGGAAAGAGCTGAAAACTGCTGTTCACAAACGCTCTCCATCCAACCTCAAAGAGCTCGAGCTGTTTTGCAAGGAAGAATGGGCAAGAATTTCAGTCTCTAGATGTGCAAAACTGATAGAGACATACCCCAAGCGACTTGCAGTTGTAATCGCAGCAAAAGGTGGCACAACAAAGTATTAATGCAAGGGGGCCGAATAATTTTGCACGCCCCACTTTTCAGTTTTATTATTACAAAAAAAGTTTAAATGATCCAATAAATTTCGTTCCACTTCACAATTGTGACCCACTTGTTGTTGATTCTTCACCAAAAATTTAAAATGTTATATCTTTTTGTTTGAAGCCTGAAATGTGGCAAAAGGTTGAAAAGTTCCAGGGGGGCTGAATACTTTCACAAGGCACTGTAAGTATTACTTTATCATAAATATATTCCCAAATACCTTTCATTAGTTATAATGGCTCATTTTGTCTGGAGAGCAATCATCAGGGGAAACAAAATGGCCGCGTCCTATTAGTACACACAAAACCTGTCCTAATCACGCAGGAAGACAAGTTATGTCTGAACACTGAGGTAAAGATCTGCCTCATCCTCCTCTCCTCTCTACTTGTCAGGGATTATGATCCTGAATACAGATGATAACTTTAGCTGAATCTCTGGGAAATTTAGTTCATGAGGAGACATGAATTACATTGCTCTGAAGTAACTTCTTCTCCTGTGTGATTAGGACGGCGGCCATTTTATTTTCCCTGATGATTGCTCCCTAGGCAAAACAAGCCATTATAACTAATAAAAGTTATTTGTGAATATATGTATTAAAAAATAAAAAATAATTCAGTATAATTTGAAATGTATTCATTTAAATCTCTGCCCAGGAGTCATATGACCGGTCCGATCAATGACTGACAGGTAACTCTGCATGACCGAACATACAGAGACAGCTATCAGTCACTGAATAGGACCATCTACATAAATCCTAAGCAGAGATTTAAATGTGCAAATTACTAGTTTTGCTGAATATTAATCTCATCCTCTGGACAGAGACCAGACTTTCCATCAAGATCACCACCACTGCACCACAAATGCTCCTGTGCTGACCCAGATTGACCTACCCTCTCCAGGCCTGGCATTTCAGTTGGGATTAAGGGAAGTATAACCATGTCCTCCCCTGTCTGTTACATCTATTGTTATCTTGATTTGCTTCTCCTGCTCTTGTTCCAATTTCATATAAAGCCATATTATGGCTTTATCAGTTTTTAACTGGTCTGCGGTATGCTTTAAAAAGGCCTCATTGGTACAAGCATTATTAACATACGGTATGTGATGCAGATGTATTATATTTGGCCCAAATCTGTGGGAATTGTTACTTTTTCTGGCCATGATATCTACTATTGTCGTATGGGCTTTATTTAATAGTTTAATCTGATTCACACACATATTATTGCCCCCATATTTGTATTGTTTGTGGAGTTTTTTCATTATATGTGGTCCCCTGACCCCAGAGAACGGTTCAGAGAAACATGTCGGAACAAAGTTTGCATTCCTGGGACATATGGTATGTGCTCCTTTTTTCCACTGGTGATCAAACTTAGACGCCACTGATTTATTTGGGAGCGTATATGTATTATGTGCAATTATTTATATTATTTATTAATATAATATTTATATCTATTAATATGTTTCTGTACAATTTTTTAATACTGCATAGCTCACAAAAATTACCTTTTCACCAAAAAGAGATTTTTTGATAGCAGGCAGCAGGTCATTGTTTATAAAAGATGCTTGAGCATCTAGAAAGCTGATCCCTTGTGGTTCATATATGTCTACTTCAATCTAAAGATTTGAGGGAAAAAAACAGTTCATTCAGACATTATATACTGTATAAAATTCAACTGGTAAACTGCAGTTCTCTGGACTGATGACAATATTACAGAGGATTTCCAGAATCTTATCCTTACTGAGGTTTATTTGCCTTGTATATATGGTTGTTATGTACTAATTTATTTCCAACTTAAAGGGGCTGTGCAAGAATGAAGGAGGAGGGGTTGACTGGTTCCCCTTGTGTCATGTGACCATTTGTCATGACATAAGGGGAGCCAGTCACAGCCATGACCAGTGATTGGCTGCAGCGATGGCAGACTGGAAGTTTAACCCCTTCCTGACCAGTGCTGGGTCTTTAAAGATGGCGCCCGCTTCTGAGCAGAGCCCGCTGTTTCATACAGCAGACACTAACGGCTCATATCCGCAACCAGTGATAATGCCAGTCGCGGACACTTAACAATTCAGATGCCGTGGTCAATCCTGACCACGGCGTCTGAACGCATGGAAACCCGGAAGCGAGCATCCGGGTATGCTCCAAGTCTCTGCATCTGAGCCTGTAGCAGGGCTCCCCAAAATAAAAAAGAACAAAAAAAACAAAAATAAACATCATGTGTATCGCCACATGTGAAAACACCCATACTATAAAAATATAAAAGTATTTTTCCCAACGGTGAAACAGAAAAAAAAGTCAAAATGGATAATTCGCCGTTTTTGGTCGCTTCATTTCCCACAAAAAAAATTATATAAGAAGTAATCAAAAAGTTGTACACACCCTAGAATGGTATCAATGAAAAGTAAAGATTGCCCTGCAAAAAAGGTATAGGGGTCTGAATATGGCGACAAAAAAATAAAACTGATTTTTTCCAAGTTATTTTATCAGTATCAAAACGCAAGAAAAACTATACAAATAAGGTATTGCTGGATTCGTACTGACCTGTAGAATGAAAGAAACTGGGCAGTTTTATCGCATATCGAATATTGTAAATAAAAAAAAACATAAAACTGTGGCAGAATTGCCATTTGTAATTTTTTTCCTGCTTTCCACTACATCATCTGCAATATTAAATGGTGGCGTTGAAATGTACAACTTGTCCCGCAAAAAAACAAGCCCTCATATGGCTATGTGAACGGAAAAATAAAAAAGTTATGGAACTGGGAAGGCAGAGAGCGCAAAATGAAAATGCAAAACCAAAAAATCCGGGAGCCCAGTGGAGCATCACAGGCCAAGAGGAGAAGGAGCAGGGAGCCAGTGTCAGGAAGCAGGTAAATAAATAACCCCTTTAATGGTGGTTAAGTAGTTCAAAATCATTCTGTTTCATTGCAAACGCATCCTTCCCTAACTTTTTGGTAAGTATGTGGAGGGCTTATGCTTGTAAATAGCTTCCAATCTGAATATGCAGAGCTGAAGTGTTAAATGGGATAAAACATTTTAAAATAGGCACAGAATGGGTTAAAAAATAACAGAGGCATTATTCACCTCGCCAATCCACCGCCACTGCCATTCTGATTCTCACTGGGTGCCGGCCTGTCTCCTCTTCTTGGTTCCATCTCTACACACAGGAAGTATCTGCTTAGCCAGTCATTAGCCACAGCGGAAACTCACCTCAGCCAGTGATTGGCTGATAGGGAATTTCTTTCACATGTCTGCAAGTGTTTTGCGGTCCGCAAATTTCAGATCCGCAAAACACGGACACCGGCATTTTATGGACCGCATATGGCTGGCACTATGATAGAAATGCCTATTGTCCGTGGCTGCAGACAAGAATAGGACATGCTCTATCTTTTTTCCTGGGCCATGGAACAGAAGTGTGGATGTGGACAGCATGTTCACATGTTTTGCGGCCCCATTGAAATGAATGGGTCCGCACCCATTGCGGAACGGTTGCAGACCCATTCATACGGATGTGTGAATAGACCCTAAGCATCAAGAATGGCCGTGGAAGGGGATTGGTAAGGTATATTTTTTAACCATTGTAGCCCTTTTCTAAACCATTTTATTCCATCAGACAAACCCTTTAATCATTGGGGAGGGGCGAAAAGCATGATCATGCTTCATGAAACAATCACCTTATGCTTATGTCTGATATGATTAACTAAAGAAAGTACAGATTAGGCCTTATTTACACGTCAGTATTTCGGTCAGTGATTTCCATCAGTGATTTTGAGCCAAAACCAGCTGTGGGTCAAAACACAGAACAGGAGCAGATCTTTCCATTACACCTGATCTCTGTGTAGGCTTCACTAAGGGTTTTGTCTCCCAATAACTGATGGAAATAACTGACCAAATAACTGAAGTGTGAACTGGGACTTACACTGTCCAAGTCCAAGACAGAAATGTCCAGAACTTGGATCTAGCACATTGACACAGCTTAAAGTGTAACTGCCATACTTTTTTATTTTTGTAATGTGTAGGGGCAGTGATACTGACCATTTTTGTAATATATTTTAATTACTGAAATCGTACATTTCTATTAGCAAAATAGCTCTAAAATGGCCCATTTTGAGCCTTAGCAACTCTCCTCTGTTTTCTGTTTACATAACAAGGAAGACTTACTAACGCTGACTGTGTTATGTAAACAGAAGACAGAGGAGCGTTGCTATGGCTCAAAATGGGCCATTTTACAGCTATTTTTCTAATATAAAGGTATGATTTCAGTAATTCAAGTATATTACAAAAATGGTTAGTATCACTGCCCCTACACATTACAAAAATTAAAAAAATGTATGACAGTTACACTTTAACTACTTGTATTTGCCTGCAGGCAGGGGAGCAGATAAAAAAGTACACAATTTGGATGATATTCATATTGCATAGAGTTCACCTGGAAGCTTTTAACAAGAGTTTTTGGTTGAACTTTGATGAACATCTCATACTTTCCAAGGCGACGTTTCAGCATTTCTTCATAGATCAACTCAAATGTAACTTTACTTTCTGGAGCCACATTCACAGACACAGTGAACTTCTCCGTTTTTCTTCCAGAGGCCCTGAATAAATCATTTACACGTTCATATGAAGTCTCATTATAGTGTATGGGCCCTAAAAACCATGGACACAACATAGACGGCATCTTTGTTTTGTCCATGGATTTCATGGACCATTGGTAAGAGATTCTATGGCAATTAACTTTCAGCCTAGCAGTGTCTGTAGAATATGGATGACACACGGAGGGCAAAAAAAATGGGACATCTTCACAAATGAACCACTCACCATTTTGTCATGGATGTCATCACAGAGATGGACGTGTGAAAGAGACTTTATATTGTTTTATCCCAATATTTAACCCCAACATTAATGTGTGGAGGTAGTAAACAGAAGAAAGCAAAGGAAGCCCAAGTTATCAAGGCCGTAATAAAGAGCATAAGGGCTCATGCACACGACCATATGTATTTTGAGGTCCGCAAAAAACGGATCCACAAAAAATACAGATGACTTCTGTGTGCATTCCATATTTTGCGGAACAGAACAGCTGGCCCCTAATGGAACAGTACTATCCTTGTCCGTAATGCAGACAATAATAGGACATGTTCTATCTTTTTGCGGAACAGACATACGGACATATGGAAACGGAATGCACATGGAGTAACTTGAAATGAATGGTTCCACATATGGTCTGAAAAAAACCCCGGAAAGGACACAGAAAGAAAATACGTTAATGTGCATAAGCCCTAAGAGTTACACAGATCAACAGAAAAATGGTGCTGCATAGCCACATGGAAGCTAAATGTTGTGCTGCTATTCTCAATATTCATGAATACATTTTTAATATTTACAGTATGTACATAAATATTGAACATTATTAGATTATCCACAGTGTATAAAGGATGTACAGTGTTACTCTATAAAACAGTGGTTCTTAGGCTTCCATCACATACAAATTTACTATTGCATTTTTTTCCCCATGTAAAAAATGCCAGAAAAATGCATGCTTATTTTTTATCACATGCATTTTTTCAGTGGCTTAATGTGTGATAGTTTTTTTTTTCCCATAGAGAAGGGGATTGAAAAATGTCTAAAAAAACCCATTCAACATGCTGTGATTTAAAAAAAAAAACTAAAAACTTCTAAGACTGTATGAGACTGCCTGCAGCTGCCACTAGAGGGCGATGACTTCATAGGGACTTATGTCACTCAATAATAAAGAGATCCTCTTAGGGGCAACAGAGTTTCAATTTAACCTAATTTTTTTCTCATAAATTGTTTCTGTAGAACTAAAGCAATTGTGTGAATGCAGACAAAATATGCAAATGGTATCCCTGCCAACCATCCCGGATACGGCGGCACAGTCCCGGATTGCAGTGGCTGTCCCGGTACGGGGGAGGTATGACCCGCTTTCTGGCAGCTGCCCATAGGAAGCAGAGATAGCTGCCATAATGAAGCAGAGAGCAGTCGCCTGCATTGGCTCCCTGCTTCATCATCCCTCCCCCCTGCCGGCTCTCCACACCTCTGGTCTGTGCAGAGGGGGGGGGGCATGCCAACAGTCAGCCTCGGCTCCACCTCCTTCACAGACTAGAGCAGCCGATGTCCTGCTGCTGCTAGGAAGAAGGTAATAATGTGCTGTTTATTTGTTTTTACTTTCTGTGAGTGGCACATAACTGGGCATATTACAGGGGGCACAGCTGGGCATATTACTGGGGGCACAATGTGGGCATATTACTGGGGGCACAGCTGGGCATATTACTGGGGGCACAATGTGGGCATATTACTGGGGGCACAGCTGGGCATATTACTGGGGGCACAATGTGGGCATATTACTACGGGCATAATTCTGTGAAGGAGGCACAATGTGGGTGGTGGCATGAAGGAGGAATAACTACTACGTGGGGGGATTAAGAGGACTGGGTGGGATTAGGTGTATAGTTATTGGTTGTTGTTGGAGTTGGAGGCATTGCCTAGTGCAGAAAAAAAACTTGCCACTGTGCACTTTGCGCGCTGCACAACGTGTCCCTCTTTGTTCGTTTGCAAAGTTGGGAGGTATGAAATGGTATAACAAGCGTCTGCTTCGGAGCTCCACCTAGTTCCCTATTTACTGTACATGACACAGTTGAGCGGATATAGACATAAGAATGTGGCTTAAATAAGTGTTTATGACCTCTTAGGCCCATTCATTAAAATGAGTCAGTATTTTTTTTACTGATCTTGGGTCAGTAAAAAAAATCACGGAGACATGCACGACTTTGGTTTGTGATGCAGACCCAACATGCCCATTCAAGTCTATGGGTCCGTGAAAATCATTCAAAAGCATTTTTCACGGAAGACAGATAGGAAATGCTCTTGAAATTAATTTTCAGCTGAGCAACGTCCTTGGATGACGAATTACACACAGAGGGTAAAAACGGACACATGGACCATCCGCGGATCCATCACATACATCTTCATGGGTTAAATAAGGATTTATTTTATATGTATGTAATACTGACATGGTAACGTGAACAAGGCCTAAGGGTCTAATAAGGGTTATTAGATGACGGAACAAAGTGAAAGTAAAAAGTAGGATACACACAGCTAGAAAACCAGTTAAAGGGGTTGTCCGAGTTATGTTTTTGTCATTTGTATGTTTCTAAGTAATCAAATATAACAGCTTTTCCAGCACTTTGTGCTTTTAAAGCTGCTGGTTTCTCAGATTTCACTCAGGATCACATGACCTGTGATGTCAGCTTCTCTGCCTGCTCTTCTCAAATTCGTGCACAAACAGATAAGAGTCTGTACACCAGACGTCACTGTGCTGGCCACACCCCCTGCTCTGCCGACTCCTGCTCTCTGCTCTCTCCCTGGATTCTTCCAGATAAAACATTAACCCCTTTAGCCAGAACACACACAGGGCTCAAGGCTTTACAACAGTAGTTACAGGCAATGAAGAGACACAGGATCTGCCCTCCTCATCCTATAGACACAACGCTGACACTAGAGGAGATCTGCAGAGTATTGCACAAGAAAGGTAGGGGGTGTGTGGCCTAGCACCCGATGGAGATGGCCGCGTGAGAAAAGAGCTCCGCAGCTGTGCCGCTTCTCCCTGAATCCCCGAGCTCCATGCGCTCCCCTGTCATGGGGAAAAAAGTATTAAAGAAGCCTCCCCAGGGCACCCAGCACCCGGCTGACATGCAGCAGCGTGGCACCCTCAGTGACTTTGTAGTGTGGCCTTCCCGCGCCGCCTCCTCATCAGCGCCATCTTCCCCGCCCGCTCTGCACATAGAAGAAGCGCTCCCACAACATCAGAGCAAGCTGCCAGAGAACCCAGACCCTGACCAGGCGTCTCTCCAGACCCAGGAGGGACCTGCTCCCCGCGACTCACAGTTCCAGGTGCCGACTGCCTCATCGTGCAACCAGGAACACCAGGGCAGAAATGTACAGGACCTGCACTCCATGAAAATGGCGCCCGACCTCTCTGAAGAACCGCAGGATGGAGGCCCCGCTACACAGGTCAGTGCAGGTGGACGTCACTTCAGATCCCATGTAGCACCCTCTTCACCAGCAGCCCCTCACTGCACCTCTGCACCCCCGCCATTAACCTCTATACCACTCTCTCCAGTAATCCCACTCACCATGGATCCAGATGATGACTTAGGGGCTACCCCCTCCCTGGCAAGATACACAGCCCCCACGCCATCTTGCTCTCCTTCAGGGGATCATAGTTCTGAGCCTACCTCCCCCTGAGATCAACCACACCTTCAGATTGGGTTTCCCTTTCTCTCTCAGCTCCCCACCAAAAAGGACTTTCAAGTTCTGGTCACCGAAATCACTGCCACCTTCCTCTCTGAAATATCCGCCATGCGGCGTGACTTATTCTCTATAACTCACCGGGTGGAAGCTGTAGAAAAAGACCACACTCTCACGTGGGTCTGTGTCTCCCAGCTACATACCTCAGTGTCCACCCATGCTACAGAATTTCGTGAAATACAAAGACATTTGGAGGATCTGGATAACCACGGGAGGCGGAACAACACTAGAATCCGTGGCTTGCCAGAACCTCAAGGAGAGGAGAACCTGCAAGAAACACTAGATGCCCTCTTTAATCAGATTATGGGAGACCCCCATCTTTTACCACCAAATTAGATAGAGTCCATCGAGCGTTTAAAGGGTTGTCCCCCCAGCCCAGAGACATTATCTGCTGCATTCACGATTTCCTCAGAAAGGAAGCCATTATGATGAAAACTCGAGATACACGCACTCTAGATTTTCAAGGGGCGCGGGTACAAATATACCAAGACTTATCTTGGATCACTTTACAGAAGCGCAGACTTCTTCGTCCTCTATTGGACACTCTCAAGACTAACCAAATTCCATACCGGGTTTCCTTTCGCTCTGATTGCCCAGAAAAATGGGCGCCCTATTTACCTTCGCTCTCCAGCGGATCTCGATTTCTTCTGCGCTACCCTGGACATACCAACTCCGACTTGCCGGATTGGGAGATCCCCCCCACTTTCCGCACCTCCACCGCTGGCCTGGCAGACTCCGGGGAACTCCAAACGCCGACGACTGCCTTCACCCAAGACACGTGATGATGTCTCTGACAGTTCATGTTCCCTTCCACGAGGACCACAGACCACAGCTGAAAGCATGCCACCTCACCGTTGAACTCCTAGCAGCACTCCCCTAGTGCCTCTCTGTACTCCCCTGGGGACTTGTAGTTTAATTGCCCGCTCGTGGCTCATATTTACAGTTATTGTAGTTATGATAACGAATATTAATGCATACCTCAGCACAGCTATAGCTTGTTAAACTTCTGTTGTTACTGTATTGTGTTCCTGACCTGTCGGTTCCAGCTAGGTATTTCTTACCCCTATTGGGATATGACTGCTTAGGGCCTCCCTTTCCTGGGGTTCTGTGAGTCCGCCCTGCTGACTCGTGTCTAGCAGAGTTGGTCCCATCACAGACCTTTCATTTAGTCCTATCTTATAGGTCCTTTTTTCCCCGATCTATTTCAGATTTTATTGCTATTTGTAACGTTTTGTGACGTCTGTGTCTATCCCACTTTTCCCTTTTGTTTCAAATGTTCACTTTTTATTCCCCTTCCCACAAACTACATACTAGATTAGACTACTTCTTTGGTAATGCCCTCACCTTGAAGTTACTGCGTGAAGTCACGATTGGACCCATATCCTGGTCAGACCACGCTCCTGTCACGCTCACTCTTTCCTCCCAGCCCATGCCACCCCGCACCTGCCACTGGTGCCTCAACGACTCACTCCTGAAGTCTCTACCCACGCGCACAGAAATAAAGCAACATATCCAAACATACTTCGCTGAAAACACAAACTCAGTTCCCTCCCTAGCTACACTGTGGGAAGCCCATAAGGCTGTGGTGCGGGGTCAATGTATCACATTGGCTTCTCGACTTAAAAGAGATAGACAGACACGGATGCGATAGTTCACAGCCCAGATTGAGTCCTTGCAATCTCGCCTGCAAATCAAGCCTAGTCTTTCCCTCCTCAGGGATCTGGTAGCTGCTTGAGCCAAATTGAAGGATTTGGCAATGCAAAATGTAGTGCGCATGTTATTATACTCTAGACAGCGATTCTACGAAAGGGGCAATAAGGCTCACACCATCCTAGCTAAACAACTTAGAGATACTGCTGCCAAACGTAATCCCCAGGGAGTGAAAGACTCAACCGGCTGTCCTCAATACCATCCTGTAGCGATAGCTCGCTGCTTCCAGGATTATTATGCTCAATTATACAACTTAAACCATAACAGCAATCCTTCTACTTCATTGCCCCGAATACGAGAGTATTTGAAATCCTGTCATTTGCCTAAACTTTCGGCAGAAGCAATAACTCTGTTAAACGCGCCCATTTCTGCTGAAGAAATTGCTGATGTTATCAAACATCTCCCTGCAGGTAAATCTCCAGGTCCTGATGGATTTACGGATTTATACTATAAGACTTTTAGCGCAGAACTCTCCCCCCATCTTTTGTCCCTCTATAACTCGTTCCTCCAGGGCTCCCCTCTACCATGCTGTCTTCCCATATTGTGGTGATCCCCAAGTCAGGTAAGGATCCACAAGAATTCACTAGTTACAGGCCGATATCCCTACTTAATGTCGACTTAAAGATCTTTACGCGTATCCTTGCGGCTCGTTTAAATACGTGGCTCCCCACCTTAAACCACAAGGACCAGGTGGGCTTTATTCCATATCAGCAGGGGGGAGACAACACCCGTAGGGTTCTTAACTTAATTGACCTGGCCAACCACACTGGCACCCTGGCTGTAGTACTACAGTAAGTCTTGATGCAGAAAAGGCCTTTGATCGCATTAACTTGTTCGGCATCTCAGGGCCTTTCCTCCAGGCCATATATAGCCTTTATTCCACTCCTTCAGCTCTGGTTAAACTTCCCTTTTGCTCTTCTACACCCTTTAACATTTCTTATGGCACACGCCAGGGATGCCCACTCTCTTAATCTTAATCTTTGCCTTATGCATAGAACCCTTTGCTGCCCACATTAGACTAAATCCGGATATTAGAGATCTCAAGGTTCGTGATAGGGAGTTTAAAATATCCTTGTATGCAGACGACGTTCTTCTCACGCTAACTAATCCACACATTACACTGCCCAACCTGCATACAGCCCTTTTACAGTATGGGACCCTTTCAAGGACAAAATTAACACCTTATACCCACCGGGGAACTCTAAAGATTAAAAAGTAACTACTCATGTCGATGGACGGAGGATGCTCTAAAGTGTCTAGGAGTCCTTATTACCCCCAATTATTCCTCCCTGTATTCCAAAAACTTCCCCCCTCTCTTCCAAGAGCTCAAATCCCTTCTCCATAAATGGAAGCCCCTGTTTCTTTCCCTGCTAGGTCGAATAGCGGCGGTTAAAATGTCACTGCTCCCGAAATTGCTATATTACTTTGAGACGCTTCCTGTCCATATTCCCATAACGGAACTCCAATCGCTACAGCAGGCTATTTTTGGCTTCATATGGCAGGCAAAAGACACTTTTGCTTACTGCTACGGAGAATGGCGGACTTTCGGTTCCTAATGTGGTACATTATTACTGGGCTACACACTTGCGAGTTGGGCTTTGCAGCTGGCGTTTACCAAATGGGTGGAGATTGAAAAACTATGGCTTGCCCTACTTATTGATTAAATTAAAAGATAACATCACACATATATTTTCCTAAAAAGGGAGTATCAGTATGTTGGTCTAGATCCCAGGAGGGGAAAGAAAAAACGATATAAAAGGATGTGTCTGAGCCCTAGTACATCCTATTGAAAGGGCCCTCTGCCCAGGAATACCCCCTGATGGTGGGGATATCCTGTCCCCGTGCCTAGGCCTATCTCTCCCTATTACACCCTAAGCAAGATGTGTAATATTCGATATTTGACAACAAGATATAATAATCTGATAGAACCAATAAGTATCCAAATAAGTGATACCCCAGTGATACCCAAAACTTATACTTTTATTGATTAAATTAAAAGATAACATCACACATATATTTTCCTAAAAAGGGAGTATCAGTATGTTGGTCTAGATCCCAGGAGGGGAAAGAAAAAACGATATAAAAGGATGTGTCTGAGCCCTAGTACATCCTATTGAAAGGGCCCTCTGCCCAGGGAATACCCCCTGATGGTGGGGATATCCTGTCCCCGTGCCTAGGCCTATCTCTCCCTATTACACCCTAAGCAAGATGTGTAATATTCGATATTTGACAACAAGATATAATAATCTGATAGAACCAATAAGTATCCAAATAAGTGATACCCCAGTGATACCCCAACGCGTTTCGCCCAGAAACTGGGCTCCTCAGGGGGTGATAGTATTGTTAATGAATACAAATGTAGATATCAGGGGGAAAGGTAAAGTGATACTTATCCCTGCCAAGACACCAGACATGAGGTAGACGCTGGAGTCCTGCAAAGATAAATTTGGGCACATGTCAAGAGGTGGTATAGATATACAAAGTATATAAGTACAGATGGTAAAAACTTACTTTAGTCTCGTTGGCGTTATAATCCCCACATGGCGCTGATGCACGTATTCTCAGACGCCATGTGGGTTTAAATAATGTAGCGTAGCAGCGTTTACCATCTGCTGTAATTAGCGATTCCAATGTGTGAGGCGCATGGTGAGACGCATTCATCACATCCGGTGATGCTGTGCCGCCCATTTCCGGTAAGTGGAACGCAAGGTGGAACGCAAGCGTCACCCCAGGCGATGTAGTATCGCCGGCTCCCGGTAAGAGAGGCGCAGGATGGAGCATGCGCACTGCGTCCGGTGATACTGCTAGCTAGATCATACAATAGAACACATGATAGAAATATTGTGAAACGCTGATTACATCGCCACAGGTAATCTCTCTGTTACTGATTAGCGATGGTAGTTTCACAAATATTTAACCCTTGATATGATTACCAAAGGGTAATATCATTAGCGCGTGCCCAAATATTAAGACTATACTGTGTGGCACTGAAAAAGGAGAGGGTGAGTCATAGATACTGGTATTTGTTTTAATGACTCAATATAAAGTGGTGATATATTCACTTACAAGGATTGTTCGGGTACTTTTTGTACCACTGGCTAGATTGACACAATAGGATTTATAGAATCAAATTAATAAGTGAGATCTCAAATAAAGCATGTATAGTCAAGTCTTTCATTGAGTCCTGAGGGGGATTGTGATCGAAAATAATAGATCCATTTTGATTCTCTCTGTAAAAGGACTCGGTCCCAATCGCCTTTTCTGTTGGATTCAGGAATCACCTGAATTGCTGCGAATCGTACCGAGTTAGGGTCACCATTGTGGCATCTAGTAATATGATCTGCCACAGGGGTGTCTTTTTTCTTTTTTATATCGTTAATATGTTCTAATATTCTACGTCTTAGTTCACGATTGGTTTTGCCTATGTAATCCATAGGACATGGACACTGGCATACGTATATCACCCCTCTACTGCGGCAGTTTATAAAGTCATTGATTTTATAGGACCGATTGGTAACTGCACTCTGTACTGATTTGGTTAATGCGCACATATTTGCAGGCCTTACATGCCTCCACACTTGAACATTCCGATAGGTTTTCTATCCAGCCAAGTGCCCTCCCTTATCGGAGCCTGGTAATGACTATGGATGCACCCAAATAATCTGCTGTGGCAACGGACCCCGCTGCAGTCCCACCCAACGTTACTGGGGCCAATGGCCTTTACACTACATTCACACTATCTTTGGGAAACTACAAGGTTCGATTCCCTCCCAGTTTGAGCGCCTTTGTCGTCTAGGTACCAATACGAGGGGATTGATCTCTATAATCTACCACCTCATATCGGCTCCAAAAGAGGGTAATTCCCCCCCAAGTGCATGGATAAATGGTCCACTGACATTGGGTCTCCCCTCTCTCACTCTGATTGGCAAATCATTTGGAGTAGAACCGCAAAATCCTCTATTTGTACTACCTACAGAGACCCAATATAAAATACTCATGCACTGGTATCATACCCCAGCCCTTTTGCACTCCCTGAACCCTACCATCCCGTCTACTTGCTGGCGTTCTGTGAGGGACACAGGCACCCTATACCACATCTTTTGGACATGTCCTCTGATTGTACCGTTTTGGGAAAGGGTTAGAGACATTGTCCAATCTCTCCTTTCGATACCAGTTGAACTGGATCCAAAAACTTTCTTACTCAATCTTCCACCTTCGAGACTGAATAAACACTCCTCCAGGCTGTTCCTGCTTCTCTGTACAGCAGCTAAGTCTCTGATCGCCAAGACATGGAATCAAACGAACCCTAAACCTATGTTTCTCGCTAGAATTCGTGACATTAGGTCCCTCGACTACCTCACAGCTTCCCTCAACAATAAGGTGGATCAATTCAATGCGATTTGGCTACCATGGGATGCACACCCCTCTTTCTCTTAGCTGTATTGTCTTCTTTCCCCATTCTTTCTCTTTCCCCTTCCCCACCCTTTCCCCTATGTCTGTCCTTGCCGTGTTTTATATTTATATCAGAGTCAAGTTATTTAAACCAAGGAGTATGAGATTAAGATTATTCTCAATACTTACCTTGCTCCATTGACACTTTGCAGGACGTTATACCTGCTCCATATATACTCATTTCTATGTTTACTTTTATTGTATTGTAATGGAAAAATAGTGTACTTTTTGGTACCAATAAAATATACAGTTTAAAAAAAAAACAACAACAAGAAAGGTAGGGGGAAGTTCCTGTGTGCATCAGTAATGTCATTGTACAGCTTGGACTTCTAGTTCTCAACATACAACATGCTGCTGAGTATCTTAGCAGGCAAACATTTCACTCAGGGCAGACTTATTCACTCCCTTTGCTGAGCAGGGGGGGCAGAGATTGTTATTACTGCAGGTAAACGAAGAGCCAGAAGAGAACCAGGGAAATGAGGAAATATAGATTTTTTTGCCTAAAACTTGCTTAACTTAGTTATATATTGCTGCCAATCAAATTTACAGTGCTATATATATATTTTTTTTCAAAACTACAACCCCTTTAATCCTTTGTGACAAAATGGCTCAATATTTTTAATAGAGACCAATTGAAAAAATTATTTTTAGCCCAAAATTAGTAAAATGCAATCATAAAGAAAATTTGCCTCCAAAGATATACAAAGCCTTTAAACAAAAGTTCATTTTCTGATGACACATTCCTTTTAAAAAGTTACTATTCCAAAGCATAAACTCCAATTTCTGTGGGTTATCAAAAACGTCCATATTTATGTTCATTACTTTTAACAATGTATATCCATTGCAGGCTGCATACTATCCATGGAGGAACACGCAAAGTCTATACATTCTGGCCTCCCCACCATGCCATGGCATTTTGGGAGACTCTGACCCCTCATTTGTGGGAACAGGCAAGAGTGACTAGCAGATTTACGGCTTAGCACACAACTGTATGTATTTGCAGTTCGCAAAACACGGACCCGCAAAAAGATTTTGCGGAACAGAACAGCCGGCACCTAATAGAACAGTACTATCCTTGACTGTAATGCGGACAATAATAGTACATGTTCTATTTTTCTGCGGAACGGATATACGGAAATATGGAAATACGGAACTGGTATGCGCATGGGTGTATTTTTTTTGTGGACCCATTGAAATGAATGGTTCCGTATACAGTTCACAGAAAAAAAACTGAATGGACATGGGTGTGCATGAGCCCTTAAATAGCAGTCCAGCTACTGTTTTTTCACCCTATAAGCTGCACCGGCCCATAAGACGCACCTAGTTTTTAGAGGAGAACAATAAGAAAAAATCAGACCTCAGCTAACAGCCCCAATCAGACCCCCAATGTTAATAAGACCCCAACAACACCTCAGATCAGACCCCCAATCAGACCTTAGCTGAGAACCCAATGTGAATGACCCCCAATCAGATCTCAGGTAAGAGCCCCATGCCTCTCATCAGCCCCCAACAGTCTCACATCTGCCCCCAGCAACCCCCATTGCCTCTCATATTAGCCCCCCCAGCAGCCCCTATTGCCTCAAATCAGTCTCCAATAGCCCCCATTGCCTCATATCAGTCCTCAGTAGCCCCATTGCCTGTCATGTTATCCCCCAGCAGCCCCCATTGTCTCAGATCAGCCCCCAGGAGCCCCTGTTGTCTCAGATCAGCCCCCAGGAGCCCCTGTTGTCTCAGACCAGCCCTCCAGCAGTTCCTCTTGTCACAGTTCAGCCCCCCCCCCAGCAGCCCCTGTTGGCTCAGATCAGCTCCTCAGCAGTCCCATTGCCTCATGTTTAATAAAATAAAAAACACTTACCTCTCCTGCTCTGGACGCCGCCGCTCTTCTCCTGCAGCGCTCCCTCCTGCTCTTCATGCAGCTGGCTGTGCTGTGAACCAGCGTGCTCAGCATGAGGTCACAGAGTGCCCTCACACTGTGCGCCCTCACAGCCCAGTGGAAGACCAGGAAGCGATGAGTACAGAGCCTTCACCGCTTCCCAGTCCTCTGGTGCTTATTAGTATTCACCCGATAAGACGCAGGGTAATTTCCCCCCCCCACACACACTTTTTGGGGAAAAAATGTGGCTTATAGGGCGAAAAATACGGTTCTTACCTCATATAACTGGAGTTAGCAACCTCCAGCACTCCAGCTGTTGTGAAACTACAAATCCCAGACAAGTTTTTCTAGTCTTACATAATATTTAGAAAAATAAAAAGTTTGAAAAAATGTGATTTTTTTTCTTTACATCACCATATTCTAACCACTATAACTATTTTATAGTTACATCTATATAGCTGAGTGAGGGCAGGGCAATCTGTAGTTTTTATTGATATCAATTTGTGTCTATGACTTTTTGATCAATGTTTATTGAGTTTTTGGGGAAAAAACTGCAAATCGGCCAATTTTTTTAAAAAAATTCTGTGCCTATAGCACCCCAACTCAGCACCTGAGTGGGCGTCATGTTTAAAGACCTGACTTCTGCCATACATATATGAGGGAGGTTAGGAAGGGGTTGAAATAATCATTGTGAAGGTAGCTCTAATTTTGTAATGTATTTCTTCAACCTTTATTGCTATCTCTCTTCTGGACTGTGGTCACATGACCATGTCCATACAGCCCTTTCTTATTTCCTGCAACTTTATGTCCATGGGCGTGTCAGTGATAAGGGAGTGTCTAGCTGGCTAGGTGGTGGGAGGGGCTATAAACTGGCTGGGTGTTGTTAGAGACAGTGATAGAGCAGTGTCTATGTAACTAGCTGGGTGGGAGGAGCTATAAACTTGCTGGACTTAGGAGCAGTGAAAGGGGAGTGTCTATAACTAGCTGGGTGGGAGGAGCTATAAACTAGCTGGGTGTTGTTAGGGACAATGATAGGGGAGTGTCTATGTAACTAGCTGGGTGGGAGGAGTTATAAACTATCTGGGTGTTGTTAGGGGCATTGATAGGGGAGTGTCTATGTAATTAGCTGGATGGGAGGAGCTATAAACTAGCTGGGTGTTGTTAGGGACAATGATAGGGGAGTGTCTATGTAACTAGCTGGGTGGGAGGAGTTATAAACTAGCTGGGTGTTGTTAGGGGCATTGATAGGGGAGTGTCTATGTAACTAGCTGGGTGTTGTTAGGAGCAGTTCTAGAGCTGTGAGAGAGAAAGGAGAGATGCATCATGGGATTGGTTGGATACAGCAACGGCAAGCGCTACATATGACATGGAAACAAAGCAGAGTGATTTGTCTACATGGTAAAAACAGGTCAGTTGAGTGCAAATTGAGAAAAATAAACTTTGATAAGTAGTGATAAGCAACTACATGAACACATCTGTTAAAAAGCATACTACCCCTGGAAAACCCTATTAACCTCATTGGTTCAACCATGGCTATCTTCTTAATCCATTGCTGTTTAAATTAACGAGTCATCTGTTTGCATGATTTAGGTGGCAGAACTGTACTACTACTTTAGCGGGGATGAGGAGGCCAAGATGTATGCATGTTTGTCCATAGATGATATGTAACCTGTGTGTATACATTGTTGGTTGCAAGTAATGAAAATAAATGTGAATGTTTTTGATAACCCAAAGAACAAAGGATCAGGTATACTGATATGCAACATACCCAATTCGTAGTCTGGCTGTTCCCAAACACAGCAGGCTGTTGACAGATCTATTTTGTATCTTAAGGCTACTTTCACACTAGCTGCAGGGGTGTCCGGCAGGCTGTTCCGGCAGGGGAACAGCTTGCCAGATACATGCTGCCGCTAGTGCACTGTGCTACTGGAAGTCCGCTCTGGCCCCATTCACTATACAGCACCGCAAGCATTCTGAGAGGCGGCCGGAATGAAACTACGACATGAAGGCTATGAGAAGTCTGCCGCTAGTGTGAAAGTAGCCTTAGCTGGGTTACAATCTGATTGTGCTTTGTAGTTTTCCTCCATCATGGTACAGAAACTTGGAAACTGATTATAGAACTAATCCCATCAGTTGTGTCCAGCTCTGGCATAAAACAATGACCAGAAACAACTAATGTATGTGAATACAGATGTGTGTGGCCATACAATAAATTCACAGTTTATGCATACTGTATCAAAGCGACATTTACCTGACAAGTCCAGCTGTTTGGCCCCTTGATACAGCCATATCATATTGTTTCTTAGCAGCCTCTTTTTCCTGAATCACTCCCGAATATGTTACTCCATCTATTATCCTGTAAAATAGACTTGGTGCTTAATCGCAAAGTTAGGGCTATGTAGTAACTGTGGCCCATGCTGAAGTGAATAGGGTCGCGTTGTGACCTGCGGGTTGCCGCAATCAAGATTGGCAAGAAATCCAGCAGGACCAGGAAGACAAGGCATAAGCTTTTTAAACCAACTTATTGTATAATAATAATAATAATAATAGTAATAAAAAAATTATGCTAACCAGAGAAGAGTTCTCTAGAAACACATTTTGCCAGCTACTATTTTTTTTAACCTTTTTAAGGCTCTGTTCAGATCTGCACTGGAGGCTGTGCATATTCCATCAAAGTAAAATGAAAAATGATGCACCATGTAGCACTATTTTTTTTACAGTACAATGATGGACTCCATGACAGAAACCTAACAGGCCAAACAGTCAATCAGTCAGAGTTCAGGAGTATGATCAGGGGCACCAAATGCCAATCTAGTATAGGCCTTGTCAAAAAGTTTAAGTCTAGTTGATGGCAAATGGGTATATAATTGGGTTAAGAGATTTGACAGGTCTGGAAAACCAAGAAATGTGCAAATGTTTGCAAAAGCCTAGAGAGTTCAGGTTTGAAATGGGCATGAAGGGCATGTCAGAGCTGGATAGAAGGTCACATGTGAAACATTATACATGAATCTTAAAGAGGACCTTTTCACCGCTCCTGACATGCCTGTTTTAATAGATTCATGCATTTCCCATATAATAACAATCCTATTTCTATTAGAAGTTATGAATGAATTGCTAGCAGTCTGCAGTAAGGGTACAGAGGGGAGGTAACGAGTTGGGGCTGTGTACCTGCACAGACTCACTCTATCCAATCAGTGTCAGACTGTGCAGGTACCCCCCCCCCAACTGGTTACCTCTCCTCTGTACCCTTACTGCAGACTGCTAGCAAGTCATTCATCCTCTTTAACTGTCAAAGATGCACAAACCAAATACTTTACCTCCAATACAACCCAGAAAGCAACCCCTGGAAGGGTATAAAGATTAGGTTGGTGAGGATTATACCACACTGGGGTCCTGGGAGTGTGAGACCATTTGTGATCCTCCATTAACCCTATACTATTATCCATATCATTTATTACTCTTTAAAGTCACACAGAAGCAGCTATTAATAGAGAATTTTCAATAAACCTATAGGGGATGAAGCTCGAGGTCTTATGTTTACAAGTTATTTTATATTTTCTTGTTTTTATTTTAGGGCTCTTTCATATTTCACACATTTATTTTCTCTCCATTAAAAAATCTGTCTCGTTGGATCATGGACATACTTCTGCTGGTGATCACTGACATACAATAAAGTTACAAAATGTGCAGAGTGATGTCATAGAACAGGGGAAACAAATACAGTGATGTCACAGACCAGGGATAACAGACACACTGATGTCATATAAAAGGGGTATTAAACACAGTGATGTCACAGAACAGGAATAACACACACAGTGATGTCACAGAACAGGGGAAACAAATACGGTAATGTCACAGACCAGGGATAACAGACACAGTGATGTCACATAACAGTTGTATAAAACACAGTGATGTCAAAGAACAGGGGTAACAAACAGAGTGATGTCACAGATATAAAGGCTAAGGATTCCTATGATGTCACAGCACAAAAAATAAGTATGATAAGGATAATGTACAGTGAACGTGCAGCACAGACAAAATAAACCCTATTATTCCCATATGTGGTACCAGTGTGTGTTACAAACTACTGTATAAATGTAAACCTGCAACAACTACACATATACATTTGTTGTACTTACATGCTGAAATTAGTGATAAAAGCCGTTTTTGGTAGATCCACATCAAATATGGCTTCTTTTGACATATTGGCACGATTAACGGCTCTGCTTGTGATGACATTATGGGCAAAGCGAGATGTCACCTGACTGCTGATGTCTATGCTGTAGAACTCTATGTCCTTCACTGGCTGAATGGCACAAGAATAATGCGTATTATTATAGTATGAAAAAGTAACTTCACAGTCTTCAGGCTTTTTGAAGGACACATTTGCATCAAAAGGTTTGTTAACATTGAGTGCAGCATCTAACAATGCCACATATAGCTGCCAGAGGCATGGTCAAATAGATTGCCTTTCAGTGATACACTGACAGGCAATAATGGCGTGGAATCCCAAAAAAAATCACAAAATCAAAGCAAAATCTGTGCCATTTGAGTGCCGCAGGTGAATGTAGCCTCCAACACGTGTTTTCACCTTCAAGACCATTTACCTGTATTCCTATAGGAGCCACCTAACAACATTAAGGGGTTATCCAACACTAAACTTTTTTAACAGACCCGTTCAGAGTGGCTGAGCCCGTGATGGAGTTCATACTAACCTGGTCCCCACCGCTGGATTCTGGATGCATCACTCCATTGCCACCTCCTCAGGTCCTGAGTCTCTGGGAACCAACATCCTGTTGACTGGCATCAAAGTTGACCTATTGACTGGGTGACAGGTCACCACTATGATAAGTGATTGATTGCAGCAGCCATGTGACGTCCGTCAGCAGGATGTGGATTTCCAGAGACCTGCGACTTACAGTGGTGGTATGGAGCCATTCACTCGGAATCCAGCCACAGCTGAAGAGGTCTGTTGACCGAGCGATGCAGCTCAAAGTCACATCACTATACACATAACTAATGACAAAAGTGGTAACTTCTTGCAGTAGGTTAATGGCTGCATGACTTGCTGAAGTATCATACAGCTATTAACATACTGCATGAAGTTACTACTTCTGTTTGCCTGTGCGGCCATGCTGCTTTGGGCTGCATCCTATGCCACCATTTGGCCACACAACAGCCGTTATGTTGAAATCACCATTTAGTAACAATGCTAATTGATTTTAACTATTGAGCTACAGATGTAGTCCAAACCAGTTAATTCAGTTGTCTGTAATATTGAACACTGCAATAAAATCATTCAGCAGAGCTAAAAAAAAAGTCTAAGGGGGACGTATAAAGGTGGACATTTCTTATGCCAGTCTTATTAGCAAACCCCACTGGTATACAATGCACCAGAAGAGGTAATTAGGGATGAGCAAACTTTGTGTTTCAAGTTTGGCGTACAAGGTTCGGGTTCGGGTTATCTAAGAATTCCGTTATGGATTCTGCTGCTACAGACCATATAAGTTATGGTCTTTGGTAGCGAAATCCAAAACGGAATTCTTAGCTAACCCGAACCTTGTACGCCAAACTGGAAACACTAAGTTCTCTCAACATTAGAGGTAATCATTGTGGAGAATCATTGGGAGATCCATGTGCCAGGAATAGAAATATTTATCAGTTAGGGGGCTGGTGCAAATATTGTTAAATGAGTTGGACGACAGAAGACCTGCCCATGCCCCGACACTTTCTGTAAAAGTGACTAGGGAGGTGGAAAAGGTCAAAAAGTCACAAATATGGTGCAACACAGCAATTGCAGCAGAAATTGTGACTTGTATGCCTATATGCATAGAAATTTGAAACATATCCCCTGCCAAGTGTAGCCCCGGCCTTAGGCTACATGTAATGTGTCCCAGTACTTACCTTATCAGTGCTTCTTTTCTGTAAACATAGAAAAAGAAAATTACATATAAAACATGTAGAAAATATGCAGCATATCATACTATTGATCAGTCGAATGATTTCAAACAACGATGTCAAAATAACAACATTAATTTAACCTGGTTGTAACTTATTTTAGTTTAATATTGTCTTCTTCTTTCTATGTGCCTTTCACTTTAAGTTTCTAGCACTATTATACTGAAACATTATCATTATGAAACATCCGAAGTCGATTCGCTCCATACAGTATTAGAATGTATTGGCTCCGATGAGCTGAATTTATTACTTTGCGAAGTCTCACGAGACTTCGCATAATAACTTCATAAATTCATTTGTACTGTAAAAAACCATTTTCCGAACTCGTGTTCAGTTCCTAATACTATATATTGAAAATTGCATAGGAAGATTGTATGGCAAACCAGAGCAGGATCCCAACTGACCTGCTGGTCTTTGTTTGTGACTTGCAGCGATAACATGACATCTTGAAACATGTCCTTGGCAGCCAATCACAGGCTGCAATGGTGACGTGTTATTCCTACTGATATTACCATTGTGCCCTATGACTGGCTGCCACAGTCAAGTGTCAATATGATACATCAGTGCTGCAGCGGCATAAAGAGGAGGTTGGAAACTAAAGAACTGTTATTGCAGGGGAGATGTTGATTTAAGATAAGATAAGAAGATAAGTTACTTTTTTTCAGTATTTTAACCCTATTCCTTTAAAGGGGTTCTGCAGTTCTGTGTTAATCCAGTGATACTAGTCGTGATGTCACTGGCCTGCGGTAAACACAGAGAAGGCCGCGGCGCTCCTGCAGCGCCGCTGCCTTCTGAAACAGCTGATCGGCGGGGGTCCTGGATGTCGGACCGCCACCGATCAGAGGCTGATGACCTATCCAGAGGATAGATCATCAGTTTTAAAGAACTACAGAACCCCTTTAAAGGGATATTCCCATTCCATAATGTTACAGCATATTACTAGAATATACCATAACATTATTATGGATGGTGCCAATTGAACTGAAATGCAGTTCTATATCAATAAGTATTCAGCATTGCTATATACATGTGCATTGGATATAGCGTATGCAGAAGGAAACTAACAGCTACAGAATAAATTCATCATGTTTTTTCAACAATGTCAAATCATTGCAGACAGTGTCAGAGCGGCCTGCTGCAGCGTAATCTCACAAGATATAGCAAATCTTGCAGGATCATGCTGTATACTAACCTCTGGCTGGGTGTCAGATTCCTCTGTGTGGCGGTGGCGAAGTCACACTGTGGTCTGAGTGAGGAGATGTCCCAGCTGAAGTTAGTTTACAGCGTGGTCTGTCAAGATTTGCTATATCTTGCAAGATCATGCTGCGGCAGACAGTGTCGTACATAGAGAAGTAAGGGCCCCATAGCAAGGATCAAACCAGGCCCCCCACACAGGACAGAAGGGTTTTCGCCTAAACTTTCAGTGACCCTTGGGCCATTTTTTCCACTACTTCATTTGCTAAAAGTTGTTTCTTTAGAGGGTAGAGTCTTGACCAAGTTTTCACCCCCAGTAGAGGAGGCAATGATCCCAACTGGGCCCCCTCTTGCAATGGGCTTCATAGCAGTCGCATGGTCTCCCACTATGGTAGTTACGACCCTGGTAGCAGACCACTCTGATGCTGTCTGTGATGATTGGACAGTATCAGAGTGTGGAAGAAACCCTTGCAGAGAAATAGAGTGGTTGCCACCTCCATGGCTAACCATTTCAGATATTCATATCAAGAGTCTAGGAGGACATATCTCAAAAATGGGGGCAGGCCGACAAAATAAAAAGAGCCATACTCAGGAAAGAAGCACTATTTAGCCCATATTAACTTTTCACATTTTTAATATGTTGACTATACTAAGTGATGGTATATTGCAAAGATTCCAACTGCTGGGATCACAAGTAATCCTTAGAATGAATGGGCCACATCACTAGCTAAATGCTGTGTTTCCTTTACTTATTTCCCATTCCCAACCACCCATGTCCTTCACTTGCTGAATGGCATAGGTGAATACAAATGTTACTATACGTAGTATGAAAAATTTATATAATAGTCTACTTTTTATCTATAAACTTGTAAAGTGTTTAACCCTTTTGATGGAGTCTTGGGTTCAAATCAGATCAAGGATAGTATCTGCATGGAGTTTTCTAGTTTCCTCCCACACTTCAAAAACACATTAAAATATTCTGTGAAAATGGCCCTAGTGCAGGACTGGCCAACCTGCGGCTCTCCAGCTGTTGTAAAACTACAACTCCCACCATGCCCTGCTGTAGGCTGATAGCTGTAGGCAGTCTGGGCATGCTGGGAGTTGTAGTTTTGCAACAGCTGGAGAGCCGCAGGTTGGCCATCCCTGCCCTAGTGTGTATGCTGAGATATACCTATGCACACAATAGATATGCACAATAATGATTTTACTGACCTGAATACCTCTTAGTCCTTCAATCAGAAAATCACCATTTGTCGGAGACAGGACATAAAAGAGTAGTGTAAAAACCAGCAGGAAATGATCCATTTTGGAAATTCGCACCACCCGTCTGTCACCTGAGTATTATAGACAATGCTAAGGACTATGAATGTCATTCACAAACCTATTTTTTCTAATTGCATTGAAGTGTCGACATACCACATGTGCATTCTGGGTAGTTGTACAAGGGCCGGTCGATGAATGGGGCCTTTTAACCTTAAAATAAGCAGCTTTCTACAGTCTATTAGATTGCATGCAATTTGGTACATTGGTAGAGAGGGAAGTGTGTGGAGGATGGGAGTGGTAGCTGCTATGAGAGTGGTACTGGTACTTATGAATCACAGTGGCAGTCTCCACACTTGCACTCCCTAGTGACTGGAGAGGGCATCATTTCTCTCCTTGGGGCAATCTCTGGAATTGGGGCTCCTGCCTGGTGATTGTTGGGGTGCCCTTGGTGTTGGGTGTTTGGGTGCAAGGCAGGAGAGTGGGTGAGGTAACTGGCTGATGGTGGACTCAGGAACCAGGCCAGTTGGTTGCAATAAAAGCATTCTATTTTACTAATGTGCAGAATGAGAGTAGTAGTTCACCCAGTAATGACAAGGCACAATTCCAAAGCATAAAACAGTTCTTCACCAACGGTAGCGTATGGACAGCAGCAATAATAATGTTTGTAGTACCCCTTCTGTCTTACTCTAAAGTTTCTCTGCAGAACCCTGGGCATCCAGTGAGGTTCCCAGTAGGCTTCTGCAATTCCCAGGCTGAGGTGTGCAGGTATGGCTGGCCAAACGTCTCACAGTGTGGATGGTGGGTTAGCAATGTTTCCTCCTACAGCAGTAAGGCCTCTGCCATATACTTTGGGTGGTAAATGTGCTTTCTTGGCTGTAGCCAGTGTTCCCTCTAAGCCTTGGCACCTGCCGAGCGGGGTTGGCTTAGAGTTGGGCAATGCTTAGTCGAAGGTGGGCAATATGAAAATCAAACATGAGTTAATCGGTCAAATATCGAATCTAGCGTAAGACATTGGCCAGGGTTGAGCATGGCATTTCTGGGGCCCCATATAAATCTATGTATAAATTCTCAACCTAACCCCTTCCCTCCTAACATTACATATATCAATACAGAACATACAGGGTCATACAGCGCCTCATACCTCTTACACCCAGTGACGTCTCCTTTCATGTAGATGTTTTCTTTCCTCATCTCCTTTCAGACCAGACCTCCATTTTCAGCCATTTCTCGTCTCTGCAATTTGACAAAAATAATTTAGTTACTACTTTTCCATCATCCGCCCATCTTCTGGACAAATCATCCTACCACCCCCAATACTGTGCCGCTGTGCTCCCCAATACTATACTACAGAAACTAGTACCACACAGATAGTGCCCTTCAATAATTATTGGCACACAGTGTCCTAAAATAACTGCACCCAGCAAAAAGTGTCCCTGACACCAACAGTGTAACCATAATGTCCCCCAAAAATAACTGTGCCAAGCTGATACTGTGCCAGAGTACCCCCACAGTAATAGTGCTCCTCAAAGTCCACCAATAGTAATAATTCTCTGCTAGAGCACACTTGGTAGTAATAATTCTCCTACAGTGCCCCTAACATGTCTCCACTGTGCCCCAGAAGTAATAATGTTCCCATAGTGCCCATACTAGTAATCATGTTCCCCATTGACCCCCAGTAGTAATAAAGCCTACCATAATGCTCCCCAGTAGTAATAAGTCTCCTTATTATGTGCCAGTGCAAAAAAAAAACCCTTTTATTGCACCCAGTTGAGCTAATGTCCTCACAGTGCCCCCATAATGTACCAGTATAAAATACCCCTATATAGTGCCCCCAGTAAATGCCCCCATAGTGCTCCTCTCCCCCTTCCTCATAGTGCCCCCCATGATGTACCAGTATAAAATGCCCCAGTAGATGCCCTCAGTGTCCCCCATAATTTGCAAGTATAAAATCTTAGTGCCCCCCATAGATGACCCCATAGTACTCCTCTCCCCCTTCCCCATAGTGCCCACCATAATGTGTCCCAGTATAAAATGTCCCTATACAGAGCCCCCCATATAAAATACCCTTCTTTGTGGCCTCAGTAGATGCCCCCATGGTGCCCCCCAATAATGTGCCAGTAAGAAGTGCCCCCATAGTGCCTCCCAGCAATGTGTCAGTAAGAAGTGCTCCCCCATAGATGCCCCCTATAATGTGCCAGTAAGAAGTGCCCCCCATAGATGCCCCACCATCATGTGCCAGTAAGAAGTGCCCCCCATAGATGACCCCCAATCATGTGCCAGTAAGAAGTGCCCCACATAGATGCCCCTGAATCATGTGCCAGTAAGAAGTGCCCCCAATCATGTGCCAGTAAGAAGTGCCCCTAATCATGTGCCAGTAAGAAGTGCCCCTAAAGATGTGCCAGTAAGTGCCCCATAGATGTCCCCCAAACATGTGCCTATACGTGCCCCCCATAGATACCCTCCCTAACATGTGCTAGTAAGAAGTGCCCCCCTATAGATGCCCCAATCATGTGCCAGTAAGTGTCCCCCCAATCAGGTGCCTATAAGTGCCCCCATGGATGCCCCCCAATCATGTGGCAGTAAGTGCCCCCCACAGATGCCCCCCCCATCATGTGGCAAAAAGAAGTGCCCCCACAGTGTCCCCATAGAGCTTCTCTTCTGTATTGTGCCATATAAAAAAAATTAACACTTATACTTACCTCCATGCCTACTTCAGCGATGCGATGCAGGCCTCTTCCGGCCTGTATCCCGTGCTGTACGGCTCAGGCGGCGTGATGACGTCATCGCACCACCTGAGCCGGCCTCTGATAGGCTACAGGCCTAGTGCCTGCAGTGCAGCCTATCAGAGGAACGGGCAGGGGAGACGCCTCTCCCTCCCCTGCCCCGCAGCACAGCCATCTGTATCGCTGTCCTGAGGATGGCGATACAGATGACTATGGAGATGAGCGCTTCCACAATGGAAGCGCTCATCTCCCGCTGTCCTGCTGCAGGTGAGCGGACGTTAAAAATTTGTGAGCGGGGGCAACATAATAGCTGCGCGGCCGCGCAGCCGCGCAGCTTAGAGGGAACACTGGCTGTAGCAGTCTCAGAGATGTGGGTTCTCGTTCTCTGATCTTGGGCCTAGCTCTGAGGAGCTTGCACATATAGGTCTTCACTGTTGCTCAGGCAGGACTAGAACAGGGGCATACCTAGGTCCATTTACTGACAACATAACTCAGTCAGTCAAGAAGTTGACCATTAATTGTCCATACAATGCCATTAGGTATACAAACCTGGTAAGTCACAACATTTAACTTAGCAATGTAGCATTTCAGCAATTAACCCTCTGCAGTAACCCTGTTCTGGGTTACTGAAGTGCCTTATCCTGAGCTGTTCGAAATTAAGAGGCTCATATACTGTTTTTGTACTGAGACCTTCTGCTGTCTTGCAATATCCAACCTCTTTTTGGCTTCCTGAAGTTTGACTTCCAGGATTTGTTGACACTTAGCAGTATCCATTCTTTCCTCTATCCACTTACTGACACGTGACCCTAAAGCATTGCACAAGCGACTCCTTGGTTACTTCCTGGAAGTAAGGTAATATTTTCTTGGCATACTTATGTTATTTTTTCCTGCAAGCATACTTTGGTGATTATAGCCAAAGGGTTTAAAGGAGTTGTCTACTTTCAGGAGGAAACTAGATAACCCTCTGCATTAGCCTGGACAATGAACTTGTAAGTACTTTGGTGTGTCCTCTACTGCTGCTCTTCCATCAGGGCTATATTTACCCAGCTACAGAGGTGAGGTCATGTCAACAACACGTAACCACTGCAGCCAATCCCTGTCACCCCTGATTTCAGTGATTGGCTGCAGTGGTCCCATGTGACATCACTGCTGCAGGCAAGTAAATAGAGCCTGAGAGAAAAAGAGCTGGATCCCACAAGTTTTTAGGTTTCCTCCTGAAATCGGACAATCCCTTTAATCAAGCCATGACTACTGATTCCAAAATTGCTCTTGCTTAATTTATCGTTATGACTCATGCTTATTAAAGCAATGGTGGACTGAAGATTGGTGCACCACCATTCTGGTCTTTCCTACAAGTCTTTTGAGGCTGGACAACTTGAATATTTTTTAATCAATTAAAATGTATTATGATGCATTATCATTGCAATTAATGGAAATTGTTGACAGGTTCACGGCCACATCATTTTTTAAAATACTGTACATGCAAGTAAGAAAATAGCAATTTGGAGAGCATGAAAGCCAATTAAAAAACAACAAAAAGCTACAAAATCAGTAAAAAAAGCAAATGTTTTTTTCTATTATACATTAAATGTATTTTTTATAAACTGATTAATTATAGCAAATTTGGTTTATTTTTTTATTCTGTTAGGTTTGCTAAGGGTATACAGGAAATACATAATACTTTTATACATGGGATATCCTCAACTGTTGAGGAGATTGTATTGTGGGACTGATATGATTTATTGTAATTTGTGATTATGTATGATCATGTGCTATTACTCTCTGATGCTTTAAAGTTAATTGGTAACTGTTAAATCACGTACAATGCCATGTAGGACTAGTATATAAGGTTACACGCTAGAGAAAAAGTACTCTTTTACATATGCAAATGAGCAGTTAAATGCACTGAGGGCAGGACCAAACTATTGCTCCTCCTGCTTGCTGTCAGCTTCACCCTCTGCTTCTTTATTGCCGGTGCCAGGTGAGATGATTATTGAGGAACCTGGCCCTGTCAATCAAGCAGGATAGAGAGGCTGGCAAGGAGCAGTAGGATGAGGGCCCACCCTCAGTGCACTTAAAGAGGTTATCCAAACCCTATAATGCCCCCTCTAATGCCCGGACCCGTCACACAGTTTGTATTTACCTTGCTCCCCAACTCCCGTGTCGCTTCTGATGCCCGCACGGCCGCCTCATCTCCTCATTTTGCAGATCAAAACATTCGGCAACAGGAGGGTGTTGTGTTGGGGCAGTGGTCAGCCAATAGCAGGCTGCGACAAGAACAAGCCTTCCTTGCATCACTTGCTCAGCCTGGGCATTAGAGAGGGCATTATAGGGGTTGGATAACCCCTTTAACTGTTCATTTGCATATGGATTAAAATTACTGTTTCTCCAGAATGAAGCAAGTGAAAGATATCATTACATTCAGCTGAGCTAGCCCTACACGGCATTGTGCCTGGTTTAACAGTGATTTTCTAGTAACTGTTTTATAACAAAGAGAAAACGCAAATTTCAGATAAATAAATGTCAAATACATGTGAAAGTGAAAGGAACCTTTACAACAATATAGAACAAGGAATTTTTCCTTTCTGCAATGTAGACCGGATGGAGCAGCATTCGATTTTGCATTCCCCAAGAGATTTACAGTAGAAAGGAATGCTTGGCCGTCTTATATATATATCAAAATGACCATGTCGGTGCTTTACTGTCCAGGCAGCTTTATTATTGTGAGTACAACGCTGGAATCCAAAACTACCTGTCAGTGTCGATGACTGGGCTGTGTGAAGCGCCTGGCTTGTTGCTGGGTTTGGAAGTTTCTATTCTATCCATGTCATAATATAACCTGCTTGTCATTACTGTGTGATGTGGAGTGGGGATTTTATGCTAGAAAAGCAGTTCTGAATTCAAATGCTTTGCAGAACTTGCTAAACTATTGCAGGCAGAAGTGTTATCACAAAAATATTATGTAAAGCATAAAACATAGTAAAATAACAAATGATAATAGTAGAATATCTGTAACAATACTCACTGCGATGGAACATGTATTAAAGATGGAGATCAGGATGTCCGTCCTTCCTGTAATCCAGTGTTTTATGTAATGTGGCCCACCCACAGCCCTTCCGGAGTCAGATGGTCCCACTCATGTCTGTTATTGCAAGGATTGCACGTATGGGATACTTTACTTTTCCTGAAATTCCTGAATTTTAAGGAGAAGTCTTTTAAAGAGGTGATAAATTATATTTTAGATGGAATATTTTTGTTTCAAAAGTGTTATCATAAGGGACAATTAAATTAGTGCTAGTCCATTTGACAACTATCATGCAGAAGTACAAAGGTTTGTTTCCTCTACTTTAGGGCTCATGCACATGGCTTTTGCCTGGCTGTGCCTGTATGGCGGCCCGCAAACAGCGAGTCCGCAATACATGGATACCTGCTATTTGTGCACCGCATCACGGATGCGGACCCATTCACTTGAATGGGTCTGCAATCCGGAAGGTGTGGTGCAAAACTGAGGCACAAAGCCCCACGGAAACATTACGGGTTGCTTCCATGGGGTTTCTGTCCATTCCTCCGTACCACAAAAAAGTAGTGCACTACTTTTTTGCGGTGCGGACTCTTGGATGCGGATCGCGGACCCCATTCAAGTGAATGGGTCCTGCGTCCACATACAGCAGCCCCACTGTCGGTGTCCATGCATTGCAGACCACAATTTGCGTCCGCAACACGGGCCCGGTTGGCACACATTTGTGTGCATGAGCCCTTAAAGGGAATGTGTCATCAGAAAGTGACCTATTGTTTAAATCACAGGTTGGACTTGATGGACTTGTGCCTTTTTCCAACCTAAACAAACAACTATGTAACATTTTTTAAGTTTTTTATTTTATTTTCAATTTTTTGATGTCAATATGTATATTTAAACGAAAACTATAAAATCCTGCAATTTTCACACTGCCCACTAAGCCTAATAATTGGCACTGCTGTACTACTGTACAGATCACTTTACTGCAGTTACCTGCTTATCTATACACAGAGGTGATATCATTACAGGCAGGATTAGAAAGACAGGATACACTATTCACAATAAGTGATTGACAGAGCTTATTTATTCTTTCCTTGTACAATGACCTCTGCACAGGTCAAAGAATATAGCCATAAAAGTCTCCCATAGAAGTCAATGAGGTCTCCTCCTGACCATTGGGGCGGCCATAAAGCAATTTTCTTAATGTTTTTAAATGCTGTTAAGAGCAGCTCAGGCAAGATGGCTGTCCCTATAATCATGTTCAGGAAATAGAATTTAAAAAAAATTGTAACGTTAAGTGAATTAGAAAGATTTGAGAACGAATAAGCTTATGCAGGCTATATGAATAAATATATTTACTAAGGGATTAAATATACGATAACACAAAGAAATCACATACAGAATAATAAAACATAAATAAACATCACTAGTCTAAATAGGGTGGAGACTCCAGCAATCATGCAATAACCCTTGGCTGTCTACCCAGTTATAACACATGACCGACACCCCAGGGTGTACAAGAGAAATAAGGCAATCATACTCACATCCTACCTAAAATGGAGGCCTGGTGGAGTCTCCTGAGACAAGGTGGGTAGCAGAGTTCTAACCTGTTAGCCCCTATTCCAGTGTGCATCACACATGTCTCTGAGATCACTAAGGAATTTATCAGCACACTATCTGTAACCCACTTCATTACAAGGGAAACTTATAAACTATTACACATAGTATTAAACAGAATTAAAGGGGAGAACCAATCAGTTACTTAAAAATACCCTCACAATACAAAAATCTGCAATCATTAAAAAAAAAATTAAAATAGATTACAAAAAAGGATATTTGTTACTATCTGGTTTTAACTGGCAGATAACAATTTTGGTAACACATTCCCAACCCCTACAACATTTTTTTTTTTCGCATTACAACAGCTATAACTTTTTTATTTTTTCATCAATGTACTTGTATGAGGTCTTATTTTTTGCAGGACAAGTTCTAGTTTTTAATGCACCATTTTCGGTACATATAATCAGGGCCGGCCTTTGGGGTGTGCGACCCGTGCGGTTGCACAGGGCGCTTCACTCCCGGCCAGTTAAGGGGGCGCCCTGCCAGAGCGCCCCCTTAATGGCCCGGCCTGCTCCTGTACAGCTGCACTTGCAGGGCCGTGCCCTGCAAGTGCCGCACAGTTGGGGGCGGCGGTGGGGCAGAGGGAGATGAGCGCTTCCATTGTGGAAGCGCTCATCTCCATAGTCTGCCTTTTGAGATGCGGGGTGGGGGAGGGAGAGGCGTCTCCCCTGCCCGTTCCTCTAATAGGCTGCAGGCCTAGGCCTGCAGCCTATCAGAGGCCAGCTCAGGCGGTGCGATGACGTCATTGCGCCGCCTGAGCCGTACAGCGCGGGACATAGGCCGGAAGAGGCCTGCATCGCTTTGCTGCCAGCTCCATGGAGGTAAGTAAGTGTTTATTTTTTTTATTGTTGCAGTCACGGAGGCACTGGGGGCATTTTTATTGGCACATGGGGCATTTTTACTGGCACATAGTGGCATTTTACTGGCACATGGGGGCACTGGGGGCATTTTACTGGCACTGGGGGCTTTTTTACTGGCACATGGGGGCACTGGGGGCATTTTACTGGCACTGGGGCATTTTTATTGGCACATGGGGGCACTGGGGGCATTTTTACTGGCACATAGTGGCATTTTACTGGCACATGGGGGCACTGGGGGCATTTTACTGGCACTGGGGGCTTTTTTTACTGGCACATGGGGGCACTGGGGGCATTTTACTGGCACTGGGGGCATTTTACTGGCACTGGGGGCATTTTTACTGGCACAAGGGGGCACTGGGGGCATTTTTATTGGCACATGGGAGCATTTTACTGGCACTGGGGGCATTTTTACTGGCACATGGGGCACTGGGGTATTTTTACTGGCACATGGGGGCATTTTACTGGCACTGGGGCCATTTTACTGGCACTGGGGGCATTTTTACTGGCACAAGGGGGCACTGGGGGCATTTTTATTGGCACATGGGAGCATTTTACTGGCACATGGGGCACTGGGGCATTTTTACTGGCACATGGGGCATTTTACTGGCACTGGGGGCACTGGGGGCATTTTTACTGGCACATGGGGGCACTGGGGGCATTTTTCTGGCACATGGGGGCACTGGGGCATTTCTTACTGGCACATAATTTGGGGGGCATCTATGGGGGTGGGACACTTTTTACTGGCACATGATTTTGGGGGGGAATCAATGGGGGGGAACTTCTGGCACATTATTGGGGTGTTTCTTACTGGCACATAATTTGGGTGAAATTTTGGGGGCACTTCTGGCACATTATTGGGGGGCACGTCTTACTGGCACATTGGAAGCATTATTACTTCTGGGGCACAGTGGGGACATTAGTACTGTTGGGAGCACTATTACTAACAAGTGCACTCTGGCAGAGAATTATTAGTTGGGACTTTGGGTGCACTATTACTGTGGGGGGCACTAGTACTGTGGGGGGCACTATTACTGCGGGGGGCACTATTACTGTGGGGGCACCCTGGCACAGTATCAGCGCAGTTATTTCTGGGGAGCGTTATGTTTACACTATTACGGAACACTATTTGCTGGGCGCAGTTATTTTAGGACACTGTGTAAACTAAGATTTTTTTTTTGTCAAACTGCAAAGATGAGAAATGGCTGAAAAATGGCGTCTGGTCTGAAAGGAGAAGATGAGGAAAGAGAAGATCTACATCCGAGGAGACGTCACTGGATGTAAGAGGTATGAGGTGCTGTATTATAGTGGATGTAAGAGGTATGTGCGCTATATTAGGTTACATTTCAATATAGAAAGCTATAAATACAGTGCAGAGATATATAGTGTGATATAGGACAGTATAGAGAGCTATAAATACAGTGTAGATATATATATATATATATATATATATATATATACTGTCCTACTCTATATATCTCTGCACTGTATTTATAGCTCTCTATACAGTCCTATATCACTCTATATATCTCTACACTCTATTTATAGCTCTATACTGTATGACGTTAGTGCTGTCACTCGGGGGGGGGTGTTAAGAGAAAGTTTCGCACAGGGCGCCATCTACCCTAAGGCCGGCCCTGCATATAATGATTGATTAAGGCCAGATGTTTAGCTAAAACCCCCTTTGTTTACGTCAGTAAAAAGACAGTGACCACTAATATGTCTTTTTTCTGACGTAAACAAAGGGGGTTTTAGCTAAAAAGCTGACTTTAATCAATCATTACATGTACTGAAAATGGTGCATTAAAAACTAGAACTTGTCCTGCAAAAAATACGACCTTATACAAGTACATTGATGAAAAAAAACAAAAAGTTATAGCTCTTGGAATGCTATTTAAAAAAATGTGCATGGTCACTAAGGGGAAAGTCAGTGTCCAACTTTGACTACCATTTTCACTTTTTCATGTTGAAATAAGTTGAAAACTGATGTCAGTCTGAGCAGAAACCTCTTTAAATACGTTGCCGCTTCTGGCACACAGCTGATTTTGCCATGTGGAAGGAGAGGGAGCTAAGTATTTCTACTGCAAGAGATATGTAGTGTAACATGACGGCCATATCATATAGTTGTCCATATAATACAAGGACAGATGCAGTGTCCCACTTGTCATGTGAAAGGGACACTACAAACTGTATTTTGTATTGCCATGTCAATTCCATTTATTGTACTTGTCATATTGCCTATTTTATAGCTGCAAGAACCTCCCAGGCTGACATTATAAATTTCACCACTAGATGGTGCTGTGGTGTAACATATATATATACAAAAGACACTCTCTGGTTAGCTCTAGAGAAGGAAGTAACAGTCAGTAACTGAAGTATCATCATGAAGTAAAGAAGTCAGGTAGCTCAGCAAGAGCTCAGCAACTTCCAAGCAACTTAAGCAAAGTGCAGGAGAAATACAGTCATCCTTCAGGCTGCCATTTATGCTTAACTCTGGCCAAGTTAAGTTATAGGTTTGCATTTACCAATTCTAAGCCACTAGCACATTGGCAATCTACTGGATAGGCAAGTCTGCCAAAGGTAACTAGCTGTACCTCAGCTTTATGGACTTTGTCAGCACCATTGTGACTAGGACTCACTCCACAGCACCTGGACACATACTTTTCAACTAAGCGCAAGTTGTAATTTGCACCCACTGTTAACCCTCAGGACAGTCAGGTCGCAACTACATGCTGTAAGCATCCCTGGAATAGTGCGCATATGTATTAACCCCTTCGCGCCCGGAGCTTTTTTCGGTTCTGCATTTTCGTTTTGCGCTCCCTGCCTTCAAACAGCCATAACTCTTTTATTTTTCTGTTCACATAGCTGTATGAGGGCTTGTTTTTTGCGGGACAAGTTGTACTTTCCAACGCCACCATTTAATATTGCATACGGTGTAGTGGGAAGCGGGAAAAAAATTCCAAACCGGGTGAAATTGCAAAGAAAACGCTATTCCGCTACAGTTCTACGGGTTTCTTATTTACAGCGTTCGATGTGCATTAAAACTGATCCGTTACTTTCATTCTACTGGTCAGTACGAATCCGGCAATACCTAATATGTATAGTTTTTCCTGCGTTTTCATAGTGATAAATAATTAGAAAGTTGCCCTTTTTTTTTTTTTTTTTTCCTTGTCAAATCTTGACCCCTATATCTTTTTGGTATTTATGTGTACAGAGCTGTATGGGGGCTCATTTTTTGCGGGACGATCTGAAGTTTTTATTGATACCATTCTGGGGTGTGTATGACTTTTTGATCACTTTTTATTTAATTTTTTTTAGAAAAAAAAAGCGACAAAAAAACGGCAAATCGCCATTTGGACGCTTTTTTCCGCCACACAATTCGCCGTATTGGAATTTTTTTTTTATATTTTAAAAGTACGGGCGTTTTCGGTCACGGTGATACCCATGATGTCTATATTTATTGTTATTTAGGTATTTATTTTTTACTTATACGGAAATGGGGGTGATTTGAACTTTTACATCTTTTTTATTTTTTATATATTTTTTAACATTTTTTTTAAATTTTTTTTTACTATTAGAAAGCTCAAATATGGGCTTATAAATTGTGGCTTTTTTTTTTTCTTTATGAGCAATTCTGGGTTTTATAGACTCAGAAATCCATCAATTGCTCATTTCTTATCCTGGCCTGCCATCTAGTGGCCAGAATAAGAATTGCACTTTGAAAACTGTAATCCTCACCAGCGAGGATTACAGTTTTCATATGGTGTACAGACACCCCGATTGGCCACACGGGGTGTCTGTACACCACCCGGAAGCGAACGCTTCCGGGTTTAGACGCAACTAGATGCCGTGATCACGTGTGATCACGGCATCTAGTCACCCCGGAAGACGCCGCCGATGGCGGTAAGTAGCGGCAAGTCTCTGCTGTTAGAAACAGCAGAGACTTGCCGGCCATGACGCCCGCCGCACCCGCGAGCGGGCGCCATGTGCCCGCATCGCCCCAGCGCCGTACATGTACGGCGCTGGGCGCGAAGGGGTTAATTCCTGCCACGTGAAGGATTGCTATCTTGAAATATATTCAAAAGTATTATCCAGAGCCAAGACTAGTCTATACAAGGATGGACTGAAAGGAGATAAGAGTAACAGGATTTAAAGTAACAGCAACAGCCTTAAAGGGAGTTCTTGAAGCATCAATTCATGCCAACTACTGCCTATTGAAGACATTTGTAACTTATGCTACCTCATCTCAAGGCAAAAGTATAGGTTGTTAATTGCGTTCATCCCAAACTGACTCCTCATTATTACTATTACAGGTGTGTCTACCGTAAGACATTGGCGTCACGGATAATCAGGACCCAGCCGACCGACACGGTCAAAATTACCAGCAAGGGCACCTCATCTGACCATCCGAAGGAGTCCTGCGTACGGAGTGTGCCCCGAGGGAAGTCGTGTCCACCCTCCACACAACTGCACACTGGCCCAGGGAAGATTCAACTAAGACCCCATTCACACGACCGTATGAATGGGGCCGTATCTATCCGCAAAAATGCGGGAATAGATGCATCCCCATTTACCTCTATGGGGCCGGGAGCCGTGGCACGGAGATAGCTCCGTGCCATGGCTCTTTTGAGGCATGTCCTATACTTGTCCGTGCGCATGGACAAGTATAGGCATTTTCAAGGGGGCCACACTGCGTGTGTTCCGAACGCTGCAGAACACACGCCGGGCGGCCCCCGTATATTTGCGGGTCCGCAGTAATGCGGGCCCGCAAATATACGGTCGTGTGAATGGGGCCTTACCGTGAGTAAAACCACCAGCTACACCGTGTTCCCTGTGACAAATTCCCTAAACTCACACACCTCCATGTGGCTGGTGGCTGCACAGATACAAGTCCAGCAGAATGGGAGCTGATCCGATGGAGTATTTCTATGTTCTGGCTTTTACTAAAGAATCCTGAGCAGGGGGTGTGAATCTGTCTATAATGTCCATAGATCCTAATAAGACATATAGTCATGAGTTATCTTCATATGACAACCCCTTTGATATGTCTTTATAGCACTTGGAACTCCTTTTACCTGCTAATTTCTGTGATTAATTTATGAACATGAAGCCAGAGTTGCTAACCAGAATTTTACTGTTTTTCTATCCATGTCACGTGTTTTTAGCTAGGGGTTGAACCATACAGCGTGATCCCCACGTAAGCACACGCAGGGCGGGGCTGCAGGGTGCGGTTCATCACACCAGCATTTACTGTGAGGCTCCATTCACATGTCCTGTTTTTCTTTCCTGATGTGGAGCCATTCATTTCAATGGGTCCTGAAAAAATGCGGATCAGATCAGGAAAGAAAAACAGGACGTGTGAATGGACCCTGAGCTGTAAAATGAGGATAATTACCACCAAAATAAGTAGTTGAGTACCACCAGCCTCAAAAAAATCAGACACAAATATTTTTGAGAGAGCTCAGACATTACTGCATACTCTCAGCTACATAATAATTCAGTTAGATTCTGACCTCCCCCTAGTGGCCACTGCTGGTAGCCAGCACGTTATCTTTCTATCAGGGCAACACAATAATTTAACAATTCACGGAAAAAGGTGCACTACAACATTAAATGTAATTGATAATATATAGCTAAACCCTCACACTGATTTTAAAATGAGAGCGCCGCGTCAAGGTATCTCAAAGTGGCACGGGACCTAACGCTAACCTACCTATGCCGAATAGGCAAGTCTAGGCACATTCAAACCTGGAGTTGCCACACCTTGAGGTGTAAATGTACAAACACAATCACGGAAAAAAAAGTGGTCTAAATGGCAGAGAAGTGCTCAAAACCCCATATGCTGTTGCGCATATACAACCGGGGGAGCAAATCCTGCACATGTGATCCGTTGCTAACAGCAATCCCCAGCAAAAATGCATACAATGGAGGATGCCTGCAACGGACCACATGTACCACAAAAACATCCTACACAGGATAGCCAAATGTGCGGATGTGATAAACTATATAAACAAACAATTCACGAAAAATGGTGCACTACAACGGTAAATGTAATTGATAATATATGGCTAAACCCTCACGCTGATGTTAAAATGAGACTTTTGCCAATATATTCTTATATCAAGAACATACCGCAGCCCGAGCACCGCGTCAATGTATCTCAGAGTGGCACGGGACCTAACGCTAACCTACCTATGCCATATGGGCAATTACGGAAGGAGAATACAGGCCGACACACAGCAACCAACTCCCAGTTACCTCCAGCGTAAGGGTAGGGCTACACGGCGACAGTTGTCGCACGACAGCCGTCGCAGCCCGATCCCTGAGTAGCGGGGATCCCATAGAGATGAATGGGATGCAGCGGCAGTCGCAAGAAATCCAAAACAAATGGATTTGCATCCCATTCATCTCTATGGGATCCCCGCTACTCAGGGATCGGGCTGCAACGGCTGTCGTGCGACAACTGTCGCTGTGTAGCCCTAGCCTAAGATCACACATATAATGGGAGGAGGGAGGAAACTGTGAGTCGCACCTACCAATGACTCATGTGACTGCTGTTAGCAATGGATCACATGTGCAAGATTTGCTCCCCCAGTTGGATATGCGCAACAGCATATGGGGTTTTGAGCATTTTTCTGCCATTTAAGATCATTTCTGCCATTTAAGATTTTTTTTTATCGTGATAGTGTCAACACAATAATTACTCCAGAATTTTGGACCTTGAAAGGGTTGTCCCACAAATAATATTCTTCAGTTTTCAATGCATGCACATAATAAAATGTATTATATTTACTGAGTTATTCAACAAAATCAATAGCACCACTTGCTGTTTACTCTCTTTCTAATTTCTCTATCCTTTTTACTGAAATGGATGCACATGTTTACTTCCACCTTAAACTGCCACTAGCTGCTAAAGAGAGGACATGGCCTCTGAGAAAGGACATGCCCCCTAAGCTGAATGCTAAATCTAACAGAACAATTGGACCAATTAATTGGGAGATTTCTGGTTTCATGTGAGGTACAGGATTGGTTCTAGCTTTGTTAGAAAGAGATCGTCATATGATTTTATTTTTTTACATTAACCATAAAACAACCCCTTTAAATGACATGATAAAAGATAGAGAATCACTTTAACCTCTCATGGACGCAGCCTAGTTCGGTATTGAAGGCTCCTGTGCAGTGGTATAACTAGAACTGATTTGGACCCCGTAGCAGCTGCTTCCAGTGGGTTTTTTAATCTCTGCATTTCAAAAGCTGTAATTTTTTCATTTGTCCATCTATTGGCTGAATAGCCATTTTTTTCATATGTCACTCCAAAGAATTTTTCTCCAGTGTTCCAATATTAACTATAAGCTAGCGGTGCCAACTGTTAATATAAAAATACAACTTGTCCCACATAAAACAAACCCTTTTAAGGCTACTTTCACACCAGCAAAAATCAGCAAAAACGCTTCTGTATGAATAGATCCGGTTGTATTATATCAAAAATGGCCATAACGGATCCATCACTAAAAAAATTGTAAATCAATGAGGGACGGATCCTTTTCTATTGTGTACAAGAAAACAGATCTGTCCCCATTGACTTACATTGTGTGTCATGCCGGATCCGTTTTTCCCCTCATCCCATGACGGAAAGAAAACTAAAATTCTACCTCTTGGAAGCTGAGGAAGGTAAAATGAAAGGGAAAATATTAAAATGTGTTCTAAAAGGGTTAAATAACTTTTTATTTTATTTTTCTGCAATGGAGGATTTTTTTGTGGGGTGATCTGTACTTTTTTTATTCATACCCTTTTAAGATACAGTACGTGTAGCCTTTTGATAATTTTGTGTTCAATTTTTTGATGGCTGCAAGGTGACCAAAAAATCACAATCCTGCCATAGTTTTTTGTTTTTTAATGTCGATCACTGGGCAGATAAAATAATGCAGATAAAATTGGGATGCCAATTATGTAAGTATATGTATATGATTTACATGACACAAGCATAGCACCCAAACCCACATCATCGTACTATTGTGGCACTGAGTGTTAACTACCTTTGCTCAGTGACATAACAGTACATCACTGGGTGGGAAGAGGTTAAAAGCTAAGCAAAATATACATATATGTTTTTATCCATAATGTATCTGATACAAAAATAAAATTATGCTCTGCTATAATGTAAAATATGTGCCTATAAGACACACGACTGCACCGTGTTTTGCGGTCGGCAAATTGCGGATCCGTAAAACATGGATAGAATGTTTTTTTTTTTTTAATTTGCAGGGAGTGGAGCAACGGATGCGGACAATACACAGAGTGCTGTCCATATCTTTTGCGGCTCCATTGAAGTGAATGGGTCTGCATCCGAGCCGCAAAAAATGCGTCTCGGATGCGGACCAAAACAACGTTTGCATGCAAGCCTACCCTGCAGAGCACAATCAAACCCAGTGGCGGAAGAAGAAACTTCTTCACAACTTCTTCACAAGTCCCTCCTCTCGTGCAATCCCCACTCCTGTGACCAGTCACAATCACTCTCTCAGATCAGGCCAGGTAGATGCTCCGTCCATTTCCTAAACGTATATACTGTATGTCATGTCACTGTATATAATGTCCAGGGGCGGACTGGGAACTTAAAGTGGCCTTGGAAAAAATACTAAAAGTGGCCCCGTTTCTTAGTTGGGTCCAAATTGATGGAAGGCAGGGCCAGCAATACCATATTGTGGCACATTATACTACCCCCAACAGAGCTAAATACCACAGTACATCACAAACTACTGCCAGCAGCACAAAATACATCCCCAAAAGATTCCCCTGGCCGGCCATGAGGAGGACCCAGATGGCCTTCTGGGCATTGGCCTACCGGGTAATTTCCCTGTAAGGTCTATTGCCAATCCACCCCTGATAATGTCATTGTATCATACTATTGACGGGGCTCTGACGATAAAATCTTTCAGTTCGCCTCCTGGGCGGGCCCCTTCTGCGTTCAAGCCCTGTAGCAGCTGCTTCCCCTATAGCTACGCCCCTGATCAAACCCTCCGTGTAGCTTATCCTACAGTCATGTATTCTTCCCTTCCATCTGACCCTCTTTTTGCTAATCTATTATCTGTAAAAGAGTAACCAGCGATGCATTCATGAAACACGCCAGAATCTTATGAAATGTGCACTTTCCACCCATATTTGTCAGTGACGTTACATTTATAGCCGCTCTGTCAATATTTTCTGCATTTCACAAGGTTTCTGGTGAAAACAAACAGACCTTTATAACCAAGAATAAAATGAACAGAATAAAAAAAACACTTTCTGTAACCTGATGATCCCCACCCCCTACAAACACATTTCAACATGCACAATGTCGCTCCTTTATCTTGCACAGTACGATGGATGCCATTGCTGGGGTCACTGTGAATGGTTTTGCGTTGATGGCGTGTAATATGTGTAATGTTTAATTTGTGCAGGGGCGGATTGGCCATAGACCTTACAGGGAAATTTTCCTGTGGGCCACTGCCCTGGGGGCCACCTGAGCAAAGTTTTTGGGGATGTATGTTGTTCTGCTGGCAGTATTTTGTAAGGAACTGTGGTATTTGGCTCTGTTGGGGTAGTATAATGTGCCACAATATGGTATTGATGTCCCTGCCTTCCATCAATCTGGGCCTGACTTCAAAACGGGGCCACTTTTAGGATTTTTTCCAGGGCCACTTTAAGTTCCCAGTCCGTCCCTGAATTTGTGTTATGTTATACTTTATTTGTATACCTTAAAGGGGTTGTCCGTGACCTGAAATAAAAAAAAAATATATAGGTGGCCAGACATGGGGAATTAAAAACAAAAGAAACAACACTGATTTGGTCTGAGCACCCTAGTTTATATGGGATGCCTGCACACATCGCCACTGAGGCCATTGATTGCCGGGAGAATGGAAGCTGCACTGGATGAGAACCTGGATGCAAACATTTTTTAAACAAATTCTGATACCATGTCCGGCCACCTCTAATTTTTTTTCAGATCTCGGATGACCCCTTTGACTCAAGACTGGTAATAAAAGCAAGGAGATCTAAATAAATCATATACCTTTTCTTCCATTACTGCTCAAAATAAGTAGGAATGATGCAGTATTTAATATACTGTATAAAAACTGTTTAATTACTGATGACCTCTATGTTATCCCTCATTCACACATGACTGTTTGGTCAGTGTTCGGTCAGTGATTTCCATCAGGAAAGATCAGCAGATCTTTCCCTTATACCTCCAATCCTGGTTTTATCTCACAATCACTGATGGAAATCACTGACCGAACACTGACGTGTGAATGAGGCTTTACAGTACATGCATACAGTAATACAGAATGGTAAAAAATTAACTTTTCATAAAACCTCAGCATTCTTTCTCTTTAGTTTTCCCCTTTATGTTTCCATTCTTAACGGAATTGGATTTTAACATTTTGCTCCAATCTGTTATCCTCCTTAAAAGGAATCAAGGCACTTTGCCCAGTCTCGGTAACCACTGTTTTTATTTTATGCAAATGAGCGCCTTATTGCAATGACGGCATCAATGTTGCACCAAGGAGTTGCTGTTGGTGACATGGCCCTGTATTGTCGCGACTGCGTGTTTGCTACAGGGATCGGGAGTTCAGGCCTGATGCTTGTTGGTCAGAAGGGGTCTGTACTGCGCATGCACCAATGCTGTCTTGGTGATGCCAATGTCTCTTGCTGTTGTAAAACAACGTCATCAGCGTGTGCACAGTACAGACTTTGCAAGCATTAGGCCTGTACTGCGCATGCGCCAGTCCCCCATGTGAACATGCAGTTATGAGAATGCAGGGCCAGGCGGGATTACATTGTCACTGCCTGGCCTTGTCACAAAGCGTGTAGGAAGGGGCTACAGCCAGCAGAGAAAGTGAGCAGGGTGCCACGGTGAAACTCTTGTTGCACCAAGAAGCTCATTTGCATAAAATAAAAACTTTACTATCTTTGCAAAGCGGCCACCAATCGAGATAGGTCAGAGAGTGCCAAAATCAGCTGGCAAGTGCACATCTAAAAAAATAATTTGGATTGACTTGCAGGTAGTGATGACGGATTCTTTTTAACCATGCGGTGCTAGAATTGGCAAGAATTCCAATTGCTACTGAGATTTGAGCTCTTAATAGGGGGTCGGCTAATTTTTAAAGATTATATATGATATCACTGAAGGTCTTCTTCACTGTATGTAGGTGACAGACTTGCACTTTAGGGCTTTAGAAAGAAAGAAAATGCAATACTTAAAGGTATATTGCTGCTTATTAGGGATCATGCACACAAATGTATTTGTTGTCCGTGTTCATTCCGTTTCAGTCCGTGTTCATGCCATTTTTTTGCGGCCCACATGTGGTATCATTCACTGCAAGGGGGCCACAAAAATTAAAATGGAAATGACTCTGTTTGTGTTCCGTGTCCATATGTCTGCATGTTTGTTCCGGGAAAAAAATGTCGTATTATTGCCCTCATTACGGACACAGATAGTACTGTTCTATTATGGGCCAGCCGTTCTGTTCCGCAAAATGGTCGTGTGCATGAGCCCTTAGTAAAATATTTGCAATCCAATGCTACTTGTCTGCACATTGAAGAAATTGAGCACCACAGCTTAAAAGGGTTTTCAAAGACTTTAATACTGAGTGTTTATGAGGCCAGGAGATTAGAGATAAGAGCTCTACATGAGCGGTCAGCTGACGGAACTCAGAAGGGATAGTCTGATTAATAATAATAATCATCACACGTATCACAAAAACTGCAGAAAATTTTTAATAAAGACCAATTGAAAACATGATTTTAACCCAAAATGAGTAAAATGTAATCATAAAATATTTAAATATTTAAATCTCTAAAAGTAACAAACTACCAGATTTTGCAGATCTATTCCAAATGGTTTCCAAAGTTTCTTGAAACATAATTTCACTATATCACTAATTAATGCTCAACTGAATCATATTGAATTTCTACAGTAATCACTTCTAATAAGCAATACTGAAAATATCAGGTACAATGTAATCGGTATGGGTTCCATCAATCAGGCCTTCTCCATTGTAATGCAGAAACCAGCAGGGAATTTTATTGCCATTCTTGTGGTCTTTTCGGTAGTCTCTTTGTACACCCCTAAAAGTAATACACAGTAATAAAATCAACAAACATCATAGAAGAATAATTAATAAAGATAATGGAAGTAAAAATAGAATAGTAAAATCAGACATGCTACTATAAATGTATAGTTAAAGGAACCTTTCACCTCTCCTGACTATTCCTATGTAATAACATTTCTGGAGAATCTATTCTTATGACTTTATGATCTCCCATTCCTTTATTATTCCCGCTAGTTATGAATGAATTACTAGTCGTTTGCAATGAAGATCCAGGTGGGTGTTTCTGAGTTGAGTGGTTGTCCCTGCACAGTCTTACACTGGCAGCACTGATTGGATAATATCAGACTGTGCAGAGACACACCAATCTGGGCCTTCATTGCAAACCTCTAGGACCTGGGGCTGCAAGCCTGGGGGAAGGCCTGGCATGACGGGGTTTGGAGGGAGTGGGTGGGGATTTGGTACATGAAGGGTTAATAGCTGCGCAGGAAGGGGCGATGAGCTATGGGAGGGGTGTAGGTTTTAAAAAAGGGGATCAATGGCTGGAAAAGTGGCCATTTTTGGGGGACAGCAGAAGTGCAGCAGTCCATACCGAGGGCTGTGGTTGGTGGAGTGTGTGTCGCGGCATGGACTGTTTTTTTTTTTTTTCGGGGGTGGGTTTTAGTTTAGCCAGGCAGGGAATGGTCTTTTGTCATAGTGGCTGAGGCTCTGGACTCCCCAGGTATTGGATTCTGGAGTGTGATATGGCGGGTATCTGCCCACATTTGGTGCCCATGGTTACCGGGTTATGCCTCTAAGCTGGCATTTTATCAACTAGAGGTAATTTGAAAGATTTGGCGGGGCAGTTACCTGTCAGGTTTATGGAGCTCTAAGGACACTCTCCATGTTATTATGTTAATCAGGGATTTGGTGGTTTAGTAAGGTTCTGGGGCGGGCCTTCAGGTGGGAAGGCCTTGGGTAGGGTGACCAGATTTGGGTTTCTGAAAAGGAGGACACCTTTTTTTTTTTTTTTTGGGGTGGGGGGCATTACACTATACCCCAGGGAATGGGGACCCGAACTTCCCTTTATTATTTTCCGTTATAACATGGTTATAACAGAAAATAATAGTGAAAATGGCCTTTAGGGGTTAAAATACTAAAAAAAAAGTCACCTTTTCCACTTGTTCACGCAGCCGGTGTCTTCTTTCTTCTTTCCCCTTGTAGGACCTGCAAAAGGACCTTTGGTGACGTCACCGAAGGTCTTTTTGCAGGTCCTGCAAGGGGAAAGAAGACACCGGCTGCGCGAACAAGTGGAAAAGGTGTTTTTTTTTAATTATTTTTAACCCCTAAAGGCCATTTTAACAGTTAAAATGATTTTGTTCGACTGCCTCAAACTGTTTGAGTCAAACATAATACATGTATATAATGTTTGACTCAAACAGTTTGAGGCAGTCGAACAAAATCCCGGATGATTTTGAAATCCCCCCCCACATTTTTTTAGGTCTCAAAAGTAGGACATGTCCAGGAAAAAGAGGACGTCTGGTCACCCTAGCCTTGGGTAGGTTGTTATTTATGTTATTTATTTTATTTATGTTTAATAATAAAATGGCTGCTGTGGCCAATAAAATCCGAGGTGTCGTGTTTTATTGGGTAGATAGGTAGTGTGAACGACAATACACTAGTCAAGTAATTCATTCATAACTTCTAGCAGAAATAATAAAGGAATAACTTGACATAGAATCATAGGAATAGATGCTCCAGAATTGCTGTTCAAAGGCAGTAGTGGGCCAGTTGTTCAAGAATGGTGTGTGTGTTTCAGACCTGGAAAGATTACTTACCTACTTCCCATTTTCTCACTCCTTCTCCTCCAGGCCTGCGACGCTCTTCTGGGCTCCCTTGATGTCAATACATCATAATTATTGGTCTCCCCTTACATCATAACTAATGATCACATTAAGTAAGGGTATCCAGTCTCAGCTGCAGGTCTGGCTATGTGTGTGTGTGTGTGTGCGTGTGTGGTGGAGGGGGCAGAAACCCCCCATTTCTTGCAAAACTTTAATTGTAAACTGCGCCAGATTGATCACATGTTTAGACTCTTTGTTGGTTTAGTAAATGTCAACAATTGCTTTCAATTTTGGTGCACATTGTGCCATTTAAGCTACGTCCTTTTCCTGCAAAGCCACATCCCTTTACACTAAGCCACATTCCCTTGTCGAACGAGTATTTAATTGTCTAGAACATTTAATAAATGTGGTACAAGGCATGTACATCATTATGTTAGATGCAAATTGTATTATTCCGGTGCATTTTCAATAGTAAATTTGCTCCTTTTAGCTAAAAGCTTACATTCATGTATGCTGTGCAGTCTTATATGATTTTCCAAACTGCAGATGAAAATGTGATTATTTTCTGACATCAGCATCGCTGCATTTCATGAATCATGCAGGGCAAAGGCTTTTTTCTTTAGATCCGGTAAAGCTAGGCGGAGGCAAACAAACAGCCCTTGCCCTGTGCAATACAGCGCATGGCAAGGGAGAGCATCGTAGAATGAAGTTCTCTGATGCTCATGTCAGAGGCGCTGCCTGGGTGAAAACTGTGATATGTCCAAGTTCAGCTCTGAACCTGGACAACCCCTTTAAAGGGTATCTGTCAGCCAGATCTACCCTCTTTAACCAACCATAATGCCTGGTTCGGACCATTCTGCTGATTATGGTTAGGTATACATTTTTTCACCTATCCATTGCTGCATTTAGGAGGAATAAGTGCTTTTAAATTACATTACATTTTAAACTCTGTGCACCCTAGCGCCTCCAGTCTCCTTCCCTAGACAATCCTTCTCCACTTGATTGACAGCGTCAGGCATTTCGGTTGGGAGGGGCTCCAGAGAAGCAAAGGGAGGAGCTAGGGTGCACAGAGAAGCTAGAGTCCACCCTCAGTGCACTTAAGCCCTTATTTGCATATTTTTAGAAGCACTTATTTCTCTTAAACACAGCAACAGATCTGGGCAAGGGAGGTATGTTCTTAACTAGCAGAGTCAGCCCTACCACCAGGCATTAATAGGATGGATCCTGCTGACAGATACCCTTTTTACAGCAGATTTTGATTTACTGGTTGCCCACTTTATTAATGACGTTTTGTGATTATATACTGTATCTATAAATATTCCTTACCTGGTCACTGTCAGCAGCTTGTTCTTCACTGTCATTGTTGCATCCAGTTTGTCTGGGTTTTCAGTCTCGTGAACATTAGAAATTTCATAATCGATTCCATGAAAAAATTGTCCTAGAAAAGTAAAACATTATTAACCCAAGAGTGAGAAAAAACACATAACAATAGATTACATTAACTTACAAAAATAGTAGGCACATTGTAAATACTGTACAGCCACAGATTGGTGACATTTGTGGCTGTGGGGGAGTGCAGGGACCATATAACTGTAAAAATGATGCATATTTGTTAGTAAAAATAAATCATATCAGAGTTTGTATTTCTGCAGTTTCATGGATTTGTGAAGACTTGCACACATGCCTTGCACTTAGGGTGGTTTCACAAGTTTATTTTTAATGCCACTTCAGTTTTTAATGCAGTTTTTTTTTTTTTTTTTTAGCTAAACCCCTTTGCTTCATATTTCCCATTACGTTGAATACACTTCTAGCTTTATCTAAAAAAGAAGTATGAAAAACTGCAGCTTTTTTTGAAAAAAAAAACAAAAAAGTGTTGTGTCTGAAACCAGTGTGAGAATCTTGCTCCGTCTGTGAGCGTGATCCTCCATTATGATTCATAATTAGGGTTGAGCGAATTGGGTTTGGATTCTGTTTCCAAACCTGAATCTTTTAAAAACTACCTTAGTAATATGGGCTCCGTCTTACTGTAAAATGTATGTCCTCCGCGGAGGTCTTTGTTAATGAGGCACAAAGCCGAGTTCAGCTTAGTATTTTGATACAGTAATTTATGCCAATAAACAAACTGACGTGTGAGGGAAGCGAGATGAAGTAAGTCTAGCGATATTTGCAGAAACTTTGGAAAGACCTCTGCAGAGGACATATATTTTACAGAAAGATCAAGCCCATATTATTAGCAAAGTTTTTAAACGAATCGGGTACTGATACAGAAATACAAACCCGATTCACTCAACCCTATTTATAATGCTGTGTGCCTCTGCTTGACCTTACAGATATAGTATGATGGGGACAGCTTTATGTCTCTATGATCCTGTAGAAGTAAGGTCAAGCAGACCTTACCAAAAGTTCCAACCGTTGGTGGTTGTTGGCTTCTAGCCCAGACAACCCCTTTGAGAAAAGAAAAAAAGAAAACTCAAGATATGTGTTTGGTATTGTATTTTAGAAGATGTATCCTAAGGGTGGCTTCTCATATAGCATGTTTACTTTCTGGAGGGAAGGGAATTTCAGCTGCAGTTTAGGTTTTTCTTTTTTTTTGCCAAAGGCAGAAGTGGATCCAGCAGTCTTTTCTCTATATTTTCCACTTCCTTTGAATCCACTTCCGAGTTTGGCTCAAAAACAGCATGAATAACTTTGACAAAAAGTGAAACATTTTTTTGTAGAAAAAACCCTCTGTGTGTGAAACCACCCTTATGCGTTTGGTTAACAAAATATTTTGCTTTCATGCAAATAGGCGTTTGACAATGTGCTGGATGTTTACTTTCAACAAATATGCGGTATGGGGATTTAACCTTATTTTTAAATTTTATATTTGAAGTTTTATTAGTAGATGTCAGAAGTGAAATTTGGGAACATTGTCCCCATGCTCAAATATCCTTTGGGTCGAGAGAGTTAAAAATACAGCTCTATTACATGGAAGTGGTAATACATGGAAGTGGAATACACTTTTGTCCAATCTATTTTTGGGGTAACACACAAACATAGAGTTTATAAGGGTAAGGCCATGCAAAGTGTATTTTCTCGATGGATTTTGCCTCAAATTTCATGACAAATACGCAGCACAATCCCCATGTGTTATATACGGATTTTGATGCAGCTTTGGCACTTATTTTACCCTTTACACTGTGAAGGGTGAAATCTGCTTTGAAAATCCACAACAGAATTGGCATGAAAATATGCAGCATACCCCAAATTCCTCACGATTTTCCCCCTCATGCATTTGGGTGGCATATGGAAACCTTACCCACATGCATTGTACTGTAAATTGTTTGGGATGTTTACAGTGGAATACGTACAAAAATCTCCAGCAAATAGGCAATGTGTGAATTCACCCTGACAGTATAAATACAGAATTAAATGTTACCTAGTAGCCCATGGACTCCTTCAGAAAATGTGTGGTCATCCAATGTATAAAAACCTAAGAAATTCCTGTGGAGAGGGTGACCTTTCCAAACTTCATGCAGAATTATAACAAATGTTGCTCCTTCTCCAAATGACAAGGTCACATTGCTTCTTTTGTTCACTACTAGATTAAACCTGGAAGAGTAGAAATGTAGATGTAATGTTAATACAGATTCTTTCACCTGAAATGTATGGCATAATTTCTGCTACGTCTGGCTACTTCTCAAAAGACCAGCTTGGGGAAGAAGGATCTAAGAAAGTCTTCCCACCTTAGGGCTAATGCACTCGACCATGTGCCGGTGATATTACGGAAGGGGACCCATTCACTTGAATGGGTCCGCAATCCGGGAGATACAGTGCGAAGTGGTCCCCGCAAAAGCACTAAGGAGTGCTTACGTGGGTTTTCTGTCAATGCCTCTGCACTGCAAAAAAAGGTAGTGCGTGCAATACTTTTTTGCGGTGAGGACCAGGGGCATTGCTAGGCTAAAACATTCGGGCCTGGGTCCCTGATATTTTCTCCCAGGCCCCGAATGTCCAGCCTGTTAGACAGATACAATTGTATTGCCGTCCTCAGGACGGCAGTACAATTGAATCTAACACACTGCAAGATATGTAGGACCTGTGATGACATCACAGATGTCACGCTCTGGTGTGGAAGGAATTGCCACACCAAGCGTAAGAGGGAAGGGAAAAGACCAAACAAGGGAAACGGTCACCTCCTGCAGGGAACCCTGAAACTAGGCCCTGACTGACTATCAGTATGAACAGGCCTTAGTTGTAGGAGAAACAATCCAAATAAGAGCAAAGAAATGCAAGCGGCAACTCACCGACTCTTCAATCCTTTATTTCTCGGATAAAATCCAACGTATATGGCGATATGTCGCGGGGAGGGGGGCGGCATGCAAGCCACAGTGCTCTGGCAGCGACGACCGTTTCGCGCGTTCCCGCGCTTCCTCAGGCTGCAAAGGACGTCAGCGCGTCTCGCACTATATGACGTGCATCTCGCCCCCGCGCATGCGCTATATACACACATAGCAGTATGCGCTAAAAACAACAGGGATACAAAACATGTCAAATGTAAATACTCCAAACCTATTCAAAAGCTAAAGGAATACGCTCATATCGTTTTTATCGTTAAGTCCAATGGAATGTCAATGGAAGGAGATACAATGGGGAACGCCCCACCCGAGGACTTGATACTGGGATTAGTCGGAGGAAGAGAGGGGGCAGGCTTGTATTTCACACAGTGCAACGACAGTGATACACTATATACGCTCAGTACCAAGGCCCTTGAGCAGAAAACGTCCATGTTGGCCGATAAAGAGGTGCGTTTGTTCTGGACAGTCAATTCATTGAGATCATCCAAAGAAAGTAAACGAGTCCCGAGGGGGCTCAGGATTTACAAAGACATCTCGCAATTTCAGGAAGACAGTACTTTTGTCACAGAGTGGCAGAATATGCATGCTGATTTTTCGTTGCGGGTGTTAGATATGGTGCTCAATAGAAACATCATGGAGTACGATACTGTTAAAGACGAACTGAACAGGACAAAAACGCAACTACAAACAAGGATGACAGAAAGCCAATTCAATGCCTTTGAAAAACGTCTAGAAAAGAAATTAATCATTACACAAGCGGATATAAAAGAAAAGAAAAGGGACAAATTTATTAGAGACAAGCAGGATTACGACATTGGGAAAGTGTTCGATTGGCATATAAATACAAGGCGAAGGAGAAGAAGACCGGTCCGCAGGGCCGTATTTCCAACTAGGCACCGGGGGCACGGTGCCTAGGGCGGCGGGTTGCGGTGGGGCGGCACCCCGCCGGGTTAATCAATAATAATCTTGTAAAAAAAAAAAAAAAAAAAAAAATGGTAAAACCATCCTGTTTTTTTTTTTTTTTTTTTTTTTTCCCCTGGGGGGGGGGGGGGTGTGCTGTGGGAATACTAGCGAGCGCTTCCGTAATGGAAGCGCTCACTAGCCTGCAGGAGGAGGGGGAGTGAAGCGCTGGTAGCGCTGTACAGTACTTACCCCTCCTCCTGCTTGCCGGCGCTGCTGTGTCCTGACTGCCTTGCAGCGTCAGGACGTACAGAGCGCCCTCTGACCTGACGCTGCAGGAGGTCAGGTGACTTCAGCGCGGGCCCCTGGAAGAGGAGAGAGCGGGGACACAGCCGGGACCAGAGGTAAGTTGTTTTTTTTTTTTCTTGTCTGATCTGAGGTCTGAAGTGGGGGCCACAAAGGGATTTGGGACAGAGTGGGGCATCTGAAAAGTGGCAACTGAATGGGGGGATCTGAAATGGTGGGGACACAATGGGGGGGGGGATCTGAAAAGTGGCAACAGAATAGGGGAATCTGAAATGGTGGGACAGAATGGGGGGGGTTCTGAAATGGTGGGACAAATGGGGGGGTTCTGAAATGATGGGACAGAATGGGGGGGTTCTGAAATAGTGTGACAGAATGGGGGGGTTCTGAAATGGTGGGACAGAATGGGGGGGTTCGAATGGTGGGACAGATGGGGGGTTCTGAATGGTGGGACAGAATGGGGGGGTTCTGAATGGTGGGACAATGGGGGGTTTGAATGGTGGACAGAATGGGGGGGTTCTGAAATGGTGGGACAGAATGGGGGGTTCTGAAATGGTGGGACAGAATGGGGGGGGGGTTCTGAAATGGTGGGACAGAAATGGGGGTTCTGAAATGGTGGGACAGAATGGGGGGGTTCTGAATGGTGGGACAGAAATGGGGGGGGTTCTGAAAATGGTGGGACAGAATGGGGGGGTTCTGAAATGGTGGGACAGAATGGGGGGGTTCTGAAATGGTGGGACAGAATGGGGGGTTCTGAAATGGTGGGACAGAAATGGGGGGGTTCATGGGGACAGATGGGGGGGTTCTGAAATGGTGGGACAGAATGGGGGGGTTCTGAATGGTGGGACAGAATGGGGGGGGTTCTGAAATGGTGGGGGACAGAATGGGGGGGTTCTGAAATGGTGGGACAGAATGGGGGGGTTCTGAAATGGTGGGACAGAATGGGGGGGAAAGACAGAATGGGGGGTCTGAAATGGTGGGACAATATGGCAGAAATGGGGGGTCTAAAAATGGGGGCCAGAAAAGGTGTTCTGACATGGGGCAGAAGGTGGGGGGGGGGTCTGACATGGGCCCCAGAAGGAGAGTTTCTATATGGGGGCCACAAGAGTATGATATGGGGCCAGAAGGGGGGGGGGTATGATTGGGGATCTAATTAGGGGTCTTAAGGAGGTCTGATTAGGGGCCTGAAGGGTCTGACTGGGGGTCTAGAGGGGTCTGATTGAGGGTCTGGGGGTCTAATGAGGATCTGATAGGGGGTCTGGAGGTCTAATGAGGGTCTGATTGAGTGTCTGGGGGTCTAATGAGGGTCTGATAGGGGGTCTGGAGGCCTAATGAGGGTCTGATAGGGGGTCTGGAGGTCTAATGGGGGTCTGATAGGGGGTCTGGAGGTCTAAATGGGGGTCTGATAGGGGGTCTGGAGTCTAATGGGGGTCCTGATAGGGGGTCTGGAGGTCTAATGAGGGTCTGATAGGGGGTCTGGAGGTCTAATGGGGGTCTGATAGGGGGTCTGGGGGTCTAATGTGGATCTGATAGGGGGTCCTGGGGGTCTAATGAGGGTCTGATAGGGGGTCCTGGAGGTCTAATGGGGGTCTGATAGGGGGTTGGAGGTCTAATGGGGTCTATAGGGGGTCTGAGGTCTAATGGGGGTCTGGAGGTCTGGAAAATGAGGGTCTGATAGGGGGTCTGGAGGTCTAATGGGGGTCTGATAGGGGGTCTGGGGGTCTAATGTGGATCTGATAGGGGTCTGGGGGTCTAATGAGGGTCTGATGGGGGTCTCTAATGAGGGTCTGATAGGGGGTCTGGAGGCCTAATGAGGGTCTGATAGGGGGTCTGGAGGCCTAATGAGGGGTCTGATAGGGGAGGGTCTGGACAAATTGTAAATAAACCTAGGTCTAAAACTGCTAAAAAATGGTTGCTAAAGGAATATTGGGGGGATCTGATATCGTTGTCTAATGAGGGTCAGATAGAAGTTTGGTCTATGGGGGGTTCTGTAGATGGGGAATGGAGAATGGACAATGGAAAAGGAATACACTGTTCAGGGAACTGAAAGGTGAACGTGGTCCCGGATGAGAGTGAGGGTCGAGCAGATGTGGAATAGAGTTGATGTAATGGTAGTGCTGTAGTCAAGACTGAAATGAAGGTGAGGGAAGAAGATCTCTGCTGTCTGGGCAGGCTATGAAGAGCACAGGAAAGCAGGCCGGGACAGTACGGAGGAAGATCTATATAGCTGATACGTCCAGACCCCGCGATAAATAAGTTAATGTATGGGTCGTATAATGAATTAGAGATCATTAGTAGTTCAGTAGGACCAGCTCATTAAAGGGGGAAAAAAGGAAAAAAGAAAATTGAGCATGATTGGGGGTGTGGGGGGGGGGGGGGGACGGCGTTTTCATATTTAGGGCGGGCATCAGAAAGACAGCACACTTTGTCAGCGGCAGGAATCGGTGGGTAACTGATTTTTCGTTGCGGGTGGGGATAGTGGTGGGTGTTGGGTCGGGGTCTTATGAGAGACTGAACAAGCTTTTACGACCCAAGACGAGGAATGGGCAACTAAAATAAACCAGGAAGGTCCAGGCATGACAGATAAGCCTTGGAGGGAGGGTCTATGCCTTGGGGTAAAAGGCGTTACGGCTAGAAAGGGGGTTATTAATCATTACACGAGGCTGGAGCGGATATAAAAAGAGGTCTAGGACAAATTAGACTGAGGGAAGCAGCTGGAGGTCTATACTACGGGCGTGGGGATTGGTGAAGTGTTCGATTGGCATATATCACTACAAGGCCGAAGAAGAACGGTACGCCCCGCCGGTCCGCCATCAAGAAGTGACTTTTGGACCACTGACTCCGACTCCAGTGCCTCGGATGAGTTACCACACTTTAAGGGCAGTGAGAGAATGGATTACTCCGAACCCCCTTTAGATCAGGCACTAGGAGAGGAAGGGGAAAAGGAAGGAAAAAGCAAAAGAGACAATCGCAAATCACCTCAGAAAAGGAAACAGGTCTCGTGGAGGCGTTGAAACAAATCATTCCTGTAGTACCACAGGACAATGTCCTAGTGGTCAATTTAACAGGGGACGTGTTACCCCCAGATTGTATAAAGGTGTTAGAAAAAGGGTTGAATTTCAGTTTAGTTGAACAATTTGATTTTGTGCAATTTGAGATTGATTTATTTAAAGCAGTCAGGAAGATGAACCTGCGTAGGATCTTTTCAGGCAAACCCTCTTCCGACGGTGCTAGTAAAGAGAGTGAAGTGCCAGCAACGATTGGACCTTTAGGGTTCGTTGCAAGTGCCAATTTTGATCCAGCTGAGAGGATTTGCCTGGAAATATTGATGGATACCAGCTTACAACCAGACACAGGGACACAGGAGGAGCATGAATCGTATTTTAGGGGTGGAGTACAATCCACGTTTTGTCCCCCCTTGCCCGCCGGGAGTAGCATCGACATCTTTCAAAAAAAGGTCCTGGAAGAAGTTAGGGCATTGTCATACCCTGTCTGCGGACGTAATATTACATATAGAGAAGTGAAGGCCATACAGTGGTTGCAATCTAAAGAGGAATATGTAGTGAAACCGGCGGACAAGGGGGGAAATATCGTAGTGATGAGGAGAGAGTATTACTTGTCTGAAGCACATAGACAATTAGACGATGTTGAAGTGTATGAAGTACTTAATAGTGACCCTACCTTTAGGATATCCAATATAGTAAGAAGATTACTGCATAAATATGTAGAATGTGGCTTTTTGCCACAGAGGATGGCTGAACGACTGCTACCATTGTATCCAGCTAAATCCTCCTGGTATTTTCTGCCGAAAATACACAAGTCACTGGTGAGTCCCCCTGGCCGTCCCATTGTAGCAGGCATTGGCTCTGCCACTGAGCCTCTGTCTAAGTATGTAGATTGGTTATTAAGACCACTACTTAGGAATATGCCCGCGTATCTCAGGGACACGAATGACCTCCTCCTCTCACTGGAGTCTTTCCAGTGGCAGGAGGAGTATCAACTCGTGTCTCTGGACGTTGAGAGCTTATATACCCGCATTCCACAAGAGGCAGGAGTGGAAGCAGTAATTGAGGTGCTTCAAGGCACCACAAAAAGCGAGGTATTCATTAACTTTATTAAAGAAGCTCTTACTTGCATCCTCGGCAATAACACCTTTAGATTTGGAAAAGCTTGGTATAGACAGAAATTTGGGACGGCCATGGGGACCCCGGTGGCTTGTACTTTGGCGAATTTGTATCTAGCACGTTTGGAGGATAAGTTTGTTTACAATGTTGGCAACCCATATTTATCCTTTATACGTTTGTACCTCCGTTTTATTGACGATGTGTTCATTGTGTGGGCTGGTAATGCTGAACAGTTCTCTAATTTCGTTAAATATCTGAACGACTGCAACGATATGCACATGAGGTTCACCCACGTGTTTGGTGGTTCCTACTTGGAATTTTTGGATGTGTCGCTGTCTGTGGTGGGGGGCGAGTTGGTGGCAAGGGGGTATCGGAAGCCCACCGCGACCAACTCGTTGTTACACCACTCTAGCTACCACCCAAAATATGTAAAAAAAGCCGTTCCTTACGGCCAATTCATCAGACTGAGACGTATAAACTCAACAAAAGAGGGTTTCACTGAACAGGCCATAGATTTGAAGAATAGGCTTCTGGCTCGAGGTTATCCAAGGGAATTGCTCGAGGAAGCCATGATAAAAGCCTCAAATACCCCCAGGTCCAACATACTTAGAGGAGAGAGTGGGAAAAGAAGTAGAGAGAAGGATAAAGAAAAAAGTTTAAGCCATTGTGTGTTTTCCTTTAAACACAGTCCCATGTCAGATAAGATTAAACAAATTATAAAAGACAACTGGGAACTGATATCGAGAGACGAGTCCCTTAAAGGGTCATTTAGTGATCATCCCCTTGTCACTTTTAGAAGGACATGCACACTGCGCGATAAACTGGTGCACAGTAAAGAAAGGGAAAAACGAACCTGGATACATGAGTTCGTCCCAAAAGGTAATCGGAAATGCGGTAATTGCTCCTACTGTACCCAGAATAGCCAGTGTGCATTGTTGAAAATAGGAGGAGTGGAACATAAAGTGAAGGATTTTATCACATGCAAAAGCCGCTATGTAGTGTATTTGATAGATTGTAGTTGTGGCCGTTATTATATAGGTAAGACCATTCGCCCACTGGTAGATAGATTTAGGGAACATGTGAACTCAGTGAAGTCTGGTAAGGGTTCTCCCCGCCTGATTGAACATGTACAATCTGCACACAATGGAGATTCTAGAGCCCTCAGATTTAGTGGTTTGGAAATAGTACCCTATCTACCACAAGGGGGCGATAGGCACCGTACCCTACTAAGAAGAGAGGCCAAATGGATATTAAAGACAGAGGCTATGGGTCCACTTGGACTTAACGATAAAAACGATATGAGCGTATTCCTTTAGCTTTTGAATAGGTTTGGAGTATTTACATTTGACATGTTTTGTATCCCTGTTGTTTTTAGCGCATACTGCTATGTGTGTATATAGCGCATGCGCGGGGGCGAGATGCACGTCATATAGTGCGAGACGCGCTGACGTCCTTTGCAGCCTGAGGAAGCACGGGAACGCGCGAAACGGTCGTCACTGCCAGAGCACTGTGGCTTGCATGCCGCCCCCCTCCCCGCGACATATTGCCATATACGTTGGATTTTATCCGAGAAATAAAGGATTGAAGAGTCGGTGAGTTGCCGCTTGCATTTCTTTGCTCTTATTTGGATTGTTACTATCGGACTTTCTTCTACATATACAAGCAGAGCACAACCGCTTCAGTCGGCGTGTCCGCGGTATCATATCACTCTGGTTCTCCGGGAGACTGACATTTGTATGGTGTAGTGCCACCCATTTTGCTTTTCCCTATTTGCGTGTACATAGTTGTAGGAGAGTTCATACACAGGAACCTAATAACAAACTCACCCTATAGAACCCTGCAGCTAGTGACAGGGGAAAGAGTCAACCCGTTTCTCCAAGAGGACGGACGAACAGGAGACTCCATAAGGCAAAACCACAACAGGGAAAAGTAGGATAAACACAATAGGGAAAATGACACTTATCTTAATGCAGATATTGCAGCAACCGGATCTCAGCCGAGAACAACACCACACACAACAAAGTCAGCAGAAAGTATAAACCGCAAGGAATACTGGGAGTGGAAGGGATAAATAGGGGAAAGATAATCACCACACCCGCAACAGCTGAGGGGAAGGAGTGTGGTAAACAGCAACCAAAAGGAAAACATGTCAAATTATGTCACTTTTGAAAGCCTAGCTGAACGCCTGCAACCTGATGCAGGCACGTTCGTGACAACAGGTCATATGATCAGTGCTGTCCAATCCTACACTGGTCACATGACTGTGACATCATCGCAGGTCCTTTTCAACCCCTGTCTTCTAAACTGAAGAGGAAAATTGTGGGGAAGAAGCTGCAGTGAGCTCTGCAGAAGAGGTAAGTGAAGGGAGAAGCAGAGGGATGCTGGGAGTTGTGGTTATTTAACTGGGACTGTATGTTAGGGCAGAAGGGGGGATGTTATCATGGTGTGTTGGAGGCGACTTGGGCAGGGTTCTGTTATTTACATGGGACCGTGGAGTGATGTTATTTACATGGGACTGCATGTTGGAGGTGGCTGAGGGCAGGTTTATGTTATTTACATGGGACTGTGGGGTGGAGTGATGTTATTTACATGGGACTGCATGCTAGAGGTAGCTGTGGGAAGGACGTGATGTTATTTACCTAGGACTGTATGTTGAAGGCGGCTGTCGGAGGGAGTCATATTATTTACATAGAACTGTATGTTGATGATGGCTATGGGTGGGAATGATGTTATTTACATGGGACTGTATTTGGAGGGGGCTGTAGATAGAGAGGGATGTTATTTACATGGGACTGTATATTGGAGGGGGCTGGAGAGATGGTGTGATGTTATTTACACAGGACTCTACTGCGGAGGACGGGAATAGATTAATTTACATGGGACTGTATGGTGGAGGCGCTGAGGAATTATAATTTCTGAGTACACTAAAGGGAGGAATATAACTACAGCGGGAACCTCAGGGCGAGCATTATAACAGTAGGGGGAGCGATATAAATACTGGGGGCACTGTAGGGGTATTATAAATCCAGGGGACATTAGGCATCTTATTGGGGGCTTTATAGGAGAGACTTATAGATCTGCCTTATTTCTACTAAGAGCACTATGGGGGGCATTATTACTACTGAGGGGTCTGTACAGAGCTTTATTACCACTGGGGGAACAATAGAGAGCCTTATTACTACTGGGGGCTCTGTGAGGGCATTATTAATACTGGAGGACTCTTCTACTAATGGGGACAATCTTGGGGAGCATTATCAGTGCTGGGGTCACTGTAGGGTGCAGTGTTACTAATGATGGAATTACTATTGGTAGGATTATTACTATGGGGGGCACTATTATTTCTCCAGGATACTATTTGGAGATTTTGAGGGGCACAGCGAGCAGCAGGATAACACTGTGGGGACTCCAGGTTGGGGGATGATGATAGAAATGTGAGGAAGATAAGATGTCCGTGTGTCACATTCTGCAGAGACAAGGCGGCTGAGAGAAGTTGTCCGGGCCGAATGGAGAAGATGATGACAGAGAAGATCTATATCAGAGGAAACATCACCTGGGAGGCACTGGATGTGAGGTATGTGCTGCTGTATAGCAGGGTTGAGATGAGGGTCTACATAGAGAATTGGGCCATATTCATTGGGGCTTGGGCCCCAGGTCTTTTGAGACCCTAGCAACGCCCCTGGTGAGGACCATCAGATGCAGGTCCCGGACCCCATTCACCTGAATCTGTGGTTCACAACATCAACGGTCATGTGCAGGAGCCCTTGCCCCAAATAGGAATGAATAGACATTTACAGTAGACTAACCAATTCAGTGGACCAGATGACTTTGCAACGAAGACCCATGGGGGTGGTAGCAACTTCATGGAGCACAACCGGAATCAATCAGCAGATCACTGCTGCATCTTACTTCTTAAAAAAGCGTTATGGTTCAGAGATCGCCTATAGGAATAGTACAGTATTATGTTCCTTACCCTTCCTTGCTTATAGAGCCTGTTTTCTGCCATGAGAAGGTTTTCTTGTTTTTATGGTTCAGGACTATGATTTTGTCAGTGGTCACCTCAATTCCTATCTTCATCTCTCTGTTTACGATCCCAAATCTTCCAAAATAGGTTTCATTTGATATGACATTATTGACTTTCTTGTTTCCAATAAGTTCCCCATTGACTGCAATACCTAGAAAGGACATGGGGCGATTCATGGGGTGTGATCAAGCTTTTATGGTACATTGTATGGATGTGCAATCAATGTGTAAAGTGGGAAAACCCATTTAACAGAATAGGCAGAGTCTACATCATTCATAATACAGAGTCTGGAGGGGAGGTTCTGGAAACAGTGGAAAGGGCCACTGTGGTAGATAATATATTTCTCAAATGGTTTGCATTATGTTGAGGGATATGGAGCACTCTATCTTCAGATTACATACTGGTTAAGTACAAGTTTGACCCATAAATCAGAAACTAAAAATATTTAAAGTGTCTTTAGTAAGTATTACAAATGGCTGGAATGGGATAAAATAAGAAAACAACTTGTTAAACGAGTTCTCCAAGATTTTTGGCCTATTATTAGGATAGGTAATCAATATCAGATCTGTGGGGGTTCGACTCCTGAACCTCCCCCCTACCCCACGATCAACTGTATGAAGAGACTGCGGTGCTGTGTGAGCGCATAGGTCTCTTTCTTCTAATTGTGGATGCCCAAATCGCAGACACTGGCGTTTTGCGGACCTCACATGGCCGGAACTATGATAGAAATGCCTTTTCTTGTCCATGGCTGCAGACAAGAATAGGACATGTTCTATTTTTTTGCAGGGCCGTGGAACGGAAGTGTGGATGTGGACAGCACACAGTGTACTCTCCACATCTTTTGCAGCCCCATTGAAAATTAATGGGTCTGCACCCGTTCAGCTAAATTGCAGAACGGATGTGGACCCATTTTGTGGACGTGTGAATGGACCCTTAGACTTTTTTTTTTGCTATCTTTTAAACTGCTTTAAGCGTTAACTGTCAGGTTTCATTACATACCTAGTTGTCTATCCTCAATAAGGTTCAGGATCACGCCCGGCTCCTCCTGAATATTGAAGCACAGTGCGTCATTCTTTTGTGGAACATTTATCACAAAATGAGGGTCAGAATCCACTGTTAATAGAAATATCCAGTTATGAGAATATCCAATTATGAAAGTTATTGCTGAGAAACAGATTGTATTATAAGAAAGCACAGATCTGCGCCAGTCCTAGGGCTCAGGTATAATACAGTTATACATTTACATCATATACCAACATGGAGGTGAAATCATAAATACATAGTCAAAGGGTATTTCCATCTTATAAAGTATAAAAATAGCATATGCCCTCACTATATGATTGTAGGGGTCCAACCTCTGGGACACCCATAATCCTGCACAGTGGCACACCTGGCCACCTGTCTTTGCAGGAAACGGCAGCCTGATGGAGCTGTACTACATTTTCAGGATTGGCAGGGGCCCTATAGATTGGACCCCTGTTGATAATAAAGTGGTGCAGCGTACCCTGAGGAGCCGGTGCAGAGGATGGGTGTGATAGTGGCCCTTACAAGGTGTTGTGTCACAGTGTACTCCCTTAGGCCATTGTTCCATTGCAGTGGAAAGAGGCCAGAAGAAAACACAGAACAGTCTTTGTAATAGGTGCCAAATTTAACTTCTGGTACTTTCATAAACATTAATTTCCAAGTGCAATTCTCTGGCACTAGTAAGGATTATGGAGGCAGGTTGGATGGCTGCAATTTGGTACTAATGTAGAACTGGCCTAGTAGTATTCTGGGTAATGTGTGTCCTAGATGCAGTCCCACACCTCACAGCAGTGCTAGTTTCCGCAGGCCACTCTGCTGTCTGATTATTCTCAAGTATCTGCTTCAGAATGTCTTTTGTTATTCTCTCTGGAGAATCCTCTTTAGGAGCAAGAGCTCTGGTGTGTGCTTCCTCTCTCCTCTGTCTCTTAACAGGAACTCCTCCTCCTAGTAGGAAGCAGGACCTGCCCACTCCTACCAAGAGGGGAGGGACAGGTTGCCATTCCTTACTAGAAGTTATGACCAACATAAACAATATAAAATTGATACAATACATAACAATGCATTACAAAACTATAAACACAGCACTTGCAAATACCCCCAGGTCTTGGGTACTGCAATGGCATATTTTAGAGTGCTTGTATGCTTGTATATTAAAAAAAGAAGCTGCTTTTATCTTGTCTGCTTTGTGTATACAGTCCTTATGCAGGCCTATGTGTTTCAAGTGGTTCACAGACTACGAACAATGTCTAGTCTCATCTTGCAGGTAGGCCCCCCTCCCATCTGCCCAACACTACTTGATAACGTATCAAACGTGTAATATGTTAGTAAGAATTTAGACTGTATGCTCTCCAGGGACCTCTCTCTCTTAGTTCAGTTGTTTTTATTACTTGTCATTTCACTTGTTGATATCGTTCCCACTTGTTCATCTCTGTAGAATATGTTGATGTTATACATGATGATGATGATTAGGAACACTGCAAGTGTTAACTGGAAAGGATTATGGCTGCACAGATATTTTCCCCTATTTGTTACCATGAAACCATATACAGTAATTCTGCATAGGTTGGCCATCTCATCTCTCCTCATGGCAGATGCAGCCCTGCCTATAATGTAGTGAATACTAGAATTTTCACGGATGAACTCATGCAGTGGTATTTCATAATTTATTTTTGCCAGAGTCTGCATTCCAGCTAAACCTTTATTTTCCATGTGTTATGCATTGTCAAAAAATTACCTAAAAATCTACACAGATCACACATAGTGTTCCTTTAAAGCAGGGATGACCAACATTTTTTTGGCTTTGGGTAGGGTTGCCACCCGGCCAGTATCTCACCGGCAAGGCCGGTAATTTAGTGGCCCTGTCGGTACCGGTAATTTTTTTCTACTGGCAATATTAATTGCCAGTATTTTCCTAGAAGGACTGCTACTAATGAGCGCTTCCATTTCGGCGTGCTCATTAATGCAGTCTAAACTTCCCCCCTTTGTGTTAATTTAAAAAAATGCACTCACCTCCTCCATTTGCTCGGGCTGCTGACTGCATGCTCGGGAGAAGACCTGTGAGACGTCATCACGCTGGAGCGCAGGTCCTGTCCTGACCTTCCAGGCAGCAGGGGGTGTTCACAGCAGCGTGAGCAAATGGATGAGGTGAGTTTTTTTTTTTTGGCAGAAGTAGAGAAGGGGGAACTAACACTAATGGGTGGGCATTAGTCATCCTGGGGGGCACTAATGGAGGCATTATAATTCCTGGGTGGCACTAATGAGGGCATTATTCTTAGTGGGAGGCACAAATGGGGGTATAATTCTTCCTGGGGGCACAAATGGGGGCATTATTCTCCCTGGGGGCACTAATGGGAGTATTATTCTTCCTGGGGGCACTAATGGGGGCATTATTCTTCCTGGGGGGGTGTTAATGGGGGCATTATTCTTTCTGGGGGGCACTAAAGGGGGCATTATTCTTACTGGGGGTACTAATGGGGGCATTATTCTTACAGGAGAGCACTAATGGGGGCAATATTTTTACTGGGGGGCACTAATGGGGGCATTAATTTTACTTGGGGGCACTAATGGGTCCATTACTCTTACTGGACTAATGGGGGCACTAATGATGGGATGCACTAATGGTGGCACTATTAATGCTAGGAGGAACTAATGGGGCATAATTAATTCTAGGGGACACTAATGGGATTATTATTAATTCTGAGCGGCACTAATGGGGGGTATTAATATTACTAGGGGGGCATTAATGTTATTGGGAGCCAAAGTATGACAGAGACTTAACACCCCGTGTTAAACCACACTTCCACAGCCACTCCCCCTTTAGGGTGTGGCTTAACTTGGTAATTTTTGTTTGGAAAGGTGGGAACCCTATCTGGGAGCCACATTGTCACATTGCTCTATTTCAAGGGGCCGCAAAAAGGAAAAAAAAAGTTAATCAGTGCTCCTTTCCATCAGCACATTACACAGGCCGATGCAAAGTGAATGGGGAGGAATGATCACACAGTCATTCCTCCCTCATTCAGTTCTCTTATTGGCAGCCACTGGCGTAACTATAGGGGTCACAGTGGTCGCAGTTGCGACCGGGCCCCTAAGCCAGAGACCCCCCCCTTGCCATCTGTACTGTGTGTGCACGAGGCCTTAGACAGGACATTACATAAAGGCAGACCCCTCCCCCTCTCCGGTTTTGGCGATCCTTTCTAAACAGACTGTAACCCTGTACGTTGACTGCCCAGTCATAGCTATCATCCAGCCATGTCTCAGTTATTCCCACTATGCCATAGTTCTCCTCACATATCTCTAATTCCAGTTGACCAGTTTTATTAGTTAGGCTTCTGGCATTAGTGTACATACAGTTAAGAGATTTATGCATATTTTTTACCCTACACCTTTCCTTCTGAACTGTTCTAGTCCCTCCTTCCATTCCTCCCTCAGTTCCATTATCTCCTCCCATGTATCTATCTGCACTATCTTCCCCTCCTATAATGTAGTTACCTTCCCCCCCAGTCCATAGTTAAAACACTCCTTCAATCTTCTAGCCATCTTACCCCCTCCACCCACAGCTGCCCCTTCCCCATTGAGGTGCAGCCCATCCCTACGATAGAGCCTGTAGCCGACAGAGAAGTTGGCCCAGTTCTCCAGGAACCCAAATCCCTCCTTCCTACACCAGTTCTTGAGCCACTTGTTTACCTCCCTAATCTCCCGCTGCCTTTCTTGTACTTATTTTTGCCACACAATATGTCCCCCAAGAGGTCTTTAACCCTTTCGCTACCAGCTTCGTACATAATGCTGATCATGGTAATTAAAGCATTTAGGTGCCATGAGCAAGTGGGGTCAAAGGGTCAAAAAATATATTTATTTAATTTAACCACATTCTTATCAGTAAGATAAGAACTCAGCTATAATAGGTGTTTATAAGGGCAGAGAGCAGAAATAAGGAGTCTGTTTGCTCCTCACAAGATGGAAAAGACAAAAAATACACAGGCAGCTAGTAGAGCATCTCAGCTCTGTACACAAAAAAGAAGCCATATTTTTAATAAAGACCAATAGAAAAAAAATAATTTTTAGGTTAAAATAAATACAATGCAATAATAAAAAGTGGTACTTCATGCAAACACTGCAGAGGTACCCAAGCCCAACCCAATGCAACAGTGTCACACACGACAAACATTATATTGCGAAACCCACTCTTCATTAAAATAAAATTGGACTAACTGAAAGAAGGATATGTCCCGTAGAACCCCTTTAATAACCATATTTATTAAGGGAACTCATTTCTTCAAGAACACTAACACTACAGTAATTCATATATCATATAGCCAGTTTTAAAGAGGTTACCAAACCTTGGATCTGACAACCCATTTGGTGCGGACCTATGCCGCTAAAGCCGCAGAAAATAAAAAAAGAAGACTCGCTTGTCCATGGTCCCACCACTAGTCTGTTCCCTGTTGCTTCCGATCCCTATAGGACCAGGACCAAGCAGTTAAAGCACTCAGAGGTCACAGTGGCTTGAGTCATAGCACTGATGTACCATTCAAGCTTCTAGGACCACTGAGGCCAGTGATTGGCTGCAATGGTCACAGGACAAAGCTTCTTTCCGGTCCTGTCAAGACCACAAGTGGCCCAAAATGGAGCAGCAACAGGACCACAGAGAGGTGAGTCTTACTTTTCTTATGTTCAGGGGCTTCAGATGCACAGGTCTGGACAAAGAGGTTGTTGGCTCCAAAGTTGGACAACCTCTTTAATCAATTACTGAACTTTACTTCACAATTTGTTTGAGGGATATGTACATTTTGTATAGAAATCCTATGTATAAATCTAGCAAAATCTTGGCGGTTGTATGGTGCTGAAATATTCCCATGAGTGTGAGAGGCTTTATGTTATTTTTATAAGTGTAAAGAATTACTTACCAAAAGCTGGAGGGCGATATGAAACTGATTGCGCTAGGGAAAAATAAAAAAGCACATTATTATTGACCTACTCCAGCTCCACCATTGATGAGCGATGGCTCAGTTTGCAAATTTAAATCTGTTTTTCAGTTCTGTCCAGTACATTTAAAAACCCAACTGGCTGCTAATAGGTTTATCCCATGATTAATTTAAAAATGAAAATACATACTCTAGTACATGATAACCTCTTTCTAACGAATAGATCCAGAGATCTCCCCATTCACTGCTCCAATTGTTCTACTAGATTTATTTCGAGCTGGGAGCTTAAGGGCGAATTCACACAAGCATGTGAAAGGGGCCGCACCTATTCCGCAAAATTGTCCATTTTAATGGCCGGCATGCGATCTAGCAGCAGCGGACAAGAATAGGCATTTTGAACGGGGCGCCTGTACTACGGCCGTCTGAACAGACCCTAACGGTTGTGTTCTTAGAGGGCATGTCCTGTCTGCTGCAGCTAGTGGCAGTTGTGGGCTGGAACTTGGTAAAGATGAGCGAACCAGGCAAAATCCAGTTCATTTCAAGTATGCTGATTTGATTTGTCCCGAGAGAGATAGAGATGATGATAGGTGAGTGAGAGAGACGTACGGGCGTTTGATACCCATGAAGTTTATATTTTTTGTTATATAGGTATTTCTTTTTTATAAAAACTTTTTTGATTTAGACCTTTATATATTTTTTATAGATTTTTAACAGTTTTTTACTTTTTGTAATGATTTTGAAGCTCATATTTGAGCCTCCAAAATCTTTTTTTTAATTTTGAACAATCATGTATTTTTAAAATTAATTTATTATTGTCTATTGCTCAGTTCTTATGTTGGCCTACCACCTGGTGGCCAAAATAAGAACTGCAGTTTGAATTGAGGAGTAAATTGTAGGGAAATTATTTCTGGGGCTATAAGTGAGGGACTATTTTGTATGCAGAGTAGACAGATGCTTGATTGTCTCCTGTCAGCTGTTGTTCACCCACGGAAAGGGAAGAATGGCCTCTAGATAAGCAGATAAGTGAATGTAAAAGTTTTACCTTTGTGGGATAACCCCTTTAAGACACAAGCAATACCCAATATAGTTATCAGTAGATTTAAAGTAAGTTAAAATGCAACACTTTTAATATATTACTTTTAGGGTTTTGTCACAAATAATGGCTGAGATGTGGCTAGGAATAACAGATTCACGCGCATTACTAATAATAACTAATGAAAAAGTAATAACTCCTTGCTGTTTACTAAAGGCCATATAGTTTGCCAAAAACTCTAAGGCCCTTAACAAACGGGGGGCCTGTTGTAGGTACTGGATAACCCGTTTAAAGTTTCATAGATAAAGGCTATCTTACACTGACTTTGTGAAACATACGAAGATGATCTTTGCCCTGTTAAAAAACAACAAAACAAATCACACATTAGAAATATTATAGGGTGTATGTAAAGAAATGTTGGTATACAAAAACTTAAAAACTGTTGAGTAGTCTCCATTCATTTACAGTATAAATCCCCTGGAACCAGCTAAACTTTTGGGTCTCTCAACAACAAGTTTGGCTCACTGACTCCACAGTGCTGCTTTTGGACAGCGTTAGTAAATTTGCCCCAATATTTTTAATAGAACAGCTGAATATAAGACAAAGATAGCAAAAGATATAATGCAATTAATATCTAAAAAAACAACTAAACTAAACGTTTTCTGAGGCTGCAAATTAAATTTGCAAAACTTTTAGGAGACAATTTGGAGCATTCCTCACTGTAAATATTTTTCGGTTCATCAATATTTCTGGGAGGCCTTGTTATGCACAGCCATCTTCAGCACATGCTGCAGCATCTCCATACGGTTAAGGTCAGGACTCTGACTTGGCCATTCCAAAACACATATTATATTCTTGTTCAGCTATTCTTTAGTTGATTTAATTGTGTCAGTTGGGTGATGATCTCCATTTGTAGATCATTTGTCTAACCATGGGTTAATGTACAGATGTAGCAGAGTTGACACTCAAACTCAACTCAAATTTCTTAACTCATAGTGATATGCTAAAACAAAACTCATTCCAAAGCAATTGAAGGTGTCGGGTTAACTCAACAGTTTAGTTAACATGTCTAGTTAAGCAACTTTAAGTAACTTTACTACATCTGTACATCCACATCTTTAGCAATGCTTTTGTAACGTTTCCCAGCTTAATAGTTCTCTGTTCTGTCTTCTGAGGTCTTTTTAAAGTTGTTTGCATTGAGGCATGGTTCAGACTAACCATTCTTTCCTGAAAAGGACAGATTTGTCAGAGACCAAGCTTTGTGTGCCTTATTTAAGGGGCAAAACATCCACAAAATCCACATTTCCAGTCTCAGCTTTTGCACATACTTGACCAGCACCAGCATTCATATCGGTGCGCACTACTAATCTAATAGTTATTCCCATCCTATGGATGGGTGATTACTTCACATAACAACAATACCCCTTTAGGTTACTGACTGTATTTTGCTATTGTTGATTATATGAAATGTTCCTACCGTCCACAAATTTATCAGCAATTAATGTCTCTTCTTCCTTGTCTTTTTCCTCAGGTTTTGTAACCACCATTGATGTTAAAGGAGTGACAAACTTGAACTTCAAGGACAGTTCAAGTGCTTGCGCTGTTAGGTTTGCTTTCTCTGATGGGTCTGCATAAAGCCTTAAATTAAGTAAAATAATTTCAGAGATCTACAGTGGACACTATTGCCTGTATTAGACAGTTCAGTTGAGCAAGCGATTGTCGTGAGGGAAGTGTTCCCTCCCGGCATTCACTCGCTATCTGGCGGAGGAGACCGCTGCTATTACGGTACATGCAGGGATCGTCCCCACACTGCCTAGTTGTTTGCTGGCAGCAGATCATTATTAGACGGCACAATTGCAGTATTATACTGCAAGAAGATCGCTAATGAGCGTTCATGTAAATGCTCATTGCCGACTATCGGCAGAAAAATTGGCTAGTGTAATACAGACCTTAGGCTACTTTCACACTGTTGGCAGCAGGGTCCGGCAGGCTGTTCTGGCAGGGGAACAGCCTGCTGGATCCTTGCTAATGCTAGCCCCTCTTGCTGCCGGAAGTACGTGCCGGCCATATTCACTATAATGGGGACGAGCCGGAGGTCTGGCCGCAGCATGGCAAACATGCTGAGAGGTGGCCGGGCAAAAACTACAACATGCTGCGTTTTTTGTCTGGCCGCCTCGGCATGTTCCCGCACAGGAACAGCCTTCCAGACCCTGCTACCGCAAGTGTGAAAGTAAGCCTTAATCATGTTTGCTTACCATATATCATATATTATACAGTGCAAAAACCATTCTTGCTACTAGATATTACAAAAGACTAAAATACTTAAAGGGGTTATGCCATGATTTATGTAAAAAATGAAATCAATGTAAGAGCAGTAGAAAGTGGGCACAATAACAATTGAAAACAAGGGTGCTGCCCATGTGCAAAAGGACTACACCCAAGTATTTTAAAGGTCACATGAAAAAAATGTAGAACACCAAAGAATCACATGATCAAATCCCAAAATGTATTAATATCCAAAACATGATCACAAGAAAAGTTAAAAACCATTAAAACAATGTTAGGGCTTGTTCACACATCAGCCAAAACCAGGAGTGAAGCCTCCACAGACATAAGGTATAATGAAAAGATCAAAAAACTGAAGTGTGAACAAGGCCTTACATGGGAGATGTACAGCAAAAATAATTGATAAACCTGCGCCTCTCATATTCCACACAATCTGCACGTAATAAGGTGCTATATTTTAGTGAGACAAAGTACCAAATACATGAATAAAGCGAAAATGAATAAATCTAGAAAGTGACCAGTGCATATAAAGTGCAAGTGAGAAAGTGTGAGTACAAATCTAAGGGCCCATGTGAACGGGTCCGCACCTATTCTGCAAAATTGCCCTGTTCACTTCAATGATAGAGGGCAGTCGCAGCTCTGTGCCGCGGCTCCACAAAAAAAAAAAATAGGCACAAAAAAAAAAATAGGCATTTAGAACTTAGAACGGGGTGCCAATTTGCAGAACACACGCTGGTCGGCATCCGTGGTATTGCAGATATCCAAATCATGCTTCAAGGCCCACTTAAAGGGTCGCACATTAAATTATGGGATAGCTACTAGAGATGAGCGAGCATGCTTGGCCGAGCGTACTCGGGAGCAATTTTCGAGTAGTAGCGTACGCATCTTCTAATCTGTATTAGCGTACAAATTATAAGATGCGTATGCATTAGCGTACAGATTATAAAATTGTACGCTACTACTCGAAAATTGCTCCCGAGTACGCTCGGCCGAGCATGCTCGCTCATCTCTAATAGCTACCTTACATCTGCTCATTTGCATCTCTTTCTTCCCAATCAATCCTCCTGTACCATAACAAGCCTGTAGATTGTAAATCCTATACTGTATAACATGACGGTTTCCCATTATTTGTGTTGTGTTGTTTTTTTTTTCAATGTGTGTGAAATAAATACAATGCTACATAAGTATATTTGTGCAGTGTGTTTCTAGTATTTAAACTATATTTGCATGCTTTCAAATGCAATTGATTAAACTATGAGTCCTGGAGTTTGTAATAGTATTTTTTCATTTAGTTAAAAGGGTTTTCCGAGACTTAAAGGGGTGATCCCCCATCAGTGGGGGTCCAAATCCCAGCATCCCAGCCAATCAGCTTTTTCAGAGAACGGCTGTGCTCACCGGAGGCTGTGCTTGGTATTGCAGCTCATTGATTTGCACCTAGGCCATGTGTCCGATGTACAGTGATGTCACATGTCCCGTGTGTTAACTGTATCTGCATAAACTTCTATTCATTGAGCTCCCCCTAGTGGTGGCTACAGGCAGACAGCATTGTAATAGAAGGAAACAAGGAGATTTATCATGTATTTATGCAAGTTGTCTGATGTAAATATATAGAAATATGCAGTTCAGAATGAGCACTATATTTATGAAGCACCTTTTCCATTTTTTCTGACATAGAAGTCAGATAAAGTGGATGAGGCAGAGTACAACTTTTTATTACACGTTTTTAATTAAAATTTCTTAATTGTGATTAAAAAAAAGGTAAACTCATCAGAAATCTGGGGTATTGCTCTTTGCATTCTGCTTTGCCTGGGAGTGATGCACGCATATTGGAAAAAAGCGTTGGGCAGGGGGGCCCATACAAAGTTTTACTATGGTGTCCTATGAGATCTATGTACCCCCCTCGTGGAGAGCGTTTCTCCAATCCCCCTGGAGTTTTTCTATATGTTACTCATGGCTCTGTTCTTCAAGTGAAGTCTCATAGGACTACTACTGGTCCTACCCTCTGGATCTGTCAAAAGTTTTCAAAGTGCCTCGCCTCACCTCACCCTTCTTTGGTGTTTCCAATTTAGAAAGGCTTTGATATATTAAAAAAAAAAAAAAAAAACATCTGAAATATCAACCACTTTACTTGAGCCATTCACTTACCGTTTTTCCAACAACTGCTGTATGGTTAGATATGCCCAGAGTCTCTCTGTAAAGTCACCAAAGATGTATTTCTGTTGTTTGCTCACATCATCCTCACTTTGAACTTGAACATTTTCAGTGTATTTCTTAGATTCATCCGCCTATTACAAACACAACATTGAGTCACATTACTGAAATACTGTATGGAAGTTAGTTGAGAATAAAGTGGCATATTATGTTAAAGGGATTGTGTCACTTCAGCAAATGGCATTTATCACGTAGAGAAAGTTAATACAATGCACTTACTAATGTATTGTCAGTATCCATATTGTTTCCTTTGTTGGCTGGGTTCATTTTTCCATCACATTATACACTGCTCATTTCTATGGTTATGACCACCCTGCAATCCATTAGCGGTGGTCATGCTTGCACATTATAGGATAAAGGACCAGCCAATGTGAGTTAGTTCCACGTTCCTGGCCACCAGAGAAGTCTGCACTCTTTCCTATAGTGTGCAAGCACGACCACCGCTGATGGATTGCAGGGTGGTTGTAACCATGGATACGAGCAGTGTATAATGCGATGGAAAAATGAATCCAGCCAGCAAAGGAAACAATATGGATACTAACAATACATTAGTAAGTGCCTTGTATTCACTTTCTCTACATGATAAATGCCATTTGCTAAAGTGAGACAATCCCTTTAAATATTCTGTGATAACGGATGATACTGATCACATTTGTTGTGAAGATTTACAATTATCATATATGCAATTTATATATACCATTTAGATTTATGAACAGTTTTTGAAGGTTATGGTGACTGCACAGTGGGGTGGGGGGGGGGGAAGGGGGGGACTGTGCAATCACCCTAACCTTCAAAACCTAGAGATGCCAGTAGAGGAGTGGGGGATACCCGGGACCCCCGCCAATCAGCTGTTTGAGAAGGTACCGGCGCTCCTGTGAGCGGCGAGGCCTTCTCTCAGCTCACCAAGCACAGTTCCGTACATTGTATAGTGGCTGTGCATGGTATCGCGCTCAGCCCCATTCACTTGAATGGGGCTAAGCCACTCCAAAGGCCACATGACCGATGAACGTGAGGTCACTGACTAGGAAAAGCTGACAGAAGGCCTTGGTGCTCAGAGGAGCACCGATGCCTTTTCAAACAGCTGATCGGCGTTGGTCCCGGGTGTCGGACCGATCAGATATTGATGACCTATCCTGAGGATAGGTCATCAGTAGTTAACTCCCGAAAAACCCCTTTAATTTTTTGGTATATTGTTTTTTTTTCTTCAAATTTTACCATTTGAGCCATTTTATATCTTTATTTTGCAACCATTTCTGTACATGTTTTATCTTGGATGACGTTTTGGATCTTCTGTTCATATTTTATTATGTGATGTTGAATACTTTTGTGTTAAATGAATACAAAAGTATTAGGGCTCTTTCACATGAGAAAGTTTTCTGTCCGGATATGATGTGTGTAGCGAACACATGGTATCTGCCCTGAATCCTGACCCATTTGTCTGTGTACATCAGTATCGTTTTTCACTCATCATCTCTGCTTTCAGAAAAAATCTCAGCATGTTCTATACTCTGCGTTTTTCATGCAGCTCTGGCTAAATAGAAGTGAATGGGGCTTGTGTGAAAAACAGAAGGCATCTGGATGTAATGAGTTTTTCACTGATGGTTTCTAGAAAAATGCATGCAATCCAGATACAATTTTGGGGAAAAAACAGAAAAAACTGAATGCAATTGCAAAAAAACCTGATTCAACTTGTGTGTAAAACCATCAGTTTTTTCCTGAACAGATCCTGACACAATCTGTATCATTCATGTGAAATAACCCTTACAGGAGTGATACTTTTATTGGCTAACCAGATAGTGCCCCTTGTTCAGCCTTTGTCTATGTAATTAGATGGGTGGGAGGAGATCTAAACTATCTGGGTGTTGTTAGGGGCAGTGATAGGGGAGTGTCTATGTAATTAGCTGGGTGGAAGGAGCTATAAACTAGCTGGGCGTTGTTAGGGGCAGTGATAGGGGAGTGTCTATGTAACTAGCTGGTGGGAGGAGCTATAAACTAGCTGGGCGTTGTTAGGGGCAGTGATAGGGTAGTGTCTATGTAATTATCTGGGTGGAAGGAGTTATAAACTAGCTGGGCATTGTTAGGGGCAGTGATAGGGGAGTGTCTATGTAATTGGGTAGGAGGAGCTATAAACTAGCTGGGCATTGTTAGGGGCAGTGATAGGGGAGTGTCTATGTAATTAGCTGGGTGGGAGGAGCTATAAAGTAGCTGGGCGTTGTTAGGGGCAGTGATAGGGAAGTGTCTATGTAACTAGCTGGGTGGAAGGGGCTATAAAGTAGCTGAACGTTGTTAGTGGTGGTGATAAGGGAGTGTCTATGTAACTAGCTGGGTGGGAGGAGCTATAAAGTAGCTGGGCGTTGTTAGGGGTGGTGCTGGAGGAGTGGCAGAGAAAGGAGAAGTGCATCATGGGTTTGGTTGGATACAGCAACAGGAAATGCTACATACAGGATTCAAAGCATAAGAATTTGTTTGCATGGTGAATTCAGGCCAGGAGAGTCCAAATTGGGAAAAAAAGGCAAGGGGAAGATGTACATTAGGAAAACAAGTACATGAGCATATGTGTTAAACACTACAGTAATTCTGCAAAACCCTTTTAAGATATCTTTGTATAGTCATTTATGTCAGTAAATAGAGAGAAGAAAAATAGGGCAAAAAAACCTCATGGGCACAGTCCCAGCTCTCAACTACCCAATTCTATATAAGATTATTCACCCAGACACAGAAATTTGTAGCTTTAAAAGGGAAAATTATTTTCTGATTTGCAATAGATACATTTGAGAAGATCACATTGCTGAAGTCTGATATTGAATTTTTGATCTTGCATTTTGGGTTTTCTGAATAAAATGACTCTAAAATCTCTTTGGCACTGATCAGAAATTCCTGTTACTGAAAATCTGGCAACATTTCAACTGATATTGATTTTAATGGACCTTTGCTTGAGTCAAATATTTAGTAAAACAAAATCTAAAAGCAGTGATTAGGAACACTGGCCATCATACCATTCGACCAAAGGTCTCATTTCATAGAGAAAGTTAAAGGGCAACCTGCTGATCAGCTATATGAAGAGAAGGCACATGCCGTGTGTGCATGCCGTCTCCTGTCTTTCTATATCGACAGCGAGCAGGAATAGAGGCAGGAGACGGCACACTCCCACAGCGCTTGCCTGCTCTTAACAGAGCTGACCGGAGGGGGTACCGGGTGTCGGACCCCCGTCAATCTTATATTAATGACCTATCCTGAGGATAGGTCATAAATATTAAAAGCCTGGAAAACATCTTATGGAATTCAGAGCACACAGTTTGCACTTACCCCTTCTGCCTTCACATCCACAGTAAATGAGTTCAAGTCATTATCTGTTAAACGTCCGGCGACCACAATTTCGCTCCCTTCAAAGTAATGCCTGAAGTTGTTCTGAGTGAGGTCAGCGATAGCGTTCTCAGGATATTGCATTTCTATGTCAATTAATGTTGGATTTGCAATTTCATTATAAAAGCCCTAAAGTGCAAAGAAAGAAAAAAAATCAAAAAAAGAAACGAAGCAATGAGTATGTATGATCCACATACCGTCAGTATACTGTCAGTATCAATCTAATTTTCAAGATCTCTGCTTGGAGTTAGTCAGCAAAACTTTTCATTATCCTGGACATGTAATGGACATAATGGTGCTTGACTCATAGACATAGCTAGAGATGAGCGAATCTATTAGCTGCTTCGTAGATTCGTTATGAAGCCTCCTTTTTTCCTACTCCGAAGCGAATCCGGATTTATTCACATTCTCTTCATACATAAATGTTCTTAAAATTTTGAACGCTAACGCAATGTACGCTATGTACACATTCTTCTTGGCCCCTCCCCGGCCCCCAGAAGCGGGAAAATGACGATACGGAAAAAGTACAATAATTTCCATCCTTGCTCAAATCCATACAAAACCATCTGAGGAGATACACACTGTATGTTATGGGAACTGTGTTTTTGCTATTGTTGAAGGTAATACAACTCCTAATTTGCACTCCAGTAAGGAGAGGCATTTATTCTGTTAAATCTGACCTGGTTACTGACTCCTGCACTATATCCTGGGCATTGCACTCTACACATCCTGTCTTGCACCCATACGAACACTTAACATCATAGCTACCCCAACTACTATCAGCCAGGAGCCACAGAACCAGGGTGTGCCCTGAGGAAAGAAAGGGTGCACCTTCCCTTCATTTCATGGGCCCAGGGAGCAACAGTGTGAGGGAGGCCGCTGTGATTGGCTGTAATGGCCAGAGCCACTGGGCTCCTCCTGGGCTTGCTGCATGTAACTAACTCTTTCTTTTGCGTTTTAAAAATTATAATAATAAATTTGCAACAATAGTCACTGAATATTGGCAGGAACTGAACTATGCCAGAACCATTTTTTGCAGTCTCTATGACAATAGAGACTGTGAAGTAGCTGAAGTAGTAGGGAACTATTGTAAATAGTCTCATCTGTAATCCACAACAATTCTTCAGGCAGGTATCTATTTGAGGTAGCTTTTTAACCAGGTCTTCTTTTGTCCTGTCAGTCTGTTGTACTCACGGTCAATGCTTGCTTCAGAGATCTAAGTTACCTCTGGAAACAGAGACTGCAACAGGTCACAGACAAAAACTATGTCAATAGACACAAGGGATTCATTGGAGGGGGTACCTCTTGGATATCTCTTGGAACTCCAGTGCCACTCCTAGAAACTCTGGATTTATAGCCATCTTTTTGTATATCAGGCTTGGCCTCCAGCTTGGATTTTTAACTCTGCATTTGTCTAATTTTCTGGATTGACGTACCTCAATGACCTCCAAGTTCTGACCCACGGCTGCTGCCTGACTACCCTTCTATGCCTCTCTTCTGAGGACTGTTACCCAGAGATACAAATAATTAAATCTAAACCTCCTTTAACCCCACTTTAAGTTAAGATTAAGACCCTATACTTCACTTTAGGCAGCACCAGTTTGGTTGCAGTGCAAGGTTTCAAGGTAGGCCCAATATATATTAAAGGGAATGTGTCATGAGAAAAAAGATCTATTGTTTAAATCTGTTTTTTTTATGTTAAACTTATTTTGAAATAATCTTTGGTGATGTTATTTTTAATTTTCCATATTTTAAAAAATACTAAAATCCTGCAGTTTTTGCAGTAGCCGCTTCCTGTTCTGTACAGATTACTTTTCAGCAGTTTTTTCATTATCATCACAGGTAGGATTAAAAAAACGGATATCACCTTTGTATAGATAACACAGGATCCACCATTCACAATAGATAGATATCACAGTTTATCCAACCTTCCTGACCACTGCACAGGTCACAGCTAGTGCTAAGCAAATCAAGCTTTGGATCATAGATCTATAATCGATTCGGTCAAACACTTCGTTTTTAATGCTGTCTGGGGACCTCTCTCCGTACAATACTAAAATGTTTTGCCTTCGGATTGCTTATTTTAAATGTTTTTAATAAAAAAATGTTTTAATGATGCAGAAGTGAATACCGAATTCATTCACAGAAGTCTTGCGCGACTTTGGGTGAAACAAATTTTGCCTACATGGAAACAATACATTTTAATGCTGTATGGAGAGAGGTCGCTGGACAGCATTAAAACCGAAGTGTTTGAATGAATCGTCTTCGGATCTATTATGCAAGCTCGATTCACTCAAGCCTAGTCATATGCTCTCCCATAGACATCAATGAGGTCCCTTCCAGTCTATTGTTCCTATGGCCCATGGTGCCTGATCATACAGTGATCCCTCACGATACAATGGTCTCAGGATACAATATTTTCAACATACAATGGTCTTTTCTGACCCATCGTAAGTTTAAACCAGACTCATCATACAATGCCTCAGACTCAGATCCAACCAATCAAGGCCAGTTCTCTGGTTAAATAGCTGGATTAGTTTCTATTTAGCAGCTATTCGTGACTGTTATATGTAAGGACTTGTTTTATCTGTCTTAGTTATCTGCTTATTTTTCTTAAATCTTCATTTTCTCTTATCTTGGATGATTACTCAACTTACAATGGTTTCAACATACAGTGTACATTAATATTCTAACTTGAGGGACCACTCGTATCACTAAATGCTGTTATTCATAGCTTAGGTAAAATGGCATGAGGTAAAATGAGGAAATAAAAACAGATTTTAAATAAGAATATGTTGCTGTCTGGGTTAAACTGGCAGAAAAAATATAGGTGACACATTCTATTTAGGCCCCATTCAGACGGCGGTATTATTGTGGGTCCGTAATAATGCGGACTCGCAATACTACGGGTGCCGCCCAGCGTGTGTTCCGCAACGTTCGGAACACACGGCCGGGTGCCCCATTGAAAATGCCTATACTTGTCCGCTGACAAGTATAGGACATGTTTTATTTTTTTATGCGGAGCCGCGGCACGGAGCCAGCGGCTGCCCACTCTCATAGAGGTGAATGGGGCCGCATCTATTCCGCAATATTGCGGAATAGATGCGGACCCATTCACACGGTCTTGATGAACATTACAAAACATCACATTACCTGCAACTGCAAGTCTGCATCAGAGTCTTCATATATGCGACGGGTGATTCCTAAATTTTCCAGTGCTAACTTCTCCAGAAAAGGAAAATCAACATCATTGCCCAAACCAAGAGTGTACAGGGTATATTTGCCTTGAATTGCTTTCTTTGCATTCTCTTGGATCTTTGAAGGGTTTGTTTCACCTAAAAGTCAATAAAATATTTACACATTTCAACTGTATTTCTATGCACTGGCATGAACGAGTGCACCTGCTTGGGGGACGGGAGGTGGAGGGGCTCTGTGCCCTGTGCAGCTGGCCACTACTTCTTTAGCTGAAATGATGAAGGAGAAAGGGGTGGTGGGGACAACTGATGTTTCTGCTGCTTGGAAGCTGGACTGCTCTGAGCAGCTGGTAGAGTCATTTTTCGCATCTACTGAATGGGAGAGCTGATTGAAGAAGAGGCTGTCACTCCTAAGTAATTTTTATTGTTATGTCAAATGTGAATAAATCTGTAATGAAGCCTTCAAGACAGATGTGAATATAGCCTGATTTATTCAGTAAGTTGGTTCTGTTTCTGCTTCTATGGAATGATCTTGGTTCTTTTAGGCTAAGTTTACGCATCACAAATACGAAGATGTTCTGTGGCTAACACTTGGATTTTTGCCATGGATGCACAGTGGTGTTGGTGGATCCACATGAAGATTAACTTCATTCAAGGTTCCCCCATGACCTACTCTCTCACATAGACTGCTCCCACATGCCCCAACTCTCTCACATAGGCTACTCCGATGACCCCTTTTTACAGACTACACTCCTTTGTCCCCCCTCACCCTGACTGCTTCTTACAATTCCCTTATAGACTGCTCTCCATTTTCCTCCTCACAAATTGCTTCTTATGGCCCCATCACAGACTTCTCTCCCTCTCTAGACAGATTGCTCTTATTGGCCCCACCCCACAGACTGCTCCCCATCCCTCCCAACCCCACCACACACACAGACTACTCAACAGTCCACTGCAGGAAACTAAACGTTGATGTTTCTTCCCTGCACTGATCATAGAGATAAGTGCAGGGAGAGATAGAGAGGACCTTGCAGCTAGTGTACGACTGCACAGTTCTCTTGATGATTGGGAAAACAATACAGAAGCACATTTTCCTATGTGTGCACAGGATATGCCTGTTGCATGCACATAATGTGATGTGTCAATGAAGAAAGGGGGGCCCACACACAGTTCTTGCACAAGAGCCCTTTGTTATCAGTGTCTGTCCCTGCATGGGAGGTATAATGGAAAACATTAATGGGAGCACTGAGGCATGTACTCATAGAGTCACTGTGGCTGGTACCAAAGGGGGCATTATAGCTGCACTAACAGAAACACTATGGCATTGCACTTATGGAAGCACTGTCACTGCTATGGTGGCACTGTGACTGACACAAATGACGTCATGGAAAACAAATCTGGCAAAGCATAGTGATATTAGTTTGGTGGTTGCACAGTCTGACATTGGAGGAAGTCCCACGCTACTTGCAAAAATGAGTTGCTGCATCCAATACAAGAGGTTTTGTCACTTCAGCAAGTACCATTTATTATGCAGGAAAAGTTAATAGTAACATAGTAACATAGTAACATAGTTTATAAGGCCAAAAAAAGACATCCGTCCATCCAGTTCGGCCTGTTTTCCTACAAGTTGATCCAGAGGAAGGCAAAAAAACCCTGTGAGGTAGAAGCCAGTTTTCCCTCCTTTAGGGAAAAAAATTCCTTCCCGACTCCAATCAGCAATCAGAATTACTCCCTGGATCAACGACCCCTCTCTAGTAACTATAACCTATAATATTATTACCCTCCAAAAATACATCCAGGCCCCTCTTAAACTCTTTTAGTGAACTTACCATCACCACCTCCTCAGGCAGAGAGTTCCATAGTCTCATTGCTCTTACCGTAAAGAATCCTCTTCTATGTTTGTGTACAAACCTTCTTTCCTCCAGACGCAGAGGATGGCCCCTCGTCACAGTCACAGTCCTGGGGATAAATAGATCATGGGAGAGATCTCTGTACTGACCTCTGATATATTTATACATAGTTATTAGATCTCCCCTCAGTCTTTCTGGGTACTGTAGTCCACCCATTCCAGTTATTACTTTAGTTGCCCTCCTCTGAACCCTCTCCAGCTCTGCTATGTCTGCCTTGTTCACAGGAGCCCAGAACTGTACACAGTACTCCATGTGTGGTCTGACTAGTGATGTGTAAAGTGGCAGGACTATGTTCTCATCACGGGCATCTATGCCTCTTTTGATGCAGCCCATTATCTTATTGGCCTTGGCAGCAGCTGTCTGACACTGGTTTCTGCAGCTTAGATTTCTGTTCACTAAAATTCCTAGGTCCTTTTCTATGTCAGAGTTACCCAATATTTTACCATTTAGTATGTACTGGTGACTTGCATTATTCCTTCCCATATGCATAACTTTACATTTGTCAGTGTTAAACCTCATCTGCCACTTCTCTGCCCAAGCCTCCAGTCTATCCAGATCCATCTGTAGCAGTGTACTGTCCTCTTCTGTGTTAATTACTTTACACAGTTTAGTGTCATCTGCAAAAATTGATATTTTACTGTGCAAGCCTTCTACAAGATCATTAATAAATATATTGAACAGAATAGGACCCAATACAGACCCCTGTGGTACCCCACTAGTGACAGTGACCCAATCTGAGTATCTACCGTTAATAACCACCCTCTGTTTTCTATCACTGAGCCAGTTACTTACCCACATACAAACACTTTCTCCCAGGCCAAGCATTCTCATTTTATATACTAACCTTTTATGTGGTACAGTGTCAAATGCTTTGGAGAAGTCCAGATATACGGCATCCATTGATTCGCTGCGGTCCAGTCTAGAACTTACCTCCTCATAGAAACTGATTAAATTGGTTTGACATGACCGATCCCTCATGAAGCCATGCTGATATGGAGTAATTTGCTTATTTTCATTGAGGTACTCCAAGATAGCATCTCTTAGAAAACCCTCAAACAGTTTACCCACGACAGATGTTAAACTTACCGGCCTATAGTTCCCGGGCTCTGTTTTTGGACCCTTTTTGAATATTGGCACCACATTTGCTATGCGCCAATCCTGTGGAACACTCCCTGTCAGTATAGAGTCCTTAAATATCAGAAATAAGGGTCTGGCGATGACATTACTTAGGATACGGGGGTGTATGCCATCCGGTCCAGGCGATTTGTCTATTTTAATCTTTTTAAGACGCAGCTCTACTTCTTCCTGGGTCAGACAGGGCACTTTTAATGGGGAATTTACTTTTATATTCTGCATTTCATCTGACAGTTTATTTTCCTCAGTGAATACAGTGGAGAAAAAGATATTTAGTAGCTTTGCTTTCTCCTCATCGCTCTCTGCAACTCCCCCCTCATTACTCTGTAAGGAGCCGACACCTTCAGGTTTATACTTTTTACCATTTATATAATTAAAGAACATTTTAGGGTTAGTTTTACTTTCTTTGGCGATTAATCTCTCGGTCTCTAGTTTGGCTGTTTTTATTTGTCTTTTACATATTCAATTTTTTTCCTTGTAGTTTTTCAATGCTTCCTCGCTCCCTTCCTGTTTTACTGATTTAAATGCTTTCTGTTTGTCATTTATTGCTTTCTTTACAGTTCTATTTATCCACATTGGTTTTTTCTTGTTCCTTAATCTTTTATTCCCATAAGGTATGTACCTCTCACAATTAGATATTAGGATGCTTTTAAAATATCCCATTTTGTGGCTGTATTTTTATTTTTGAGGACTTTGTCCCAGTTAGTTAGGCCTATGGCCTCTCTTAGTTGGCTAAATTTAGCTTTTTTGAAGTTAGGTATTTTTGTTCCTCCCTGAAGAAATGCTCTTTTGAATGACAATTGGAAGGTTATTAAATTATGGTCACTATTTCCTAGGAGTCCCCCGACCTGCACATCTGTTGTTCTGTCAGGTCTATTGGTTAATACTAAGTCCAGTATGGCCGTCCCTCTAGTCGGGTCCTGAACCAGTTGGGAAAGGTAATTGTCTTTGGTTATTTCCAAGAACCTGTTTCCTTTATGAGATATACAGGTTTCAGTTTTCCAGTCTATATCTGGGTAGTTGAAATCCCCCATAATAACAACCTCATTATGATTTGCCGCCTCGTCTATTTCATTTAGAAGTAGATTTTCTGTGGCCTCTGATATATTAGGTGGTTTATAATAAACTCCTATTAGTATTTTATTATTGTTTTTGGCTCCATGTATTTCTACCCAATATGAGGCACTTACTAATGTATTGTTATTATCCATATTGCTTTCTTTGCTGGCTGGATTAATTTTTACATCATATTATATGCTGCTCGTTTCCATGGTTACGACCACCCTGGAATCCATCAGTGGTGCTCATGCTTGCACACTATAGGAAAAAAAAATGCCGGGCTCTCTGGCGACTGGGACCATGGGCACTCACATAGCCACACTGATGGATTGCAGGGTGGTCGTAACCATAGAAATGAGATGTGTAAAATGTGATTTAAAAAATTAATCCGCCAGCAAAGGAAGCAATATGGATAATCACAATACATTTGTAAGTGCCTTGTATTAACTTTCTCTGCATAATAAATACTATTTGCTGATGTGAGACAACCCCTTTAAGTCCCAGTGATCATACCAAATAATGACAAAACTGAACACTACTCAATTCTGTTAAGATTTAATAAGTCTGGTTTTATCAACGGTTCAAAAGTCCCCTACAGTAGTACATCTTTCCTCAAGCTAGAAATATAAGGGACTGGAGCTCTGTGTGGCGACTGTGTACTCCAAGCCTGATAAAGTACCTTTGCTTCTTACAAGGACTGATTCACATAGGCTAAAATATTAATAATAATCAACTTTATTTATATTGGCCACCATATTTTGCGTCACTTTACAATTCAGAGGGTACATGTGTAAATCAAAATAGACATCATAGAATTACAGGCTAATAAACGATTTAAACACTAGGAGTGAGGGCCCTGCTGGCAAGAGCTTATGAGGAAATGGGGGTGACACAAAAGATAAAGGTAAATATTACTGATGATTAGACATAAAGACGGGCTATTTTGCATCGAAAGCACTCCTAGGATCCCTTAGTTCCATCTGCAGGGTGTAGAGGTTGAATTAAGCCGGTTTGTGGGTTACGTCCTACTGAGCAGAGTAAAATCGCGGAATAGAGTTCCAGCTGGCCTGGGGGCGGCTCTAGGATATGGCATTTCTTCATTGCCTTAGCCAGCTTAAAAGGCAGAGAAGGGCCCTGGAGCACCACACATTGCTCCCTGGAAGTACTAACTATTTCTATACAAGCCAAAGTGTTCAGCCAGTAACCCTTTAGAGATAACACCTCTCTACCTGCAATCTTCTACCTGCCTTTTCTATCACGTGCGGACCCATTCATTTCAATGGGGCCGCAAAAGATGCGGACAGCACCCCGTGTGCTGTCCGCATCCGTGGTTCCATTCCGCGGAACAGATATAACATGTCCTATTGTTGTCTGCAATCGCGGACAAGAATATGCATTTTCTATTATGGGGTCTGCAAAGCACTACGGCCATCTGAGTAGGCCCTAAAGCTGCTTCTAGACCCATTGAGGTAAAATAAATTCATCCATTGTTGGTTCTTCCAGTTTGGCTAGCCATCATGAAATAATGTAAACAGTACTGTATGGACAGTACTTCGAAGGACTTACAATAAGTCTGGGATCGTCCTCATATAACTCAAGTGGTTTTGCCATCCTGAATGCCAATTAATTATAACCTCCCCTTACTACATCTTCCAAAGCCAGATGACTGGTGAACAGTTGACAAATCACTGGTCTCCAAAGGGAATAAACTGCATATACAGTGGGGAAAAAAAGTATTTAGTCAGCCATCCATTGTGCAAGTTCTCCCACTTAATAAGATGATAGAGGCCTGTAATTGACATCATAGGTAGACCCCAACTATGAGAGACAAAATGAGAAAACAAATCCAGAAAATCACATTGTCTGATTTTTAAAGAATTTATTTGCAAATTATGGTGGAAAATAAGTATTTGGTCACCTACAAACAAGCACGATTTCTGGCTCTCACAGACCTGTAACTTCTTCTTTAAGAGGCTCCTCTGTCCTCCACTCTTTACCTGTAGTAATGAGACCTAGTAGAGCTAGTGAATGACCTGCAGAAGGCTGGGACCAACGTAACAAAGGCTACTGTCAGTAACACACTACGCCGCCAGGGACTCAGATCCTGCAGTGCCAGATGTGTCCCCTTGCTTAAACCAGTACATATCCGGGCCTGTCTGAAGTTTGCTAGAGAGCATTTGGATGTTCCAGGAGAGTATTGGGAAAATGTCATATGGTCAGATGAAACCAAAGTAGAACTGTTTGGTAGAAACACAACTCGTCGTGTTTGGAGGAGAGTGAATGCTGAGTTGCATCCGAAAAACACCATGCCTACTGTGAAGCATGGGGGTGGCAACATCATGTGCAGCGTCCCACTAACAGTGGTTGACTTTAAACTGTAATGTCATTTTGAATATTGTATTCAGTAAGACTATCCATATAGGCTGATGTAGTTATACTCCTCACCTCTAGATGGAGCTAGTCCATTCTGCTATCACCCCTCTGTACAGAGGAGGGTGAAGTTGGTAGTTAGTCAGGCAGAGGTGAAGAGTGAGTCAGCAAGCCACAGGGGAAGGAAGCAAGTCCAGCTCCTCTCCATTTTGATCAAATGCCACTGGAAAACCCAGAAACCAGTGAAACCAGTTTTCAGACTGCAGCCAGAACAAAGTGCTACCAAGTGGTACACCAGGTGGAAGTAATCCATATTTCAGTTGTTTTGGACTCCATCATTTACAATTTCCAGGAGAAGCTCCACAGCCCCTGAGGAAATTGCCAGATAATAAAGTGCACTATATCCCTAAATCCAAATCACATATTACCTATCAGGAGTGTGAACTGAATACCCAAATTGTACCAAAGCTTGGCTGTCATTCTAGAGACCATTTATGTACGTATTGCAAGTTAGAGATCCAGCCTACTTGGAAAGCCTGCCATTCCAACCTGTTTGGAGAACTATCTCTTTGTGCATTATCTATACCAACAAGGAGGACTCAGTAATCCAGTAAAAAGTTCCTTGTTCATCCCAAAACTGCCTCCTCATTATTGTCAACAAGGGTGTGTCTACCTTAAGACACTGGCGTCACGAAATAACCAGGACCCAGCCATCCGACACGGTCAATATCAACACCAAGGGCACCTCAACTGACCATCCTGGAGTCCTGCGTACGGAGTGTGCCCCGAGGGAAGTTGTGTCCACCCTCCACACAACTGCACACTGGCCCAGGGAAGATTCAACTAACCGTGAGTAGAACCACCGGCTACACCGTGTTCCCTGTGACAAACTCCCTAAACTCACATACCTCCCTGTGGCTGGTGGCTGCAGAAAATTGGCTGTCACAAACAGGATACAAACTTGTACGCCATATGCGAACAGGATTTGAAAATTATATGCCATGTGCGAATAATATGCGAATAAACCCCACTTCGATGTATAAGAACTGTGTTATTGAAATATACGCCTGAAACGTTTATTGCAATTAAAAGTGTCGCAGCCAGTTTGCATTGAAAAGACTGTATATTGCATCCAAAATGGCGCCGGACCGCCGTCACTGTTAATTTTTGCTGCGCCATCATCACCCCAAGTAGCGGGAAACTTAAGTCTCCATCCCCTTGTGAAACAGAAAAGTATTACTCACTGTGCCACCATAGACTTGTATGCGGTGTTACTATTTGTGCCATCCCCCTTATGCAGAGGAACCTAGAGGGCGGACCCTAAGTGAGCGCAGAGGCCTGAGTGTTATAAGCAGAACCAAAGTGCAGAACAAGGGTTCCCAGGGGACAATCAAGCTAGCGGTACAGCTAACAGAGAGAAGAGAAGCGGTAGCGATTCCAAGAAAGGAAAATTCCAGTATCCCTGGATCTTCATCGCTAACCCTGTAAAGCTGAGTGAGTGCAAATTACCAAAATTAATCCTAGTAAGGACTGTCAGGGTCTACAGTCAGCCCTGTGGGACATTACATACGCTGATATTGCGCTGCTGCCGCAAATCTTAAAGGGCCAGACGCCTTATAAAACAGTGGTTGCCCATAGCAACACAATAGAAAAAGTGTGTAAAATTGCATTTAACTTGCATTATATTAAAAGTCTGTCATTGCCATGTCTGACTACAGCCCTAGAGAGGGAAGAGACTGATTCATCTAGAATTCTGGACTTTACCACTGGTTAAAATGGGTGGAAGTCTGAGTGGCATGTTAATTTGTCCACCTAATGTGTACCCTGCTGAAGATTTAATCAAGTGTGGATACCATAGAGGATGGGAGACCGCAGAACCACCCAACATATTAAATCCACGGCAGTGGCTTCTTCAGCCACCGAATCACATCCTGGTGCCAGACATTTACACTCCTACCCCGCTGGAGACTCAACTTGACAAGAATGATAACCCTGCACCACTAGTGCCTCTGCAAAGTCTGCAGGTGAACAGTGCCACTGAAACTAATCCTGGTGCCCCTGAGCCTCCATAAATAGTCGAAGCACCACCTGAGCCCACCAAATGTGAGCACTGCCCTGAGGTGTGCGTGGACACGAAGGAATCCACTGACACTGCTCCATTCACTCCAGAACCACAAAAAAATCCGGAGCTTCTTGTTATGAAAGACGAAGGGTCTATCCTTTTTTGCTGTCCAGAGAATCTGTCACCTACCATGAAAAAGCCAAGGCTTACAGAAGATAATCCAAAAGAGAGTGATTCTGCAGTTCGACGTTCTGCCACAGAAGGCCACCAAGAGATCGCAGATGAAGTTTCTGCCAGAGTTATAGCTGCAAAGAGCACCAGAGCTAGCAGTCATAACGATGAGGATGTCGCATGGCTTAAAGAGGACTTTTCCGCTCTCAAGTATGGTACCCAGGAGGAAGATTTCAGATACCTCCTCTAAGGAGCCTCTCTACAGCATGCTGAAAAAGAAAAACCATCAAGGACTAATGGGAGTCAAAGCCCTTGCGGAGATCCCAAAGGACCACTAAAGGTCAGCTGCCTGCCCAATACAAGGACTTTCAATTACAGCAGCGAGTAAGAAGAAGACTTCTAGCCACCCCTGTGGAAACTTCGCACTGTGAGGAAAGCCACCCATTGTGGGAGTTGCCTATGGATTGGAATCACCTGTTCTCCTACCTCGTAGAGACTTTATCTGAGATGGAACTACAATCACATTCCCACATCATTTGGAGCTACAGAGCCAGAGTAGGAGACTCATTACCTTGATTATTTGCCCTGCTCTAAGGACTCTCTAAAGACTCCTTTGCTCATGTTTTTTTGCAATATTCAAGTCATCTGCCTGGAGATGGACTCTAACGCACCAGAGCCTCCGTGATGTTCTGCAACGTTTAAGCCTTTGTGCCCAGGGAACTGACTCATGCCCTGTGAGCCTCCTGAGAAAGTGTTCCTGTTTTTTTTTATTATGGACTATCCTGGATTATTGTTCGCTGTACCAGGTCAGCGCCCCTGTTCCCCTTTGCACCAGAGAGACTATGGCTCATGTCACCTATATGCCTTATATACATACAAATATATTTATTATTGCATGCATGCTCTCTATTTTTGTCTTTCAGGCGACCCGACTGCATGGCAAAATTTGTGCGCCGAGGGCGGCTTCCCTCAAACAAGGGGGAATGCAGCATCCCACTAACAGTGGTTCACTTTAAACTGTAATGTCATTTTGTATATTGTATTCTGTAAGACTATCCATCTAGGCTGCTGTAGTTATACTCCTCACCTCTAGATGGAGCTAGTCCATTCTGCTACCACCCCTCTGTACAGAGGAGGGTGAAGTTGGTAGTTAGTCAGGCAGAGGGGAAGAGTGAGTCAGCAAGCCACAGGGGAAGGAAGCAAGTCCAGCTCCTCTCCATTTTGATCAAATGCCACTGGAAAACCCAGAAACCAGTGAAACCAGTATTCAGACTGCAGCCAGAACAAAGTGCTACCAAGTGGTACACCAGGTGGAGGTAATCCATATTTCAGTTGTTTTGGACTCCATCATTTACAAGTTCCCAGGAGAAGCTCCACAGCCCCTGAGGAAATTGCCAGATAATAAAGTGCACTATTATCCCTAAATCCGAATCACACATTACCAGGAGTGTGAACTGAATACCCAAATTGTACCAAAGTTTGGCTGTCATTCTAGAGACCATTTATGTACGTATTGCAAGTTAGAGATCCAGCCTACTTGGAAAGCCTGCCATTCCAACCTGTTTGGTGAATCTCTGTGTGCATTATCTGTACCAACAAGGAGGACTCAGTAATCCAGTAAAAAGTTCCTTGTTCATCCTAAAACTGCCTCCTCATTATTGTCAACAAGGGTGTGTCTACCTTAAGACACTGGCGTCACGAAATAACCAGGATCCAGCCGTCCGACATGGTCAAAATCAACACCAAGGGCACCTCAACTGACCATCCTGGAGTCCTGCGTACGGAGTGTGCCCCGAGGGAAGTCGTGTCCACCCTCCACACAACTGCACACTGGCCCAGGGAAGATTCAACTAACCGTGAGTAGAACCACCGGCTACACCGTTTTCCCTGTGACAAATTCCCTAAACTCACACACCTCCCTGTGGCTGGTGGCTGCACATGCTTTGGTGCTGTTTCTCTGCAAAAGGACCAGGACGACTGATCCATGTACATGAAAGAATGAATGGGGCCATGTATTGTGAGATTTTGAGTGCAATCCTCCTTCCATCAGCAAGGGCATTGAAGATGAAACGTGGCTGGGTCTTTCAGCATGACAATGATCCCAAGCACACCGCCAGGGCAACGATGGAGTGGCTTCGTAAGAAGCATTTTAAGGTCCTGGAGCAGCCTAGCCAGTCTCCAGATCTCAACCCCATAGAAAACCTTTGGAGGGAGTTGAAAGTCCGTGTTGCCCAGCGACAGCCTCAAAACATCACTGCTCTAGAGATCTGCATGGAGGAATTGGCCAACATACGAGCAACAGTGTGTGCCAAGCTTGTGAAGACTTACAGAAAATGTTTCACAACAAAGGATATATAACAAAGTATTGAGATGAACTTTTGTTATTCACCAAATACTTATTTTCCACCATAATTTGCAAATAAATTCTTTAACCCTTTCACTCCCGGAGGTTTTTTCGGTCATGCATTTTCGTTTTGCGCTCCCTGCCTTCAAACAGCCATAACTCTTTTATTTTTCTGTTCACATAGCTGTATGAGGGCTTGTTTTTTGCGGGACAAGTTGTACTTTCCAAGGCCACCATTTAATATTGCATATGGTGTAGTGGGAAGCGGGAAAAAAATTCCAAACCGGGTGAAATTGCAAAGAAAACGCTATTCCGCTACAGTTCTACGGGTTTCTTATTTACAGCGTTTGATGTGCATTAAAACTGATCCATTACTTTCATTCTACTGGTCAGTACGAATCCGGCAATACCTAATATGTATAGTTTTTCCTGCGTTTTCATAGTGATAAAATAATTAGAAAGTTGCCCTTTTTTTTTCCTTGTCAAATCTTGACCCCTATAACTTTTTGGTATTTATGTGTACAGAGCTGTATGGGGGCTCATTTTTTTGTGGGACGATCTGAAGTTTTTATTGATACCATTCTGGGGTGTGTATGACTTTTTGATCACTTTTTATTTAATTTTTTTTTAGAAAAAAAAAGCGTCAAAAAACGTCAAATCGCCATTTGGACGCTTTTTTCCGCCACACAATTCGCCGTATTGGAATTTTTTTTATATTTTAAAAGTACGGGCGTTTTCGGTCACGATGATACCCATGATGTCTATATTTATTGTTATTTAGGTATTTATTGTTTAATTATACGGAAAGGGGGGTGATTTGAACTTTTATATCTTTTTTATTTTTTATATATTTTTTAAAAATTTTTGTAATTTTTTTTTACTATTTGAAAGCTCAAATATGGGCTTATATATTGTGGCTTTTTTTTTCTTTATGAGCAATCAGGGATTTTCTATTATACTGAAAGGGGGGTGATTTGAACTTTTATATATTTTTTATTTTTTATATATTTTTTAACATTTTTTTAAAATTTTTTCTGACTATTTTTAAGCTCAAATATGAGCTGATATATTGTATTTTTTTTCTTTTTGAGCAATCAGGGATTTACTAGACTGAGATAAATCCATGAATTGCTCATTTCTTGTCCTGGCCTGAATAAGAATTGCAGCGAGGATTACAGTTTTCATATGGTGTACAGATACCCCGATTGGCCACACGGGGTGTCTGTACACCAACCGGAAGCGAATGCTTCTGGGTTCAGACGCAACTAGATGCCGTGATCACGTGTGATCACGGCATCTAAACGCCCAGGAAGACGCCGCCGATGGCGGTAAGTAGCGGCAAGTCTCTGCTGTTAGAAACAGCAGAGACTTGCCGGCCATGACGCCCGCCACACTTGCGAGCGGGCGCCATGTGCCCGCATCGCCCCAGCGCCGTACATGTACGGCGCTGGGCGTGAAGGGGTTAAAAATCAGACAATGTGATTTTCTGAATTTGTTTTCACATTTTGTCTCTCATAGTTGAGGTCTACCTATGATGTCAATTACAGGCCTCTGTCATCTATTTAAGTGGGAGAACTTGCACAATTGGTAGCTGACTAAATACTTTTTTCCCCACTATAGTTCTTGATGTAACAATGACAATATCACAAAAAAAAACAGGGATAGGGGTCCCTAGAGTAGGTGGCCCCGGCTAATGGATAAACTTACAGAGTCAGCACTAGTCAGTCATCAAACCAAACACATTTAATATACATTTAATATATAAACCACAATAAGTACAAGTAATACGGTGATTGCGGGATACTTACAGTAAATCTGCACAATTTTTCGAATACCCTACTCCCTGTGTTATTTTTAGTTGAGATTGGCTATTACCAGGTGATAGATACACTTGAGACGTTGGCTAGAACTGGTTAGCCCTATAAAATCCCCCCCTGAGAACTGAGGTGGTACGCAGGTTAGTTTGGGTTCAACCCTCTTCTATATATTGTATTAATTTTGTAAGTGACATCACCTTGGCCATTCTGAAGTGTTGGTGCTCTTTAAATAAAAAACTGTGCTTATCTCCTGAACCTTAAAGGAGTTGTCCGAGTTATAAAAAAAAAAAAATTATAGTACTTTAAATCTGATGGGCAGCAATATATAGCTAAGTTAAGCAAGTTTTAGGCAAAAAAAAAAATCTATATTTCCACATTTCCCTGGTTCTCTTCTGGTCTTTGTTTACCTACAGTAATACCAATCTCTGCCCCTGCCCCTGCTCTGCTCTGCAAATGCTGCCCTGAGTGACATGTCTGCTGGGATACTCAGCGGCATGTTGTATGTGTAGGACTACATATACAGCAGGGGGGCGTGGCCAGCACAGTGACGTTTCGTGTACAGGCTCTGCGCACGAATACAAGATTAGCAGGGAGGCAAGCTGACATCACAGGTCATTTGACCCTCCTTGAAACCTGAGAAACCAGCAGCTTTAGAAGCAGAAAGTGTATGTAAAAGCTGTTGTATTTGACTAGTTAGAAACATACAAAGGACAAAAAAATAACTCGGACAACCCCTTTAACCTCTACCATGGGATAGCTCCATCCCTCCATACTCCTCCCTCCATTCACATGTCAGTATTTTTCTTTTCCAGATTTTTGTTCCATTTTTTGAGGATCCATGTTTCCGCAAAAAACTTTCGTTTTTACCAATGGTACATCCGCATCCTTTCCGTTTTTTATTCAAAAAAAAAAAACGGATGGAGGAATATATGTTGGTAGGGTAGTAAAAATCTTTTCCTGGAAACGGATCCGCAATTGCGGATGACATGCAGATGACATATTGCTTTTCGGCATGTCATCCGCATTTTTGCGGACCCATTGACTACAATAGGACCACGGACCGCATTTTGCGGACAATAGTAGGACAAGCTCTATTTTTTTGCGGATCCACAACGGAACAACAGATGCGGACAGCATTTTTTGCGTGGGCCATTGAAATGAATGTGGATTACAAAATTCTGACATGTGATATGCTGTAATATGTTCTAACTCCTGAGAATACTAGGCCTAAGTTTCAGAGAACCACTGCCTCTGAGGATATTTGCATCAAACAAGCCATCAGTACTTTACAGTACTGCTGGAAAAGGGAGAGGAAAGAGAAGGTCCAGAATCTGCATGGCCGATCATTGGAGTCAGTCAGTAAGGTATTTGCTGTTTAAGACTTCTACAGACTTTACTGCAGTGAGAGGGACATTGCTAGCAACACTCTTTACACTTAGACACAATCTGACCCACCCTATCCCTTAGTTGGAAATTACAGCCACCATTGCAAGAATAATATTGCCAACCATAGATTCTGCAGAAGGAGAAAGAGGGAAAAGGTACTGCAATTCCGATCCCTGCTCAAATCCATGCATTGCTTTTTGGGGAGATCTGCACTGTGAATCATTCGGAGCTCTGTTTTGATATCATTGGACGTACTGCAACTCCCATTCTGTACTTAAGTAAAAATAGATGTTTATTTTCCTACAACTGGCCTGATTATTGACTCCAGCATCGAACACGAGCCACAGAACATACACGCTCTACCTTGCACCCATACAAAATGTTAACATCAAGGGCACCCCAACTACCATCAGGCAGGAGCCCCAACATCAGGGTATGCCCTGAGGGAAGAAAGGGCACACCCTCCTATCACTGCCCTGCATCTAGGAAGACTAAGTGTGAGGATTGCCACTGTGTATAAGTATTGCAGCTAGAGCCAGTGCCATTCCCAGCCTCCACCGGGGCTTGCAGCACATGGCCTCTACACAGCGTATGGGCTTCTCCACTTCTGCTCTGTTCTCTGTGCATCCCTGCAGATCTGATAATGATGATCTATCCTAAGGATTGGTCATCAATATCTCTCACCCAGAAACCTCTTTACCTAAAGAATATACTTTTTCAATGATCTGACCAAAACAACCTACATTGTTTTACTTACCTCCATTGGCTTGGCCATCTGTGAGGAGGATAATTAAGGAAACACTTCTTTCAAAAACAGTTTTATTCTTGTGTGCTGCATTTAGCAACTCAACAGCCTTTAGTAGAGGATCATTAATGTTTGTCCCTATGGTAAAGCAAGATATTTGAACAGGTTAATGTACGCCATCAATGTACCAAAATGGAATAATCATTCTGCTCTGTCAGAACTAGAATCAGGTTTCTTGTGCCCATCAGTGAAAATAGTTATGAGGGCCCAACCTCTATCTGTAAAGAACATGTGCACTTTATATTGCATTTTAAACTGCTGTATACTCCTTTCTTATTTGAATCAACATCCTTTAAAAATTTTTTTTATAAAAGGTAGCTATAATTCTGTAATGTATTTCTTTTACTTTTATTGCTCCTATCTTCCGTTCTGGGCTGTGGTCACATGACCATGTCCATGGAGCTCTTTCTTATTTCCTGTGATGTTATGTCCATGGGTGTGTCAAAGCAACAACAGGGACAGTAATAGGGGAGTGTCCATGTAACTAGCTGGGTGGGAGGAGCTATAAACTAGCTGGGTGTTGTTAGGGGCGGTGATAGGGGAGTGTCCATGTAACTAGCTGGGTGGGAGGAGCTATACACTAGCTGGGTGTTGTTAGGGGCGGTGATAGGGGAGTGTCTATGTAACTAGCTGGGTGGGAAGAGCAATAAACTAGCTGATGTTGTGGGTGTATCAAGGGAAACAATGACATGCTCTTCTGGGACCCAGCAAGTGTCTCTGCGGGAAGACCAGTAAAATGACCTTGCAGGACCTTGGGGATGCAAGAAATTGATCAATCCATCATGCGCCTCAATTAAAACTTCACATATATTGCCAATCCAGCAGGAGTTATCATAGGTGCAAGCTACGTACTGACCAGGTTGAAGACAGGATACGTTGAGGACAGATTGACATTCAGGTTCCAGAAAACTTGCAATAAATGAGGTTGCATCATTCGAAATTTTGCTAACACAAATATTAGTTGTATCAGTGGGTTTGAACTGATGGTGCTCCCTTTTCCCAGCAACAGTATGACCCTTGCTAAACCTTTCTTCTTGAATAGGTCTGTTTGCATCAAGATCTTCCGTTGAGACAAAGACAAATTTAATACCAGGGACATTTTTGGTGTCAAAATTTGTTTATTGACTGGATGCTGTAAACTAGCCCTAGCAGCCAAATGTTTTGCAATGCCTCCAATTCCATCACAAGGAATTTTCCATGGTTTGTGCCAAAAAAGTTCCACTGAGCAGTGATGCAAAAATCATTTTTATGACTGCATGGATTAATAAAACTTTTGAAGTTTTTGCACTGAGCAGCAGATCCATCACTAAAATAGTGAATATACTTTAAAATGGCTAGTGCATCCTTCAGATGCCCAATCAGCTTTTTCAAAAATGTATGGACAGCTATTGTGTCATGATGCAAGCAGTCACTGATTATGCAAATGCTGAAGCATCGGAAGTCAGGGTTGCAACAGTAAACAACGAAAGGATGAAGTGTTGCCTGGCTATTTTCCTAGTGAAACCCCTGTACTGCAGCCTGGACAACAAAGGGGTAGTTTTTGGCCATCAGGACAATTACATGTTCCTCCTCCAGATTTTGTTTCAGCTCATTTAGATAAGCACTTTGGTGCTTAGAAATAAAATGCTGTCTTGTCAAGTTACAAATTTTGTCAATTAGTTCTGAGGATAACTGCTGGGTTTCTAAGGTATCCCGATCTGTGTGAATCCACTTCTTAAATTCAACAGTATCATCAGGGTCACTTTTTTAAAAAAAATCAGCAAAATACTCCTCCAAAGCAGTCCTTCCAGGGCACTTTTCACATCGTTGCAACATGCAATCTTAGTACCAGTACACTGTGCTTTATGTGCTCAGACAGCATTTTCCTTGCTTGGGTTTAGGAACAGCAAGGATGCCATATTCCTGCTTCAGCTTCCTTGCTTATCATGCTGCCAGCCCTTCTCTTATCAGTAAGCCACCAGTACCATCTGCTCTCAGGTCCTTTAACACCAAGCGGCTGGATAGAAGTCACAACCTTGTGTGGAGGCAGCAGGAGGGCATAATTACTGTGTATGGGTATAACTACTGAGTGGGAACAGAAAGGGGGCATAACTACTGTGTGACACTGGGTGGGACTGGGGTGTATAGAGTATTGAGCGGAGTTAGAGGCATGGCATAGTGGAAATAAATTGCTGTTGTACAGGCACACTCCAGCTATTATCCCTCCTTTGGCTTTTCAGAAGTCAGGAGGTATGCTGTGTGAACCACGCCTAAGGGTTTGCTGACCCTGCCCACTTAGCATGGTCCTGCCTCCTACCATTTTGGCCCCACCTACAACATGGGGCCACTTATGCTTTTTTCCAGGGCCACTTTGAGTTCCCAATCTGCCACTGCTGCCAAGAGGATACAACTGTTTTGCCATCCTCAGGACGACAATACAATTGAATCTAAAGCACTGCAAGAAATGAAGGACCTGTGATAACATCACAGTCAATGTGATCAGTGCAGTGGCTGAGAAGGACCTGCGATGATGTCACGATCATGTGACCAGTGCAGGAGAAGATGACAGTGAAGAGAATTGTAGGGGAAGAAGCTATGGTAAAGTCTGCTACATGAGGAGAGGTAAGTGAAGGGAGAGGGAGAGCAATGCTGGGAGTTGTAGTTATTTAACTGGGACTGTATGTTAGGGCTGAAGGAAGGGATGTTATTTACATGGGACTGAATGTTCAGGGGATGATGTCATTTACATGGGACTGTGTGTTGGAGGGGGCTATAGGAGGGGGTGATGGTATTTACATGGCACTGAATGTTGGAAGAGGCTTTGGAAAGGGGTTATGTTATTTACATGTGATTGTATATTGAAGGCGGCTGTGGGTGGGGATGATGTTACTTACATGGGACGGTGTATTGGAGGGGGTGAAGAGAGGGGAGTGATGTTTTTCACATGGGACTGTATATTGGAGGGGCTGATGGGAGAGGAGTGATGTTATTTACATGGGACTGTATATTGGAGGGGCTAAAGGGAGGGAGTGATGTTATTTACATGGGACTGTATTTTAGAGGGGGCAGGAAAGATGGTGTGATGTTATTTACATGGGAATCTATGGCGGAGGGAGAGAAACGAATTATATTTACATGAGACTATATGGTGGAGGGGCTGAGGAATCATCATTTCTGAGGGCACTAAAGGGAGGAATATAACTACAGGGGGCAATAAAAATACTGGGGGCACTTCAGGCTGAGCAGTATAACAGTAGGGGGCAGTATAAATACTGGGGGCACTGTGGGGGCATTTTAAATCCAGGGTACATTATAGGCATTCTTATTACTACTGGGGTCTCTATAGGAGGAACTTAGATAGCAGTATGGGGGGCCTTATTACTACTAAGGGGGCTGTAGAGAGCTTTATTACCACTAGGGGAACAATAAGGGGGTCGTATTTCTACTGTGGGCTGTGTGAGGGCATTATTAATACTGGTGAGCTCATCTACTAATGGGGACACTCTTGAGGACCATTATCACTACTGGGGGCACTGTAGAAGGGAAATACTATTGGTGGGACTATGAGGAGCACTATTATTATAAGGGGCACTAATTTTTCTTCAGGATAGTATTTGAAGGTTTTGGGGGGCACAGCGAGCAGCAGGTAACACTGGGGACTCCAGTTTGGGGGATAATGATAGAAATGTGAGGAAGCTAAGATGTCCTTGTGTCACACTCTGTAGAGACGAGGAGCGGCTGAGAGAAGTTGTCTGTACCAAATGGAGAAGATGATGACAGAGAAGATCTACATCAGAGGAGACGTCACCTGGGTGTCAGAGGTATGTGCTGCTGCGGAAGGTGGGGTGGGCGGTCGCCGTGGACAATATGCATTGGGGCTTGGGCCCCGTATCTTTTGAGACCCTAGCAACGCCCTTGTCTGACACGCTGGTGGACCATTCCAACCCTGCAGTTGTGAGCGCCAATCTGGAATATGCCTTAGTGACCCAGTCAGGGGACATTGATATATGAACCCCTTCCCTGCCCTTCTATCATTATTATGTAAAATAAATGTTCAGTTGCACACTACCTTTGCAAAGACTGAACAGAAGAAATACAATGCACCATCACATTCTCAGTGTGGACTTACCATGCAAAATGTTACAGCACAGTGCTGCAGTAATTAGGCTGGGACCTGGTCATCAGGTGAAATAGTCTGTCCTTCTACGGGAATCATGATGGTGGTATAAGCTAGACCAGTGGTGCCCAACCATTTTTTGCCTGAGGGCCACACTAGACACGGTATAAATTTCGCGGGCCAAAACCAGGTAGCATTGACAGAAAGAAATGCAAACACTGTGCGGGGGCACGTGTGAGCATTACAACTGTGAAGGGACAAATATCTGGGCATTTTTATTGTGAATGGGGCATATTTGGGCATTATTACTGTAAAGGGGCACATATCTGAGCTTCACGACAGTGAGGGGGGGGGGGGCATCTGGTCATTACTACTGTGAAGGGGCACATATCTGCACATAGCAAGACTAAGGAGTGGATTGCAAGAAAATCTCTCCACAAATGGGCTCCAGACTTAGTAAAAGACACTCCCCACCACTACCACACCTCGCCAGTCACTGTATGGGGGCAGCCACAAGGAGACGTTATACTGCATGGGGCCACAAGGAGAAGTTATACTGTATGGGGCAGCCACAAAGAGACATACTGTATGGGGGCAGCCACAAGGAAACGTTATACTGCATGGGGGCAGCCACAAGTAGACGTTATACTGTATGGGGGCAGCCACAAGGAGACATTATACTGTATGGGGGCAGTCATAAGGAGACGTTATACTGTATGGGGGCAACCACAAGGAGACGTTGTACTGTATGGGGGCAGCCACAAGGAGACGTTATACTGTATGGGGGCAGTCACGAGGAGACGTTATACTGTATGGGGGCAGCCACAAGAAGACATTATACTGTATGGGGGCAGCCATAAGGAGACATTATACTGTATGAGGGCCACATGGACACTTTATAATGTATGGGGCAGCCACAAGGAGCCATTATACTGTATGGGGACAGCCACAACGTGACGTTATACTGTATTAGGGCAGCCACAAGGAGACATTATACAAATATGGGGGCAGCCACAAGGAGACGCAGTATAACGTCACGTTGTGGCTGCCCCCATACAGTATAATGGCTCCTTGTTGCTGCCCCATACATTACAAAGTGCCCTTGTGGCCCCCATACAGTATAATATGGGGCCACAAGGACACTTTGTAATGTATGAGGGCCACAAGGAGACATACTGTATGGGGGCAGCCACAAGCCCCCCTCCCCTTAGTATAACTGTCTTGTGGCCACCATCTTGTTACTCATGTGTGGGCAGGCAGGAATAAGTAGGCCAGTCAGACAGGGGCGACATACATGTTGAATTGTTGATAGACAGACCTTATTGAAAACAGTCCGGCTAGCTTTTAGGCAGGGCAGGCCGCGTCTGTCCTCCTCCTTCTTCTTGTACTCGCAGCGAACTCTGTGGGGGTGGGAGCTGAAAGACTTTTCCTGCTCCTGTCTCGCTTTCGGTGACTTCAGCGAGGTGAGCGAGGAGGAGCCGGGGGTGGCCACTGCCGGCACTAATTGTGCATGATGGTAGGATGCAGGGACAGGCGGAGGGACACAGATTTTGAAGTGGTCAGCCATATCGCTGTTTCTTAATATCCCAGTAATGACTAGTGAATCGATCAGTGCAGCGGCCCAGATGTGTCCAGCCTCGGGTCACTGCGCGGGCCACATGACACGGCTTCGCAAGCCGCATCTGGCCCGTGGGCTGTAGGTTGGGCATCACTGAACTAGACAATCTAAAGGTGCACCAAACTCAACATACATCACCAACTGCAATAGACCTGGCACATCTTTAGACTGTTTAGGCTAGTTTCACACTTGTGGACAGTTGGTCCAGCTAGCAGTTGCGGCAGAGAGTGCTGGGAATCAGATGGATAAAAAGGGGTCATGGGGGACAGGAGTCAGTATCCAGCAATGTCGGATCCACAGATCTTCAGTAGGCTGTTCCCTACTGGAACAGCCAGCCGAACAGCCTCTGCCGTAGGTGTGAAACTATCCTTAGTGGTATGGCCACATGATCAGGTTTCTGCATTTAGTTTTGGAAGCCAAAATCAGGGGTGGATCATAAAAGGAAAAAAAGTGTAACGGACAGATATGACTTCTCTTTTTTTTAATTCACTCCTGGTTTTGGCTTCCAAAACTGCATCAGGAAACCTGACTGTGTAGCCGTACCCTTAAGGTCCATTCACACGACCGTATGCCCAACGTGCCCATGTTTCGGCCGTGTGCACTCTGTATCACGGTGCAGACCCATTGATTTGAATGGGTTTGCAATCTGCAAGATGCGCCAAAAGATAGGACATGTCCTATCTTTTGCATTGCGAAGGCATGGACCCAAAAGCCCATGGAAGGGCTTCCGCGTGTTTCCGTGGGCTTTCAATTCGTGCCTCTGCTCCGCAAAAGATAGGAGATGCCCACCGCTCCCATTCATTTCTATGGAGCTGATGGAAATGGCCAAACCAGCGCCCTCTTTCTCTTTTGGGGCTCCATTCTCGTTATAGGTGCGGGTCCCAACTAGTAGAACTATTTGAATTTTACATTGCAAATATGCTTTGCAAGAGACAAGTATAACTTTACTTACAGCCGTTAGTATTAATGTTCTTGACAAATTCTCGAGCTTCTTTTAGGTTTTCTGGAGTTGCTTTGAGCATAGAATCCTTCCACACAGTAATTTTGTTGTCAAACAGTATGAAATTAAAGTAATCATGTTCTGACGTGTCATTCAGAATTCGGAGAAGGGCTTCTTTTGTCTATATACAGATACTTTGGTTAATTTGATATACAGTATAATGTATGAAAATAAGATCTATTCTGCTGGCCTCAGTTTATCAGGTTAGATTACTATACTATTTGTTAAATTTATATTGGTATCATTTTTTTACCTCCTTAAAATTTGGGGGGATCTTAATAGTCTGGTAAGGTTTACAGTAATTTTTAAACTTTTGAAGAAAATGTCAAATACTTTACACCTTTTTAAGAGACCAGTTCAGTTGTGGAGTGGTTTTGAGAGGGAGAAAAAAATATTATTTATATAGTTTGTATTTTACATAGTTTTGTTATTTTTATAGTTTTGCTACTGTGCGCTGCGTGGAAATAAAGAAAACAGCATTCTAGTCTTGGTGACTGTTCAAGCAATGCCTGAAGTTTTCCTGCATTTTGGTGCCCTGAGCATCTGGTGCTTGCACCACAGTCCCTGACCCTAGTGGGTCAACTGCTAACTACACCAGGACAATCCCAGGAGGTAACGGTCTGGTTGCTTCCCTGCAGCGAAGTCCAGATCCCTCTATAAGGGTTAAAGGGTGAATACAAGGGGAGCGCCAGAATAACACTCCTAGGGTTTAGCCCAAAGCCAGTTAATCAGCACAGTGCGTTCACACTAGCTAATCCATATCATAAATGTTGTGATTTGTTTCTTTGCACTATGTATCCCTGATGTATCCCTAATGGTTATGTATGGGCAATAAATAGTTAAAGGGAGTCTTTCACCAATATAACTAAAAACACCGCCCCACAGAAGATTGCATACACATCACAGACATACCTGTGTGCACTTTGTTTCTGTATTACATGTCCAGGAAAAGCACTTTTATTCTGCAGGAAAACAGCTCCCAAGTGCCCGGCTCTGCTGCAGCAAGTGCCCATAGCAAACCAGACTGAAGAGGGGAGGGCTGCTTTAACTGCTCATATGATGGAATTGGTAGCACATAGAAAAATGGTGCTGACCTTCTTTGAAAGCTGGCATTCCAAGTGTTCAATTGATACCAAAATCACAGCATTATATCTACCATATCAGAAGATATAGCTGTTAGAAATCGGGAGAGAAAGCTGTTTTTACTTTCACTTTCAGCTGGGCAAGAGTGAGAACAGCCCCCGTGAACCAAGATCATTCCTATAAGTGCCACTACTACCACTCCCCTCCTCCCATCTCTCCCCCCTGCGGGCTCACTGCACACTCACAATAAGTATTTTTATATTTTAATAGTTTGGGTATTTTTGGACATGGCAATACCAAGTATGTTTTTTAGTGTTTATTTTTATATGTAAAATTGGGAAAGGTGGCTAAATATATTTTTTTATATTTTAGTGTTTTTTTATATTTGTAAAACTTTTTTTTTACTCCAATTCTTACTTGATTATGCTATCTTCTGATCTCTTGTACCATACACTACAATAGAAGATTATTTCACTGTATAGGAGTTACAGTAGGCTTCCTGGTGCCGGGGTGTTGGATCCCCCACTGATCAGATATTAATGACCTATCCTGAGAATAGGTCATCAATATTCTACTCCTGGAAAGCCCTTTTAATAGTGAAGATCTGTTTTGTGATCTGCAGAAGTAATCTAGATGTCAAAAGGTTTGAATTTTACTTTTAAGTGGTTATTAAGAAAGATATTGCAACACACAAAGTACAAAATGATTTACAGAATGCATTATTTTACCTGCACCATTTTTCTACCGGACATGGATCCACTTCTGTCTATGACATAAACTACATTTTTTGGTACACTGGTCAATTTAGGGGGAGCAAAAAAGTGAACAAAATATCCATTGACAACCTAAAAAACAAATATAGTAAAGTTATTTTTATTACCAAAAGTGATTCAAACATAGTATCACATTGTTCAGACATTTTCCATCTTTTAACCGCCTAGTAGAGTAGTGAATATAACTCCAGTTTACAATGAAAGTTTATTAAGATGAAACGAGGAAAAATGGATTATATAGCTTGACTCAAATTATGATGTGTTTTAGACCTTTTTTAACATTTATTTCAGATGTGCACTACTTGTTAGTGCAAAATATTAATTAGTATGAAAAGTAGGCTATAGAAAGCAAGGCCCTCGTAATATATTGGTTACTAAGATGTTTACTTATGCTTATAGTTAAAGGGGTCGTCCGGGTTCAGAGCTGAACCTGGACATATCCTCTTCTTCACCCAGGTAGCCCTCTCTGAGATAAGGAAATGCTCCGATGCTCTCCCTTGCCCTGAGCTGTGTCTAGCAGGGAAAGGGCTTTTTTGTTTAAATTTTTACACTGCTAGGCGAAGGCTTCTGCCTAGCAGTGTTCCCGGTGACGTCACCAGCAATAATGGGTGGGCTTTAGCACTGTTCTAGCCGCTTTAAAGGCTAGGACAGTGCTAAAGCCGTGCCCTGTTAGTGCTGGTGACATCACCGGGAATACTGCTGGGCGGAAGCTTCCACCTAGCAGAGACCCAGTACGTCACCAGATCTAACAAAAATGCAGTGAAATGCTCCAATGCTCATCTCAGGGGTTGCCTGTGTGAAGAAGCGGATATATCCGGGTTCAGCTCTGAACCCGGGCAACCCCTTTAATGTTCATGGATCCTTCTAATATATGCTCCCCAAAATTTAATATTTATGGAAATGTGTAGCACTACAAATTGTAATATGTAACATGTGCCATTATGATATATTTGTTGTAATTTGTATTGTCTTGGTCAGTTCTAATTGCATGCATCATTGACACTACTGATTAATTTCCTTAAAGTGGTTGTCCAGATCGGAGGTTGAAAACCCCTATGGACCCTATGATACCTCATAGTTGTGATGCTATACTATTATTATATATACTATTCAAACAGATGTGACTGCTGAGGCCTGTAATTGGCTGCAGCTGCCACGAGACACTTCCTGGTCCTGCAGAGACCCAAAGTGACCAGGAATGTTGCAGCATCACAGTGGGTCCATAGACAGGTGAGTGTGTTTCTTTTTATAGGGCACATGTTAGGATCATAGAGATTGTTGTCTCCTAGATCTAACAACCCTTTTAAATATGTTCAAATTGAGGAAGTCTGATACCCAGCCTCAGTGATACATTTAAGGCTAATTTCACAGTACCGTTTTTGCTGGATCTGGCAGGGTTCAGCAAAAACGCTTTCATTACTGATAATACAACTATCTGCAACCATTATGAACAGATCTGGTTGTATTTTAACAAACCCAAGACGGATCTGTCCCCCATTGACTTATCAGTTTTTTATTGTGTCAGATTGTGTCATTGACTTGCATTGTGGGTCATGACAGATCCGTCTTTCTACACATCCCAGGACGGAAAGAAAACTGCAGCATGCTGCGGTTTGCTCTCTGGTATGAGAACGGAATGGAATGCATTTTGGAGCACTCGTTCTGTTCAGCTACGTTTTGTCCCCATTCATTGTCAAATTCCCGGTATTGAGACCCTATGACGGATCTCAGTACCAGAACACAGAAACCCTACTATGAAAGTAGCCTTAGAAAGTCTACTACTTACATATGATCAGTATCAGACAAGTAACAAGTTCATGTAGAAGTGATGCTGAAAGTGAAGATGATGGTGTAGACAGGTCTCAGTGGACAGATAAGAATGTAGGAATATCGTACGACTGGTGCCCAATTATAATATTTCCATTAGATAGTATGCTGCTAGTTGCACAAGGACTTTTCGGTCATGTGACTTAATTGTGCAGATCCTGAGGCTGTAGTTAGAAAACAGGATAAATAGAAGTGCAGGCTATCCACATGGTCAGATGCCTGATCTGGAAGACATTCAACTTTAGTAGGTCAAAAGATGCAGCTTAGCACTGCAGAGGAGTTGAAGATGGCGCTGAGGGATAGGGAGAAGCTGTGTAACCTGATAGTGACAATGACCTGTATATTAGTCAGGCTTGTGACATAGACCAGCCAGCCAGCTGGTTGTAAGCCACCCTGTATTAGACACTGTGTGCAATTGCCCTTAACTAAGCCGGTGCCCTCATTGGGGGACATATATTAGTTGCCTTATTCCTTCTGCCATCCACGAGTGGGAGCTACGCACACTACTTTTTAAAAAATTAACACTTTTTGTATGGTCTGACCCCCATTACAAATATATTAGCTTCATATTTGGTCATTTTTTTATGTAAAATAAGCATATATTTTAATTCAATTTTACGGGACCATGAAGCATTCTAAGGCCTATATTACACCCAAAGATTATCTGATAGATTTTCTGACTAATAATTGGTCAGATGGGCAATTATACACGCATATCTTTTCTTATGCACCCAAATATTGGTCTGATTGGACTGATATTGGTCAGACTGGTGAATGTGAAAATTTATCTCAACAAGGAAAAGGGTATAGGCTCTCCTCAGAAAAAAGGACTGCAAAAATCCAACACACACAGGCTGTGGACAATTTCTGTTACAGATTTGATGCAAATATGTGATGATTTCATGTTGAAATCTGCATATCTTACCTTCAGATTTTGGTGCCAGTTTCATCCTAGGCATTACCAAGGGTGAAAACCCATAACAAAACCTCAACAGAATTAAAAAATCTGCAGCATGCCCTCAGTTCTGCATGGATATTTTCCAGGATTCTTAATACATTTTTTTCAAACCTCACCCAGATATATTGTACTGTAAATGGCTAAGGATTTTTAGTGCGGAATCAGCACTGAAAATTCACACCAATCCCACAGCATGTGAATATATCTAAAGAGAAATCTATCAGCAGTTTTGACCATGCTAAGCTGTGGACAGCACTAGGATACTAAGTAGGGGCCAGGCAAAACAGTACAAATATACCTTTTGTCAAGCTTTTCTGATCAGAAGTGGTAAGAATATGAAGTTTTATTCTACTAGATTCTGCTCTTGCAAGTGCGCTGCAGGAGTGGAATCATTGTAAAGTTATTTAGTCACTGAGCTGTTCCACATGTTTATCCCTCTGCTCTGAGTGACAGCTGTAGCATCCAACGAGGAGACCACTACAAAAGTCACTCAGAGCAGAGGGGAGGGGATGTGAAACAGCACTAAGCAGAGAACACTTCACAGTGAAGCCCTGCCCCCTGGGAACTTGAAAGAGCAGTATTTGGCACAGTAAACCTTCATATTCTCACTACTCCTGATAAGAAAAGAGCCACAAAAGGTAAATTTGTACTGCTTTCCCCAGCTTCTTCCTAGTGCTGTCCACAGTTTAGCATGGCCAAAAGCACTGACAGGCTTCCTTCAATTGTACAGGTTCGGGAAACTGCCATGCTGCTCCATTTTCACCCATATTAGCAGGTGTAACCTAAGTGTAATGTGTATGGCCAGCTGTGATCATTACACCTCACCTGTATGTTTCCAGGGGATTCTCTATTAACATCATAGGTCACAGTAAAATCTCCATCTAGTAATGTGGTATCACAGTCGGCACATGAACGCTGCTGATCTATTGTGGGTTTAAAAGAGATCTGACCCTGAAGACAAAAAAAGACAAGAAACCATAATAATTATTGTTCTAAATGTGTCTGTATATTAACACATATGAGAAGGTACTATTAACTATTGCTCTAAATGGCCGGTAATCTATATTTTAACAACTGGAGAGAATTGACAAAACCCACTAAATAGAAAAGCTACAGAGCATTGTTTTCTACCAAAAAACAAAAACAAAAAACAATTGGAGAATTACTGCATTACCCCACAAAAAATTCTTAAAATTAAACATTAAATATGTACCCCAAAATGGTGGCAAACAATTACTATTCCTCCCGCAAAAACAAACACACAACTATGTTGATGGAAAAATTTTCCACGCCATTTTTTGGCGTGGTAAATGATCTTGAAAATCTACGCCAGTAAGAGAGCTGGCATAGATTAAACCATGCCGCGCAGCTGGCGGCAGCAAGTGCCAAAGTTATGTGTCAGGTCTGGTCACCGGAGAACATAGGTTCTATGTTTTGCTTGGTATTCTGAGTTTTTGTGTGTTTCTGTTTAGTGCGTACGCCTTGCCTTTAACCATGTTCACACTGTGGGTTGTTTTGGAGCCAACGCCCATCTTCAGGTTTGGTTTGTCTACTTAGGGTTAATACTCAGGTGCTGGGCTGAGTGGCTTCTCTGAACCTGGTCCATTCAGAACCTGGGGGTGGGATATCTTCCTGCATAAATACCTACCTTCCTCTCTGCTCCTGGCCGGTTTTTGCAAATCTTTGCTATTCCTGCTTGTGCGTTGTATCGTGTGTATCCTGACTGCTTATTTGACCCTTGGCTTGTATCTGACTACTCTACCGTCTTCCGCTTTTGTACTTCGTTATCTCTGTTTTTTTGACGCGGCTAGTTGACTTTTCTTCAGTGTTTTGTTCGTCTCTGTTTGTTTTCCCGTTTCCCTGCACCTAGTCAGAGTAATTGCAGTCCTCGTGGTTGTCGCCGTGTCGCCTAGGACACGGAGGCAATTAGGCAGGGACAGGGGTTGGGGAGAGCTCAGGGATCACATCCCCCTTATCTGTGTACCCCAACCTTGACATTATGTACATGCTGCGCCTCAACATAATTTTGACACATCCACCGGCAGTGCACAGGGATTAAAAACAGCATATTTTTGGTATTTCCAGAATTATCCTGACAATAAGTTAAAGTTATAAGTAAGAATAACATTTTAGTTATATTGCACAGTCCATGATGTAAAAAGTGAAAAAAAAACAATAGGTACATTGCCTTTTTTTCTACCCCCCCCCCAAAAAAAAAAAAATACAAAAAGGTAATAAATAAGTTATATGCAATTTAAAATGATGCTAATGTTAAATACAACAATATTTAAAAAAAAAAAAAACTCTTGGAATGCAAGAATTAAAAAAAAAAGAAACAAGAGGTTGAATTGGATTACTCAAAATAGGTTGGTCTTTAAAGGGTCTCTCCGAGAATTAATAAAATGAAATGACTGAAAATACTTATTACTTTATTATAAATATATTCCCAAATACATTTCATTATCATTGCTCTTTTTGTCTAGGTATTAATCATTACAAGAAATAAAATGGTCGCTGTACTATTAGTACACACAAAACCTGTCTTAATCACACAGCAGGACAAATTACCTCAGAACACAAAGAGCTGCTTCATCCTCCTCTCTGCTCTGCTTGTCAGGGATTATGATCATGAATGCACCTGATAAGATCTTCAGTTTATTCTCTGTGCGAATGCAGTTCATGAGGAGACATGAAGTACAGAGAGGAGGGTCGGGCTGTGGGTAATGAGCAGCAGTTCTTGTATGCAGTCTCCATTACCACAGTCTGTCCTGTCCGTCCTCTCTGTACTTCATGACTCCTCTTGAACTCCATACAGAGATTCAACTGAAGATATCATCAGCTGTTTTCAGGATTATAATCCCCGACAAGCAGAGCAGGCAGGAGGATGAGGCAGCTCTTTAGCTCAGTGTTGTGAAGTAACTTGTCCTCCTGTATGATTAGGACAGGTTTTGTGTGTACTAATAGGATGGCAGCCATTTTATTTTCTCTGGTGTACTCTCTAAACAAACAAACAAACAAACAAACCAACCATTATAACTAATTAAATGTGTTCGGGAATATAATTATAATAAAGTAATATTTAAGTATTTTCAGTAACTTTATTTTCTTAATTCCAGAAGCACAACCTTTAAGAAGCATAGAGTACAATCTCCCCTTACCTAGTTAAAGTGTGCTTTGCCTATAATGACTATACTACCTGAAATAGTAGTCCTCATGAGACATCTACGCCAATCACTGAGAGAATTATGTGGCTGATCAACTACAGCTGCACAGTTCTCTCTATCCCCTCCTTGCACTGATTTCTGTAAGCAACACGGGGAGGAAACTGAATAATCAGTGTTAAACTTGCTGTTACACAGAAAACCTTGGAACCTGGTGAAGTGAGTAAACTACTAGACAACAGCTATGTAACATTAACTCCTTCACTGTATGTATATTTTACTAATAATAGGCTTCTTTCTGGTTACTCTGACATAAAGTTCAGATTGGTGGAGGCTGCAGTGATGGTTGACCTGGAAGTTTCTCCCATCTGCACACGGGATCTTGGGAGCTCAGCCAGAGTGACCATTCATGTCTTGGTCACTTCTCTTACCAAAACCTTTCCCCAGAGTCTGGTGGGCTGGCCAACTCTAAGAAGGTTGTTCCTGGTTGTTCCAACCTTCTTCCATTTAGGAATTATGGAGGCCACTGTGCTCCTGGGAACTTTTAGTGGAGCAGAGATCTTTTGTCCCCTTCTCCAGATCTTTTCCTCCACACAATCCTATATCTGAGCTCTACAGGCAGTTCTTTCCTCCTCATGGCTTGGTTTTTGCTCTGATATGCATTGTCAGAGGTGAGACCTTATATAGACAAGGCCGTGTCTTTCCAAATCATGTCCAATCAACTGAATTTACCACAGGTGGTTTCAATCAAGGTGTAGACACATCTTAACCCCTTCGCGACCAGCGCCGTACATGTACGGCGCTGGGGCGATGCGGGCACATGGCGCCCGCTCGCGGGTGCGGCGGGCGTCATGGCCGGCAAGTCTCTGCTGTTTCTAACGTGATCACGGCATCTAGTTGCGTCTAAACCCGGAAGCGTTCGCTTCCGGGTCGTGTACAGACACCCCGTGTGGCCAATCGGGGTGTCTGTACACCATATGAAAACTGTAATCCTCGCTGGTGAGGATTACAGTTTTCAAAGTGCAATTCTTATTCTGGCCACTAGATGGCAGGCCAGGATAAGAAATGAGCAACTCATGGATTTCTGAGTCTATAAAATCCATAATTGCTCATAAAGAAAAAAAAAAAAAGCCACAATATATCAGCTCATATTTGAGCTTTCTAATAGTAAAAAAAAAATTAAAAAAAAAATGTTAAAAAATATATAAAAAATAAAAAAGATGTAAAAGTTCAAATCACTCCCCTTTCCGTATAAGTAAAAAATAAATACCTAAATAACAATAAATATAGACATCATGGGTATCACCGTGACCGAAAACGCCCGTACTTTTAAAATATAAAAAAAAAAATTCCAATACAGCGAATTGTGTGGCGGAAAAAAGCATCCAAATGGCGATTTGCCGTTTTTTGTCGCTTTTTTTTTCTAAAAAAAATTAAATAAAAAGTGATCAAAAAGTCATACACACCCCAGAATGGTATCAATAAAAACTTCAGATCGTCCCGCAAAAAATGAGCCCCCATACAGCTCTGTACACATAAATACCAAAAAGTTATAGGGGTCAAGATTTGACAAGGAAAATAAAAAAAAAAAAAAGGGCAACTTTCTAATTATTTTATCACTATGAAAACGCAGGAAAAACTATACATATTAGGTATTGCCGGATTCGTACTGACCAGTAGAATGAAAGTAATGGATCAGTTTTAATGCACATCGAACGCTGTAAATAAGAAACCCGTAGAACTGTAGCGGAATAGCGTTTTCTTTGCAATTTCACCCGGTTTGGAATTTTTTTCCTGCTTCCCACTACACCGTATGCAATATTAAATGGTGGCGTTGGAAAGTACAACTTGTCCCGCAAAAAACAAGCCCTCATACAGCTATGTGAACAGAAAAATAAAAGAGTTATGGCTGTTTGAAGGCAGGGAGCGCAAAACGAAAATGCAGAACCAAAAAAAGCTCCGGGCGCGAAGGGGTTAAAGATGATTAAGATAAATGGGAGGCCCCAGAGCTAAATGTATAATGTTGCAGGATAACAAGCCGAACTCGATGGACAGATGTCTTTTTTTGGCCTTGTAAGTTACTATGTTACTGACCTAGAGCACAATAACCCTTTCTATGGCCTAGACTGCCAGGGATGCTAACATTAACTCATCACTGCCCTAGACCACAAGGGATGGTGTTATTGTTCCCTGCTCTACCCTCTGTTGATAATAACACATTCTCTGTTCTAGACCTAGACCAGAGGGAACAATTGGTACCATGAAAGGTATATATTATATTGATAAATAGAGTATTTTTACAGGTACATGTAACATTTGCTACAGCATATAACATATTACCTTTTCTCCAGAAAAAGATTTTTGTATAGTGGGTAGTAGGTCATTTGTTAAAAATGAAGCTTGAGCATCTAGAAAGCTGATACCTTGAGGTTCATGTATGTCTACATTAATCTGTAATACAAGTGATAAAAATGTTACTTGTTTAAAGAAATTATATTAAGTGGAACAGATTTTACAGCTATTTTTATGTATTTCACAGAAAGGAGTGGAGTTTGGATGCAACAAGAGCAACAGTGACTCCCTCATTGAACCAAACAACATATTTTCACAGTAAGAAAAAGCACCATGACTCAGAAACAAAACCTCGTATCAACACATTAGCACTTTAATATGGTGAACTACAGCCATGTGTCTTTGCCAATAGTTGGATAGGGAGGTCGCTGGTAACAGATTCCTTTCAATAACCAAACATTTTTTTTACATATTTTTAGATATGGTAAATACATATCTATGGTATTTTTATTTGCTGGGCTACCCAAATCATTTTAGCATTTCTTATGTCATAGAGGGCTTTTTATTAAAAGTTTTATTATTTTTTTATTGGAATAAATATAATAAAATACATTTATTGTTTCATTAGTCAATTTTTCAGAAAGTAGAAAAATATGCATTTTTGTATTTTGTAGTTTTATTCTGTAAATTCACTATCAAAACAAAGAGGGATATTTATGACACTGTCTAATAGAAAACTGTTTCTGTAATCTTTCTTTTAGACAACTTTCATCAACCCCAAAGTTAAATTGTAGTTTCAGTTATACAATATGTATAGTGATATTGGTGATTTTGGTGCATCATGGGTTTGTAAGGAAATTTTTCTTGTATCAGTTTTTCTTTTGTTCTTCCATGTAGTGGACAACTGACAAACATCCTGGGGTTCAATACCCATTAAAGAGCTTGTCCAACAGTATTCATTTAAAAAAAAAAAAAAAAATCTGGCTGCAGTGGTTTAAAAATAAAAAAGACGTTATATTCACTACCAACAATTTCCCCACCACTCCCATTCTCACACTGCCCCAGTCCCTGCTCCCCTCCACTTCCTGGTCCCGGTTCAACATCCTGGAAATGTTCTGTTCAGCCAATCACGGCTAAGGGGAGTCACTTTAGGTAAGCTGGCCTTTTTTAAAACCAGGAAGTGGAGAGCAGTGGAGACCGGAGCATTGTCAGAGGGGAGTGGTGAAGGTGAATATGGTGTCTTTTACTATTTTTAACCCCTTGTGAACCATATATAAAATTAATACAGTTCAACAACTCTGTTAAATGCTATGTATGCTGTATATGAGGCATCAGAAACAACAACAGCATTTCTCTATTCTCTCTATGGTTTCTGGCTGTCTCTGACAACTGAGCTCCTGACCATCTCTTGATTTCAGAGTAGAGGTAGAAGTTTAAAGCGTCGTGGATTTGAAGCTCAGGACTACATGTCATAAAGCACATTTATGGGATATTGTAATTTAATTAAAGAAATAATAAACTTGTTCTGAATTATATCGTTCTCTTATTTAAAATGTTTCGGCAGGAACTGTACCTCATATTTTCTGATTAGGGTTTTTGGTTGAACTTTGAGGAACATCTCATATTTTCCAAGGTGACGTTTCAGCATTTCTTCATAGACCAACTCAAATGTAACTTTACTTTCTGGAGCCACATTTACAGACACTGTGAACTTCTCTGTCTTCCTTCCAGAGGCCCTGTATAGACCAGCAGTAAAGATGACTTTATATTAGCATGTCATATACAGGGGCGTAGCTACAGAGGTAACAGTCGCTACCGGGCCCAGGAGCCTGAGGGGGCCCAAAGACCCTTGTGCCGCATAAGAAAACACACAGAGCACTAAGTGAGGAGGTGCCCAAGCTGAAATCTTGCACCATGGCCCATGAGCCTTTAGCTGTGCCCCTGGTCATATACATATATGTGGTTTCATATGTAGATCCCCACATGATAACACACTGGAGCATACTTATGAAAAATTATGCCAAGAAAAAAATTGTGACATTTCTTATAGCAAATTTCCCCAGAGTAGGTTCTATGAGACCCTGAGGTTCCACATCAAGGTCTTTGAGGTTCAGTGGACTAGCTACCTGTAGCTGCCTGTGACCACAAGAAGGATATGGTCAATCATTATTTATATGTTAATTTCAGGACACTCCTTAAAGAGCACCTATCAACTGTATCAACCCTATTAAACCAGGCATACTTCTGATGAAATCATACTTGTCAAAAATTGGCTTTTATTGTTTAGGCAAATGAGGGATTCAGTGTATCAAGGGGCATAGATAGCACTTGAAAGCTAAGGAGCTAAGATGCACAGGGGTGTAGGCTCCGGCTCTCAGTACATAGAAGCTCTTATTTGCACTATTTCTTGGGCATGCCAAGACCAATTTTCACAAGACAGGTATAATTTATATCAGCAGGATCAACTCTATCAGATAGCATGTCATGTTTAATAGGGTTGATCCTTCTGAGAGGTCCTCTTTAAAGGAATATTAATGGGCAGCACTCTTTGTGGCAGTGGCAGTACTATGGTTCATATAAAATGGGAGTTGGTCCATACAAACATGCCCTAACAATTACAAGGTCCTACCTGTGAATACAGCTCAATAATATTAATTTATTCACTGCAACATGCCTTATCACTCATTACTAAAAGTAGGGTCCTGCATTGAATATATGATTATTAATGAGCTGGATCCTTGGGAATAAAAGAGAATACACTACATTCTTGGAAATGTACTTGTACAGTGTTCCTTAATGCTCATACACTTGGGAAAGATGGTACATGCTTGACTGTATTTATACAGGGTACGACTGGCCCACCAGAGTCCAGAAATTAATAAATTACACTATATTATAAATTTTGCTGTATTTATTGCTGTACTATAAGTTTTGCTATATTTTTCCTATAAAACTATCAATCTCTTCTGGTCCTTTTGCGCTTTAAGCTGCTGCTTACAGATTTCATGGTGATGCTCCCTTTATTTCGGCAGTGGTAAGAGTGATATCTGAGTCTTATTTCCAGTCATCACCCTTTAATATCCTCACTTTCCATCTATGCAGTGATTCAAGTCTGTTGATTAATGGAATAGGGAATAGCATTTACCTGACAAGTCCGGCTGTTTGGCCCCTTGATACAGCTTTTTCATACTGTTTTTTAGCAGCCTCCTTTTCCTTAATTACTCCTGGATACGTTACTCCGTCTATTATCCTGGAATACCCAATAAAAAAATAAAACTTTAATTATATGTTACATCATTGGTTGCCTGGTAGATGGATCAGCAGGAATCTAACAGCAAGAAAATATCTGACTGATATATCAAAAAATAATCTGAAAACTCCTTTTATACTGTGAAAAATTGTAAGGGAGCTGCATACCAGTACTTGTATGTAGGATCTCATGATGTGTTTGATATCCAAATATTACTACCCTAGGTAAATTGTGCAACACACATATTAGTATGTTACATGTACTTACATGCTGAAATTTGTAATAAAAGCTGTTTTTGGCAGATCCACATTAAAGAAGGCTTCTTTGGACACATTGGCTCGATTAACGGCTCTGCTTGTGATGACATTATGGGCAAAGCGAGATGTCACCTGACTGTTGATAATTATACTGTAGACTTCAATATCATCTACTGGCTGCAGGACACAGAATGGATGGATGTAAGTTATATTTATATGCAGAAATTAATCTATATTGCTTTTTCATTTCATCTGCTACTGTAACAGTGTAAATTGTATGCTTAAACATATAGAACAACTTTACGGTTTATTACCTTCACCATTAATTTTACCCAACACTATAATGTTTATACTTAGGAAAACTGACATTGGCCCAGATTTACTAACGTGTTTTAGCCTAAAATCTGTCTAAGGCTACTTTCACATCTGCGTCCTCAGGATCCATTTGTGAGATCCGTACAGGCGCTCACAAATGGATCCGTTCTGATAATGCATTCGTCTGCATCCGTTCAGAACGGATCCGTTTGCATTATCTTTTACATAGGCAAAATGGATCCGTTCTGATCTCCATTGAAAGTCAATGGGGAACGGATCCATTTACTATTGTGCATGAGTAAACAGATCCGCTCCCATTGACTTACATTGTAGTCATGACGGATCCGTCTCCATTGCAATTGGTCAAGTGGACACCAAAACGCTGCATGCAGCATTTTGGTGTCCGTCTCCAGAGCGGAATGGATCCTTATCCATTCAGAATGCATTAGTGTAAAACGGATCAGTTCAGGACCGTTTGTGAGACCCTGGGACAGATCTCACAAACGGATCCTGAGGACGCAGATGTGAAAGTAGCCTAACAGTGGTGTACTTTGGCACAACTAGGGAAAGGAGGCATTATAATTTAGTCTATGTGGGTTAACTTTCAAAATGCTAGAGCAGTGTGTGTTGGAGAAATAACCCAAAATATAAAGCTGGAGGAATCCCAGAATTAATCTATGGTATAAAACTGGTGTTAAATGCAACATCTCAGTCCCACCATGTGACTTTTTTTCAGCAGTATATACAGAAATATATGACTTGTGTTTGTACTGTATCTTACCTTTCCAGTGTTTCTTTTCTGTAAAGCAAAAAGAGATAAAGAAATTACCGGTAAATCAGGAAGCTTGTTTTTGTAATAGGTGTTATCAGAGAAAATGCCTTGCAAAATACCTTCCTAAACAAACATTCTCACTTAATTCCATGAAAAATCTATCTTGCTAAAAATAAGATCGACTGCCTACTCACTGAAGGATAACATTATATCATCAAGCAGGGTAAAGAAAAAACACAAAGGAAATTAGGATTTATTATTTTTTTATCCAAAAAATATTAATAACGTAAATGTTTCCATACTTCAAAATGGTAAAAATAGAAAGTACAGCATTTTGCTAAAAAGCAAACCTTCACTTAATCATGTTGATGTAAAAACAAAAAGACATCACAAGCATCATAGACTGTAATATTATAATATATCAACCAACGATCACATGGTCAAGTACCCTAGATGGAAAGTAAAAGTAAAGCTTTGTTTTTAAAAGTATTTTTAAAAGCATTAGAAATTCAAATCACCTCTTTTCCAAATTATACATGTAACAATAAGTAAACAATACAAAAATAAAAGGAAATGTCTGAACTATTAAAATGTCCAAAATAAAAAAAATCCCAAATTGCCATTTTTTGTAACCTAACTTCATGAACCAAATTTATATCACTTAGTAGAAACTGATCAAAAGGTTCTATGTACCCCAAAATGGCAGCTTTTTCTGCAAAAAAAACAAGCTTTCACAAAATTCTAGTCAGTTTTGTGAACCACGTAAAAACCAAAGCTCAAAAAACAATGGTGGAATTTCACTCAAAATATTTTTTCCCTGTTTGTCAATACATGATAATTTAAATTAATTTTGGCATTAAAATATATTACTTATCCCACAAAAAGCAAGCACTTATATGGCCATATGAACAGAGAACTAAAAAAGGTATGACTCTTGGAGCCACAGTAAAGGGGTTGTCCCACTAATAAAGATCATATAAATAACAATGTTTAGCATTTATGTTTTAGTGACATCATGCTAGTAACTCAAATAGTATGATGCCAACTGGTGTTCAAAGTGAATAGCACTGTGCACATTCACCAATAATGAGCTACGTTCTCCACTTAGTGATCCTCTGTTCACTGAAAGCTGCCACTATATATAGTTTCAGAATAGCCTCTGCTGTACCATGGCTTTAAAATCCCAGATTACATGGTTCTTAAGGAGTTAATCTATAAAACTATTTGCTGTGGTCAGAAATTCATCAAATAACTATATTAACCCAATGGTCTACATCATAGCATCTTCTTAAATACACCTCTGGAGCATTACATTGCAAGCATAACAATAAAATAGCTATACAAACCTGAATGTTTCTTATTCCATCAATCACAAAGTCACTGTTTATTGGAGATAAGGCACAGAAGAGCAAAGCAAAACTGAGCAGAAGATGACCCATTTTGCAAATGAATTTTGGTTGCTTGAAGCCAAATTATAACCCATGCAAAGGGTCTGCTATGGGGTCAGTAGTAGTTTACAGACCAAAGTCTTTGCTGGGATTATTGTTTACTTTAGTTGTCTGGTCTAAAGTCTGTACTTGTTTAGGTGGTTTGATCTGAGGTTTGTATGTATTTAGGAGATCTAGTTGTATGGTCTGTATTTATTTAGGGGTTCTGGTCTCAGGTCTCTATTTAGGGAGTCTTGTCTGAAGTGTGTATTTTTTTGTATATATTTTGTATTTATTTAGGAAGTTTGGTCTGAGTTTTGTGTTTATGTCTTTAGGGAATGTGATCTGAGGTCTGTAGTTATTAAGGGGGACTATTCTAAGGTTAGATTTCTGTATTGGGTCTGCATTTGTTTAGAGTTATGGTCTGGTGTTCAGTCGGTCTGGGATTAGACATGAGCAAACCACTCGAGATTCGGTTCAGGTTATTGGATAAGAGCTGTCCACTGTGGCACTAACCTTGATGCACAGAGAGAATCATAGGGAGCGACCCAAGTCGCCTGCCTCGTGAGAGTACAAGGCAGGGATGGCTTTTTGGGAGAAATAATGCAGGCTAGGAATCTTCCAGCAAAGCTGTGTACACAACATTAGCTCCCTAAAGGCAGTAGGTACAGCAGCAATTGCACCGCCTGCAACTTGCGCATCATCAGATCGCTCAGCGTGCAGAATTGTTTCCTGGCAATGCATTCTGTTATTGCTGACTGGCGATGGAGCAGAGGAGTCTGAATGGGACTGCCCGAGGATGCTGCCTGGCTGCCGCAAGGGGGACTGGGACACGGAGGGAACTCCTGTTGCAATAGCTGGCTGCCATCTGTTTGTGCACAGGATGGGATGATGCCTCTTCATGTTGTTCAGTGGGGCTGTGTGCCTATGTTTGTGTTTGCCTGCCCACATCTTATTTTGCCCTTGCACAGCTTGCACAATGCAATGCTTTTATCTTCCAACAATGTGGAGAAAAAATGCCAGATGGGCGATACTCGCACAGCAGAGGTAGAGGCAGCCAAGCTTGGCTTAACTTTGACATATTTGGGCCTAACCCACTCACAGTTTCTGTGGCATCATGAGATCCTGAGATCCGGAAGCAGACATTGCCCTGGCTCTTCTTTGGGAGGTACATGATCTCTAGCTTTTATTGCTGCTGCCATCACCCTTCTCCTCTGATATTGCCTTCTCAGCACCCCCGATCTGGCTCCCAGGTCCTGTCCAGCACATAATCGTCATTGGAGTACTACCCCCTGTGCAGATTTTATCAGACTATAGGATATCATGGTGAGTTCTTTGGCCTCCCTTCCCTGCTCTGACCCTTTTGCTGCCTCCAACGTAAATACTGCGGCTATGGGTGTCACTACTACCACCACCACCAACACGGCTATGCCTGGGGTCTGCACCCTCTTCTTCAGGGCAGTACAAATGCTGACTGTTCACACAAGATGTCAACAGGGAGACTTTCTTGACTATCTGGTGTGGGAGGGTTTTCTCTACGCTTCTTAGGAAAAAGGAAGGTGCCCCACTAGGAAGGGGCAGTGAAGACTGAGAGGACCCAACTTAAAGCTTTCTCTAGCCCTGCAAGGAAGACGAGCAGGAGTTATGCTGTGACCCCTTGCTCCACAGCATGGTTGCAGACTCCAAAGTCACCTCCAGGTCTTCCTGCTGCAACTGAAAGAGAAGTGAGCCATCCAATCCACAATCTCATCCTCTTTCTCCTGAACAATAATGTTGCGCATTTCCGAAGACAGCAGGAACAACTGGTCCTGCTACTACCCACATTCTGCATCTGGGTCTTTCGTTTGGAACACTTCCATAGACCTTGCATATTTGGGCCTCTCAGATAACATTATGCGCTACCCTGTGCATTGGTTTAGTAATCACATATATGCTTATTTTAATAATTCTACAACCCCAAAAAAATTTTTTGGAAACTTGTGGAGACAGAAATAAATGTAAAAAGATTTATGCCTAAATTTGATAATCATTCATCGATAATTTTGTATGCTACCCTGTTTATTGGTGTAGTAGTCATGTATATGATGGTTTAAAAAATTGATACTGTGAGGAGATAGAAATTAAGGGAAATTAGATGCAGGCCTAAATTCGTTAACACTCACAGATAAATTGTTGCCCTACCCTGTGTATTGGTGTACTGATAACCTATATCCTGGTTTCATTAAATGGAATCACCCCCAAAAAATAAATTTCAACCATGTGAATATAGATTAAATGGAAATGGACAACTGAGGTCTGATGCTCAATTTCACGTTAACACAGCCAGCCAGCCTTAGCTCCTCACTTCTAAAGGCCCTTTTACACGAGCCGATTATCGTTCAAATAATCGTTAAAACACTCGAATTTGCACGATTATTGTTGTGTATAAACACGGTTAACGATTTAACGATGAACGAGATTTCGTTCGCTTCTCGTTGATCGCATCTTTTGTCCTGCCAATAAATTAATCGTTAATCGTTCGAAAATCTTCCAGTTTAAACGAAAATCGTTTAGTCGTTGGCAGATGGTAATGGGAGGAGTCAATTGTTTATATAGGCGTTATTCATTCTAATTAGTCCAATAGTTCGTCATGTCCCATTAAAATTCCATTGGCTCACTTAGCGACCGGAAATACGTGTCTTCTTCTCGCGTATGAATAGTTTGAATTTCAAACCTGGTTTTATTTCGGCGCGAAAATCTGCTCGTTGTTGCGTTCGTATTTCGTCCTCCATTCTGCTCGCTATTGCGCTCGCAACTTCATCCGCCATTGTGCTGTGCCATCATTGGCGAAATCTTGTATTTTTGTTGCCCAATGAACAATGGAGACTGCCAACAATGAACAAAATGGAGACTGCCACATGTTGTTTTTGTACAGTAGGAGGTTATGAGGGCGGTTCATGGGTGGTAATTGAACACCTGTAAACACCTACTTCTTTTCACTTTTTAATTCACTCACACCTTTCCCCTCCCCTGTAAGCAATACATCGGTTAATGTAAAAGCAAGGAACGATCGTAATAACGATTATAAAACGACCGAAAGTACGAAGATTGTGAACGACTTCTCTTTCAATGTAAACGGTATTTACATTGCATTGTTCGATCGTTCATCGTTCGTTAATATACGATCGCTAATACGATTTATCTTTCCGTGTAAAAGGACCTTAACTCCCTGGCTGACAACTTTCCTGCTTTTTCCTATTCTACAAACACAATTCTTTTTTTCCTTTGTTATTCTAGCCTTTCCCTTCACTGTCTCTGGAAGAAGAATACAAGCTTGATTGATTTTTTTCACTGTCCCTGACTCCCTAAGATCATTTTTCTGGCAAACACTGTAAGACCCAACCACCCTCATTCACAGCCCAGCACAGAATGGCGTAGACTAAAATAGTGGTAGCACTATTTTAGTGGATTTGTTCAGAACAAACTTGAAAGGATTCAGGTTCGTCTGCAGTCACAAAAATAGCAAAGTTCGGACTGAACCTGGTTTGGTCCAAGCTAGTTCATTCATCCTTATCTGGGATCTCTGTTTATTGAGGGGGTCTGAGTCTGTATTTAGAGGGGTCTGGTCTGTATTTGTTTAGGGGTCTAACACACGAGACTCCTGCTCTTGTGAATGGTGGAAACACTCAGCGATCAAACACTTTTACCTATCCTGTGGACAGAAGAAAAGTTGTTATAGTGAGATCACCCATTTAATGAAGAACTATATAAAGCATCTAGTAAACAAGCTTAAAACATGTTAAGTACAAAGAAAACACAATCTGGAAAATTATACATTATTTATAGGGATGAGCGAATTTTTAAAAAATTCGTTTTGGCTGGTTCGCCGAATTTTCCGAAAAGATTCGCTTCGATCCGAATAAATTAGTGGCGAAGCACGTTAAAAAACAGCTACTTCCGGGCTGCAGAGATCCTGGATAGTGGGGTAGAACACTGTGCCTTGCAGTAAAACGCATAGGGAGTCTACTGTGGTATAAAAAGAATACTGTGAGCCTGTGTGACACACACATAACAGGCGTCGCTCTTAGAATCGCTTCACACTTTTATGTATTTGGGCAGTTAAGGGGCCAAAACTCACCAAATAACTCAAGTCTGAACTCAGCCTTACAGGTCAATGTTAGCGCCAGCTATAAAGAATTGTGCACAGGTCCAAGATCCTACTACAGAGCCAAAAGCGCATGCCTTTTACATCAATTCACTGATTCCACATACATTTCTTACAAAACCTGTTCTATTACAGGCTTAAACTAGCAGAGCCCCCCCACCCCCCAATCAGTGTGAAGATGTCAGTGACTGCATCATCAGGAGACCACAGAATGGTACGACGATAGTGTAGAGGAGGCATTGACAGCAGCTGTAGCATCAGGAGACCACAGAGTGGCACAACCACAGAGTAGGTTGACAATATTGAAAATGTCAATCAGTAGAATTTCGCAGTCACAGACAGGCCCAATGAGAAGACGGCAAATGACCGTAGTGAAGAACGATGAGGTTGCACAGTGACACAATGAAAGAGTTGTTGGTCAAGATTGAAAATGTCAATCAGATGAATTTATCAGTCATATACAGGCTAAATGAAAAGACAGCAGTGTCAGCAGCTGTAGCATCAGGAGACCACAGAACGGCGTGACAACAGTATATAGGATGCAATGTCAGCAGCTGTAGCATCAGGAGACCACAGAGCGGAACAACAACAGTATATAGGAGGCAGTGGCAGCAATAGTCGTAAAATCTGGAGGCCACAGAGTGGCACAATGACAGAGTGTGAAAGTTGCAGCAGCAGTCGTAAAATTTGGAGGCCACAGAGTGGCACAATGACAGAGTGTGGAAGTTGCAGCAGGAGTACAATTTAGAGGCCAGGGTGGTACGAAGACAGAGATAGGAAGGAGAAAGTTCTCATAACAACTAATGTTTGCGCAAGAGGAATTGACGTGGAACAAGTGTCAACCGCTGTCAACCTGACCTGCCTGAGAATCTAGAAGGTCTGACAGAGTGTCATGATGACAGTGTAAAGGAGGCAGTGGCAGTAGCTGTAGCATTATGAGGCCACAGAGTGGCACAATTACATAATTTGGAGGTAGCGGCAGCTAGGAGACGGCGTGTGTAGTCGGCGGTGGCGGCAGCAGCAGCATCAGGCCGGAGAGTGGCACGGTGACATACCCTGAAGAGCAGACCGTAAAAAAGAATTCTCGGCCTTTTGGTTAAGATCAACTGTAGTATATGTTCTCATTGGTATCAGGGCTGGTTATGCCAGGGAACGTAAGGCAGAGGAGGTGCAGTGCAGGCTACAGCTTTGCCTTGACGTTGGCAAAATTGCAGTGTTGACACAGTGCGCTGAGAAGTTCCATCTTGAGATCGAGCTGGCGGTCTGCAGGGAGCTGAGCTACCACCTGTGGGAGCCCCTGCCTCTCGCCTCCCCATGCTCATCGCTGAGTGTCCCGGGGGCCAGAATCGTTTACTTTTAAAAATTTGAGTGTTCAAAACAAACAGGGTTTCCTGTATACTTGAGCTAGCAGCAGTAGAATCTTTGTGTGCAGATGACAATAATGACCATGAAGCCCTTGCTTCTACTGACTCCCAAGCACAATCGGCTACATCATCATCAACTACAGTTAGCTCTGTTTCCTGTATACTTGAGCTATGAATAATGGAATGGGACTACAGAACGTACAAAAAGTTACTGCTGACATACTGCCGAGCAGAAGGTCCAAAAAATTTGAATCAATTTTTAGGCCACAGAGTGGCACCGTATCAGCAGCTGCAAGAGGCAGCAGTCGAATACATTTCAAGGCAACAGAGATGTTTAAAGAGACAGAATGGCACAGTGACATACCCTGGGAGAGGCAGCAGCAGTCAAAAAAATTTAAATGCAACATACCGTAGAGTGGCACAATTACATACTTTGAACATAGCGGCAGCTGGGAGACAGCGTGAGTAGGCGGCAGCTGGGACGCAGCATGAGTAGGCCGCAGAGTGGCACAATTACATAGTTTGGACGTAGCGGCAGCTGGAAGACAGCGTGAGTAGGCGGCGGACGCAGCAGCATCAGGCCACAGAGTGGCACAATTACATAGTTTGGAGGTAGCGGCAACTGGGAGACAGCATGTGGAGGCGGCAGCTGGAACACAGCATGAGTAGGCCGCAGAGTGACACAATTACATAGTTTGGATGTAGCGGCAGCTGGGACACAGCGTGTGGAGGCGGCGGCAGCAGCAGCATCAGGGCACAGAGTGGTACAATTACATAGTTTGGACGTAGCGGCAGCTGGGAGACAGCGTGTGGAGGCGGCAGACGCAGCAGTATCAGGCCACAGAGTGGCACAATTACATAGTTTGGAGGTAGCGGCAGCTGGGAGACAGCGTGTGGAGGCGGCGGACGCAGCAGCATCAGGCCACAGGGTGGCACAATTACATAGTTTTGAGGTAGCGGCAGCGGGAGACAGCGTGTGGAGGCGGCAGCAGAAGCAGCAGTATCAGGACACAGAGTGACACAATTACATAATTTGCAGTTAGCGGCAGCTGGGAGACAGCGTATGGAGGCGACAGCTGGGACGCTGCATGAGTAGGCCGCAGAGTGGCACAATTACATAGTTTTGAGGTAGCGGCAGCTGGGAGACAGCGTGTGGAGGCGGCGGCAGCAGCAGCATCAGGGCACAGAGTGGCATGGTGACATAGCCTAGAGGTGACAGCAGTAGCAGCATGAGGAGACCTGATTGTTGAGGAGGCAGCATCATCAGAAGGCTACATATTGGGTCAGTGACAGAGTGGAGAGGTTGGTGGTAAAGTCACTGGTAAAGATGCTGGGTGGTAGAAGGAGCAGCTGGTAGATGTGTGGCATCAGGCGGGTGGCAGCATCATAAGAGTGGCTGAGGCAGGTAGCCTGAAGAATACAGTCTCATTTGTCAAGGTTTGGGTGACGCATCATGGCTGATCTAATCTGATGCATCAGGCGTTGGTGGTTGGAAATCCTGGCTGATCCACGCCTGATTCATCTTGACAAAGGTGAGTCTTTCCACATTTTGGAAGGACAGGCGAGTTCTCCTTGGGGTAACTATGGCCCCCGCCGCACTGAACACCCGCTCTGATGCCACACTACTAGCCGGGCAGGACAGCTTCTCCAGTGCAAACTCGGCCAGTTGCGGCCACAAATCCAGTTTGGCTGCCCAGTAGTCCAGCGGATCTTCAATGTGGGGTGGCAGGGTGCTGTCCAAGTAGGCCACCACCTGCTGGTTCAGGGTCTGCTCCTGGTCTACCTGCTGCTGCCACTGCTGGTGAGTACTTTCCGCACTTGGCGGGTGAAGAAAGCTGCTCATCAGCGACTCCAGACTCAAGTTGCTGCTGATGGAGCTGGTACTGCTCCTAACCCCCCACCCCCCCACAGCAGCCGTGGCACGTGAGCGCTGAGGGACCCCCCGGTCAGACCTGCGAGAGGATGGACGACGACGCAGATAGGCAGCAGCCAACTGACTACATAGGATGTCTCTATAGCACTTCAGTTTGTCCTCCCTCTCAGCAGGTGAAAAAAAAGGCCCCCATTTTAGACCGGTAGCGAGGGTCCAAGAGGGTGGAGAGCCAGAAGTCATCCCTCTGCCGGATGGTGACTATTCGGCTGTCACTATGTAAGCAAGTGAGCATGCATCGGGCCATTTGCTCAAGTGACTCCCTGCCTCCAACTCCACTGTATACTGCCATGGTGTCTCTGGGTCATCTGCCTCATCTTCCTCATCTCCCTCTACCTCCTCTGGCTGCTCCTGCTCCTCCTCTTCTGTCACCTGGGTAGAAAAAACACTAAATGCTTGTGCTCCAATGTCCTCCTCCTCCTCCAGTTCAGCCCCCACCAGACTCATGTGGCCGTGAGATGCAGTCTCCACGTCTCCAGTCCCCTGACCAGAAAGATTTTGCAGCATCTGTTCCAGGACATGAAGCAGTGGAATGATGTTGTTCATACCGTAGTCCTGGCGACTGACAAATAACGTGGCCTCCTCAAAGGGCCTGAGCAAGCGGCAGGTGTCACGCATGAGCTGCCACTGGCTGACATCAAAATTACACAGGGGAGTACTCCTGTCCGCTTGGATCATTAAGAAATCGTTTATGGCCTTTCTCTGTTCGTACAGTCGGTCCAACATATGGAGGGTAGAATTCCAACGGGTGGAAACGTCACATATCAGCCTATGTTGGGGGATGCCATTCTGCCGTTGCAGCTCAAGGAGGGTGTGCTTGGCTGTAGGAATGGCTGAAGTGCATGCAAAGTTTCCTGGCCATTTTTAGAATGTTTTGCAGTTGGGTATAAGACTTGAGGAAACGTTTGACAACTAGATTAAATACGTGTGCCATGCAGGGCGTATGGCTCAGCTCTCCTTGGCGCAGCGCGGACACCATGTTCTTTCCGTTGTCTGTCACCATGTGGTTCCGATTTTTAGTTGTCGCGGAGAAAGCCAGCAATCGATTTCTTCTTGCATGACGCGGAGCAGGCAAACCAGGCATAGAACTGCGTGACACCGCCGTGCCCTGCATATGTGGTACGCTGGAGGAGCATTATGACTTGGCCCTGCAGTGGAGGCTGAGGTGGTGAAGAAGGAGCCGGCACTAGCGCAGGATCAGCAGTTTGACAACAAGGAGGAGAAAGTGGCGTCACCTGTCCAAGTTGCTCATGTGGCTGGGCAGGAAGCACATTGACCCAGTGGACCGTAAAGGACATGTACTAGCCTTGACCGTCAGTGCTGCCGTGCACTTTGGCAGACACCGACAGGCTCAAGGACTGGGCCACCTTTTCTTATACATATTTGTGCAGGGCTTGGACTGACTTTTTGGCAAAGAAATGTCGGCTTGGGAATCTCCACCTCGGCTCGGCACAAGCCATCAGTTCTCTGAACGGTGCAGAGTCCACCAGTTGAAAAGGGAGGGACTGCAGCACGAGCAACTTGGACAGGAGCACGGTCAGCTTCTGCGCTGTAGGATGGCTGGACGCGTATTGCTGTCTCTTTGCAATTGCCTCGGTGAACGACTGCTGCCGTAATGAGTGGCGATGAAAAAGAGGAGGAGGAGCAGGAGCATCTGGAGCGGAAGATAATGAGAGACAGCTCCCTTCGGCAGAGGTGCTGGAGCCTTGACTGCCTGAAATGGGATGCATGCCACTGGGTGATGCTGCTGCCGACTGGACCGCCACATCTGAGCCACGGTTCTCCCAGGCCACTTTGTGGTGACGCTGCATATGTTGGCGCAGGGCCGTGGTGCCAACATTAGCACCCTGGCCACGCTTCACTTTCTGACCACAGATTCTACATAGTGCCATGTTCACCTCCTCAGGTGTCTTTACAAAAAACTTCCACACCGCCAAGTAGGCGATTTTACCACCAACATTCCGCACTGATGGAGTAGTATCTCCGCTGCCTGGCTGAGCCGCTGCGCAGCTCTTTTCAAGGCTGGAAAGCACCTGCGAAGAGTGCGGTCTACCCCGTGCCCGTTTGGCTCCCGACCTCGCACTGCTGCCACTACGCTGACACCAACCCACACTATCGACTTGCTGCCTGCACCGCTGCCTCACGCGCAAGCTGTCAGTCTCATCTGCAGATGACAATAATGATGATGAAGCCCTTGCTTCACCTGGCTCCCAAGTGCGATCGGCTACATCATCATCAACTACAGTTTGCACGTCGCTAATGTCCTGCTCAACTGTCTCTGTGTACAAAGCCTGACCGCTCTCAACATCACCTCCCACTACACTCTCCTCATCAGTACTTGACCGCCTACTGGAAGGAGCGGATTTCTGCCCCACCTCTTGGCTTCCCAGTGGCTGCTGACTGTCCTCAAGTATTTCTTCCTCGCTGTATAGTGGCTCAGAGCCCACAGGATATAGTACTTCTCTGGTTGAGGGAACCGAAAAGGACAGAGGCAGGTTAAGGACAGGTGAGGGCAGTGGAGGTGCTGCAGGCCGATGCCAACTAAGGGTTGTATCTGACGACCCACCGACTCTTGGCTGGGGGTGTCCGATGTCATCTGGGAGGAAGTGGATGACCGACTCAACCATTCAAGAACCGCTGGGTTGGTGGTCAACACACGACCGCTAGATGACACCAGTAGCTCTGGCCTCGCCAAGTGACCCCTAATACCACGTCTCTGCTGCGACCTGTGCCTATTCCAGAAACATTTGTGCCACTGCCCCTCCACTGTGAAGGGCCTGTCACCTCTCTGTCATACTGATTGATTACAAATTTAAAACAAAAGGAAATTAAAAATCCACCCAAAAAATTTACTTTGCTCACTGCACAACTGCCTAACTATTTATTTGAGAAATACCGTCACCCACAGAGTGGGTTAACAATGGGCTGCTGAACTGCAGTACAAAGGGTTACTGCACAGAACTACACACTATATGACAATTTTCTTTTTCTATGGCAAATGAGGCCACAAATACTTATTTAAAAGTAACACTAACAACCCCACAAACTCAGATTCACTCTTTTCTTTTAATGATATTCACTGACTACCTTACAGCCATATCACACTTTACTGCTTGGATGGCGAATGAGGCCTAAAATACTTATTTGAAACTAACCACCCCACAAACTGAGATATATATATATATTTTAAATGATATTCACTTACTACCTTACAACAATGTCACGCTTTTCTGCTTGGATGGCGAATAAGGCCTAAAATACCTATTTAAAAGTAACACTGACAACCCCACAAACTCAAATTCACAATTTTTTTAAATGATATTCACTGACTACCCTACAGCAATATCACGCTTTTCCGCTTGGATGGCGAATGAGGCCTAAAATACTTATTTAAAACTAACGTTGACAACCCCACAAACTGAGATATATATATATATTTTAAATGATATTCACTGACTACCTTACAACAATGTCACACTTTTCTGCTTGGATGGCGAATGAGGCCTAAAATACTTATTTAAAAGTAACACTGACAACCCCACAAACTCAGATTCACTATTTGTTTTTAATGATATTCACTGACTACCTTCCAGCAATATCACGCTTTTCTGCTTGGATGGCGAATGAGACCTAAAATACTTATTTGAAAATAACCAGTCACAAACTGAGATATATATTTTTTTAAATGATATTCACTGACTACCTTACAACAATGTCACGCTTTTCTGCTTGGATGGCGAATGAGGCCTAAAATACTTATTTAAAAGTAACATTGACAACCCCACAAACTCAGATTCAGTATTTTTTTTAATGATATTCACTGACTACCTTACAGCAATATCACGCTTTTCTGCTTGGATGGCGAATGAGGCCTAAAATACTTATTTAAAACTAACACTGACAACCCCACAAACTCAGATTCAGTATTTTTTTTAATGATATTCACTGACTACCTTACAGCAATATCACGCTTTTCTGCTTGGATGGCGAATGAGGCCTAAAATACTTATTTAAAACTAACACTGACAACCCCACAAACACAGATTCACTATTTTTTTTTTTAAATGATATTCACTGACTACCTTCCAGCAATATCACGCTTTTCTGCTTGGATGGCGAATGAGGCCTAAAATACTTATTTGAAACTAACCACCCCACAAACTGAGATATATATATAGTTTTTAAATGATATTCACTGACTACCTTACAACAATGTCACGCTTTTCTGCTTGGATGGCGAATGAGGCCTAAAATACTTATTTAAAAGTAACACTGACAACCCCACAAACTCAGATTCACTATTTTTTTTATGATATTCACTGACTATCTTACAGCAATATCAAGCTTTTCTGCTTGGATGGCGAATGAGGCCTAAAATACTTATTTAAAACTAACACTGACAACCCCACAAACTCAGATTCACTATTTTTTTTAAATGATATTCACTGACTACCTTACAGCAATATCACGCTTTTCTGCTTGGATGGCGAATGAGACCTAAAATACTTATTTGAAACTAACCACCCCACAAACTGAGATATATTTATTTTATTTTTTTTTTAAATGATATTCACTGACTACCTTACAACAATGTCACGCTTTTCTGCTTGGATGGCGAATGAGACCTAAAATATTTATTTAAAACTAACACTAACCACCCCACAAACTCAGATTCACTATTTTTTATTTTTTAAAATTGTACCCCTAAACAAGGCTCTGACCCTCTTTCACTGCACTGCACTGCAAAAAAGTGACACTAGTGGTGCTTCTTTGCATAAAGCACCCCAAAACAGCCTTCAGAAGACAGTGAGTGCAGTGCTGTACAAGAGACTAACCCCTATGCCCACTCACTGCTGCTGCAGTGTATATGGATAGCGATTCACTGCCTGATTTTCTGTCCACAAATCGTCCCTCTCCTATCCCTGCAATTCAGGTTATCTATCCCTGATCTCTTTTCTTGTATTTTGAAACGTTTTCCTATTACTTGTCCTAACGCAGCTCACATCTGTCCCTGCTCTAAATCTCATGGCAAATGCCGGATTCCAGCGGTGCAGAGCTATTTATAGGGCTGTGACATCACAGGACCTGGCTGGCTGCTGATTGGCTACATGTCTGCATTTGATTGCATTATGGATGTTTACTTCTTTGTCCCAGAGATCCTTCCCCCATGTCATGCCATGTGCTTGCGGCCATTTTAGGAAAAAAATAATTCGTTACTACGAATCGGCAAGAAATTCGCTTTCGTTGTGAATCGAATTTTCCATGAAATTCGTAACGAATTCCACTTCACCAGCTTCGATTCGCTCATCTCTAATTATTTATCCTGCATGATGAAAACTGCAAAAAAATTCAAAATCCAAATAAAAGAATTACCATTTTTGGTCACTCCACCTCCCAAAAAAACTGGAATAAAAAATTATCGAAAGTGTGTTTGTATCCCAAAATGGTAGCAATAAAAACTACAGTAAAACTACAGAAAAGCATTTTTTCCTGTATCACCGTAATTGTACTGACCCACAAAATAGTATTGTAGTATCGTATCCTGTCCATTGTGTGTTTAAGGTATTCTAGCATAGCCTCATTGACTTCAAAAAAGCCATGCTGCATAGTTGGAAACAACCCATGGACAGGAGTGGCATTGTTTCTAGAGAAAAACCTAGTAATCCTGGACAATTCATTCCTTTACTGTGACCTTTTCTTGGCATATTATATGTTATATTAATGTTTAATTTGTGGTGCAACATATTTGTTAACGGTTGCACCAGAATTTAGTGCCATTTGTGACATTCACATCAGTTTGTATACAAGAGAAGTGATGAGTAAGCTTAGTACTCGGGCTAGATTTACCAGATTGCACACATTTCTGAAATGGGATTTTTTTTTATTGCAACTATCTGGAAATCTGAATATAATTTTCATCCCTACTTCATATAGACCCTGGTGTAGAAAATATGCCATCAATTTACTTCACATTCTTGAATATTCATATTTCACCGGAAGAATGTTCAAACCCTGGATCAATTGCTAGTGCCCTATTTTCTAAATCTGACATGCCACTTTATGTGGTAATAACTGGGGAAAAAATGTTTTTTCTTCACATTAGTAGTAAATTTTGGTTGATATATTTTCTTTTTATTTATTTTAAAAAGTGTGAAAGTTACTGAAATTTTTAACTTCATTTTTAAAAAATTTGACTTCTGATTTTAAGACAGAAACAAAAATTTTATTAATTATTTAAAATTTAATAATTAACATCTACTATTTGTTCCCTTTATGTTGGTGCCATTTTTCAAATATACTTTTATATATTTATTTATTTTATTTATTTTCCTTAAAAGGAATCTGATTTCAATGCACTTTCAATGCACATTTCTGTGGCCTCTGTCTTTATTTTATGCAAATGAACTCCTTGGTGCAATGAGGGCATCATTGTCTCACCAAGGAATTGCTGTTGGTGACGTGGCCCTGTATTGTGCGACTGCGTGTTTGCCATGGGAATCAGGAGTTCAGGCTTGATGCTTGCTGGACAGAAGGGGTCTGTACTGCGCATGCGCCAATGTCTAATGTCTGCCTTTTCCTGTTGTAGAGCGACGTCATCAGTGTGTGCACAGTATAGATTTTGCAAGCTTCAGGCCTGTACTGCTCCAGTCCCCCAGGTGAACATGCAGGTAAGATTACATTGCCACTGTCTGGCCTTGTCACAAAACATGCAGGAAGGGGCTACGGCCAGCAGGGAAAGGGAGTAGGGTGCAACGGTGACACTCTTGTTGCACCAAGAAGCTCATTTGCATAAAATAAAAACTTGACTATCTCTGCAATGCGGCCACCAATCGAGATAGGGCAGAGTGTTCAAATCAGCTGGCAAAAGCACATCTAAAAAATCATTTGGACTGACACACAGGTAGTGATGGATTCCCTTTAACCATGTGGTGCTAGAATTGTCAAGAATTCCAATTGCCACTGAGATTTGAGCTCTTAGTAGGGGCTCGGCTAATTTTTAAAGATTATATATGATATCACTGAAGGTCTTCTTCACTGTATGTAGGTGAGAGGCTTGCTTTGAATGTTTGTACTTTAGGGCTTTAGGAAAAAAAGAAAATGCAATACTTAAGGGGGTTGTCTCACCTCAGCAAATGGCATTTATCATGTAGATACAGTTAATACAAGGCCCTTACTAATGTATTGTGATTGTCCATATTGCCTCCTTTGCTCACTGGATTCATTTTTTCATCACATTTCACGCTGCTTGTTTCCATGGTTACGACCACCCTGCAATCCATTAGTGATGGTCATGCTTGCAAAGGAAAAGCGCTGACCTGTCTAGTGGCCCAAGCCTGTGGGAGCGCACATAGGCTTGTGCTGTTTCCTATAGTGTAGAAGCACAACCACCGATGGAAACAAGCAGTGTATAATGTGATGGAAAAATGAATCCAGCAAGTAAAGGAGGCAATATGGACAATCACAATACATTAGTAAGTGCCTTGTATTAACTTTCTCTACATGATAAATGCCATGTGTTGAAGTGAGACAACCCCTTTAAGGTATATTGATGCTTATTAGGGCTTATGCGCACAAATTTATTTTTTTGTCCGTTTTCATTCCGGCCCGTTTGTGGAACCATTTACTGCTAGGAGGCCTCAAAAAAATTAAAATGACTTTGTGTGTTCTGTGTCCATATGTCCTGATGTTCATTCCACAAAAAGTAAAACATGTCCTATTATTGTCCTAATTACGGATAAGGAGAGTACTGTTCTATTAAGGGCCAGCCATTCCCCAAAATAGTCGTGTGCATGAGCCCTTAGTAAGATATTTGCAATCCAATGCTGCTTGTCTGCACATTGAACAAATTGAGCACCACAGCTTAAGAGTTTTCCAAGACTTTAATACTGAGTGTTTATGAGGCCAGGAGATCAGAGATAAGAGCTCTACATAAGTGGTCAGCTGACGGAACTCAGGAGGGATAGTCTGCAAATGAACTGATTTTTAATCACACGTATTACAAAAACCGCTGAAATTTTTTAATAGAGACCAATTGATAACATGATTTTAAAATGAGTAAAATCTAATCATAAAATATTTTCCTGAAGGTGTCCATAGCCTTTAAAGGGAACGGTTCACCAGGACAGACCTTTTAGAGTACCTACATGAACAGGGGCGGATTGGCCATAGACCTTATAGGGAAATTTCCTGGTGGGCCGATGCCCAGGGGGCCACCTAAGTCCTCCTCATGGCCGACCAGTGGATGTTTTTGGGGATGTATTTTGTGCTGCTGGCAATATTTTGTGAAGGACTGTGGTATTTGGCTCTGTTGGGGCGGTATAATGTGCCACAGTATGGTATTGCTGGCCCTGTCTGCCATCAATTTGGACCCAGCTACAAAACGGGGCCACTTTTAGTATTTTTTCCAGGGCCACTTTAAGTTCCCAGTCCGCCCCTGTACATGAATCTCTAAAAGTAACAAATTTATTCTAAATGGTTTCCAAAGCTTCTCAAAACATAATTTCACTATATCACTAATTAATGCTCGACTGAATCATTTTGAATCTCTACAGTAATCATTTCTAATAAGCAATACTGAAAATATCAGGTACAATGTAATCGGTATGGGTTCCATCGATCAGGCCTTCTCCATTGTAATGCACAAACCAGCAGGGAATTTTAATGCCATTCTTGTGGTCTTTTCGGTAGTCTCTTTGTACACCCCTAAAAGTAATACACAGTAATAAAATCAATAAACATCATAGAAGAATAATTAACAATTATAATGGAAGTAAAAATATAATTGTAAAATCAGACATACTACTATAAATGTATGCATAAAGGAACCTTTCACCTCTCCTGTTTTAGTAACTGCTTATATCAATTTGTAATAACAATTCTGGAGCATCTATTCTTATGACTTTATGATCTGCCATTATTTTATTATTCCCGCTAGAAGTTATGATTACTTAAATATTACTTTATTATAAATATATTATCAAATACCTTTCATTAGTTATAATGTCTTGTTTTGTCTGAGGAGTAATCATCAGGGAAAATAAAATGGCCACTGTCCTATTAGTACACACAAAACCTGTCCTAATCACACAGGAGCACAAGTTACTTCATAGCACTGAGGTAAAGAGCTGCCTCATCCTCCTCTCTGCTCTACTTGTCAGGGATTATGATCCTGAATACAGATGATACGATCTTCAGCTGAATCTCTGTAGGAATGGAGTTCATGAGGAGACATGAAGTACAGAGAAGAGGTGAGGATGTGGGTAATGAGCAGCAGCTCTTGTATGCAGTCGCCATTACCAAAGCAACAGATTACCACAGTCTGTTCTGTCTGTACTTCATGTCTCCTCATGAACTCCATTCCTTCAGTGATTCAGCTGAAGTTCTTATCATCTGTATTCAGGATCATAATCCCTGACAAGCAGAGAGGAGGATGAGGCAGCTCTTTGTTGTGAAGTAACTTGTCCTCCTGTGTGATTAGGACAGGTTTTGTGTGTACTAATAGGACAGCGGCCATTTTATTTCTCCTAATTATTGCTCCCTGGACAAAATGAGCCATTATACCTAATGAAAGGTTTTATCACACACGCAAAAATGATAATTTGCCTGCACAAACAGTTTTTGCTAACGATAGTCTGATTTTTTTGCATGTGGTTGATTTAATCCAATTTAATCAAATTCCTTACTTGACTGTAATGAATTCAAGACCCTGGAATTGTTGAACTAAGCCATCCATCCATAATTTACTCAAGACCTGTCAAACATTTAAAGGGTATCTCTCAGCCAGATCAACCCTCTTTAACCAACCATAATTCCTGGTAGAGACGATCCTGCTGATTAAAAGCATACATTTTTTTCACCTATCCATTGCTGCATTTAGAAGGAATAAGTGTTTTTAGATTACATTACATTTCTGACTTATTTCTCCTAAACACAGCAAAGGATCTGGGCAAGGAAGGTATCTTCTTAACTATCAGAAGCAGCCCTATCACCAAGCATTATGTCTAGTTTAATGGGGTGGATCCTGCTTACAGATATCCTTTTAACAGTACATTTTGATCTACTGGTTGCCCATTTTTCTAATCACTTTTTGTGATTATCTACTGAAACTATAAATATTCCTTACCTGGTCACTGTCAGCAGCTTGTTCTTCACTTTCATTGTTGCATCTGGTTTGTCTGGATTTTCAGTCTCGTGAAGATTGGAAATTTCATAATCGATTCCATGAAAAAATTGCCCTTGAACAGTAAACCATTATTAATCCAAGAGTGAGAAGACACATATTGTAGCAATAGATAAAATTAAATTTCTAAAATAGTATGCACATTGTAAATACAACTTTTCACAGCCACAGATAGGTGACAGATTTCTGGCTGGTGGGGGAGTGCAGGGACCATGTATCTGTAAACATGATGCTTTTCATCATATATTTGTTAGTAAAAATAAATTGTATCAAGAATTTGTATTTTTGCAGTTTCATGGATTTTTGGAGACTTGCACACATGCCTTGCAGTTAGCGTGGTTTCACACATTATTTTTTAACGCCACTTCAGTTTTTGGTGCAGTTTTTTTTTTAAGCTAAACCCCTTTGCTTCATATTTCTAATTCCATTGATTACACTTCTAACTTTATCTAAAATAAAATATGAAAAACATAAGCTTTTTTTTTAAAGAAAAATGCTGTGTCACAGGAGAGAGTCCATTGCGGGAATCGTGCTCCGTGTGTGAGTGTGATCCTCTGTTATGATTCATAATTAGGGTTGAGCGAATCGGGTTCAGATTGCTGTATCCAAACCTGAATCTTTTAAACACTACCTTAATAATATGCGCTCTGTCTTACTGTAAAATGTATGTCCTCCGCAGAGGTCTTCGTTAATGAGACACGAAGCTGAGTTCAGCTTAGTATTTTAATACAGTAGTTTATGCCAATAAACAAACTGACGTGTGAGGGAAGCGAGATGAAGTAAGTCTAGCGATATTTGCAGAAACTTTGGAAAGACCTCTGCGGAGGACATATATTTTACAGAAAGACGGAGCCCATATTATTAGCAAAGTTTTTAAACGAATCGGGTTCTGATACAGAAATCCGAACCCGATTCGCTCAACCTTATTTATAATGCTGTGTGCCTATGTTTGACCTTACAGATATAGGATCATGTAGACAGCTTTATGTCACTATGATCCTGTAGAAGTAAGGTCAAGCAGAGGCACACAGCATTATATTCTGCAAGTCCAGAACGGAGAACCACGCTCCTCTGTACTACATGTCTCCTCATGAACTCCATATAAACATTCAGGTGAAGATCATATTAAACTGTATTTAGGATCATAATCCCTAAAAAGCAGAGCAGAGAGGAGGATGAGGCAGCTCTTTAGCTCAGTGCTCTGAAGTAACTTGTCCTGCTGTGTAATTAGGACAGGTTTTGTGTGTACTAAGAGGATGGCCGCCATTTTATTTCCCCTGATGATTGCTGCACAGACAAAACGAGCCATTATAACTAATGAAAGGTATTTGGGAATATATTTATAATAAAGTAATATTTAAGTATTTAAAATACCTCTAAGGAATGTCTAAGAAGCAACAATTCCATTGGTCATAACCTATGGCCAATTAAAAAAATCTCCCCTGTCTTCAGTTCTACACTGCTTCCCCATTCCTGTTCACTGTTGGACCCCGCTGGACAGAAAGTGTTTTGGTCCCATGACTGCTGTTATTGGCCACAGTAGTTGGGAAAGCAAGCCAATTCCAGTCTAGCATGGACCAGAAGTGGCCAAGAACGGGCCAGCAAAATGAGAACGGTAGGGCATGTGATTTGATTTTTTTTTAATTGGCAAAAAGTTCCAACCGTTGGTGGTTGTTGGCTTCTAGCCCAGACAACCCCTTTAAGAAAATAAAAAAAAGAAAACTCAAGATATTTGTTTGGTATTGTAATTTAGTAGATGTATCCTAAGGGTGGCTTCTCATATAGCATGTTTACTTTTTAGAGGGAAGGGAATTTCAGCTGCAGTTTAGTTTTATTTAGTTTTTTGGGTTTTTTGCTTTGCCAAAGGCAGAAGTGGACCCAGCAGTCTTTTCTGTATATTTTCCACTTCGTTTGAATCCACTTCTGAATTTGGTTAAAAAACAGCATGAATAACTTCAACAAAAAGTGAGACATTTTTTCTAGAAAAAACCCTCTGTGTGTGAAACCACCCTTGCGTTTAGTTTACAAAAAATTTGCTTTGATGCAAATAGGCATTTGAAAATGTGATGGATGTTTACTTTCAGCAAATAAGCGGTATGGGGATTTAACCTTATTTTAAAATTTTATATTTCAAGTTTTATTAGTAGATGTTAGAGATGAGCGAATCGATTCGTCGATTCGTTGATTCGTATCGAATCTTGGGAATTTTCAGCTGCGAAGCGAATCCGAATATTAGTGCGCGAGTGTTCGCTAATAGCACATAATAACGTATATATTGTATACGCAAATACAACTAATCTATTTGTCGAATATACGAATCTTAGGAAAAGTTTGGCGAATGTTCAGCGAATAATTTTTTTTAATGATTCGCTCATCTCTAGTAGATGTCAGAAGTGAAATTTGGGAAAATTGTCCCCATACTCAAACATCCCTTGGGTCGAGAGAGTTAAAAATAAAGATCTATTACATGGGAGTGGTAATACAGGGAACTGGAATACACTTTTGTCCAATCTATTTGTGGGGTAACACACAAACAGAAGTATTATAAGGGTAAGACCACACGTAGTGTATTTCCTCGATGGATTTTGCCACAAATTCCATGACATATCCGCAGCACAATCTGCATTTGATGCAGCTTTGGCACTTATTTCCACAACAGAATTGACATGAAAATATGCAGCATACCCTAATTTCCTTGCGATTTTTTTCCCCATGCATTTGGGAGGCATATGGAAACCTTACCCACATGCATTGTACTGTAAATTGTTTGTGATGTTCACTGTGGAATACATACAAAAAATCCTCAGCAAATATGCAATGTGTGAATTCACCCTAACAGTATAATACAAAAGTAAATGTTACCTAGTAGCCCATGGACTCCTTCAGAAAATGTATGGTCATCCAATGTATAAAAACCTAGGAAATCCCTGTGAAGAGGATGACCTTCCCAAACTTCATGCAGAATTATAACAAATGTTGCTCCTTCTCCGAACGACAAGGTCACATTGCTTCTTTTGTTCACTACCAGATTAAACCTGGAAGAGTAGAAATGTAAAAATTATATTAATACAGATTCTTTCTCCTGAAATGTATGACATAATTTCTCCTACTTCTGGCTACTTCTCAAAAGACCAGCGTGGGGAAGAGGGATCCAAGAAAGTCTTCCCACCTTAGGGCTACTGCACCTGACCGTGTGCCGGCCGTATCACAGAAGCGGACCCATTCACTTGAATGGGTCCGCAATCTGGGAGATAAGGTGCAGAAGGGAGCCCACGAAAGCACTATGGAGTGCTTCCGTGGGTTTTCTGTCTGTGCCTCTGCACTGCAAAAAAATAGTGCATGCAGTACTTTTTTGCGGTGAGGACCATCAGATGCGGGTCGCGGACCCCATTCACCTGAATTTACAGTCTGCATCACGGGCAAGGCCGGCACACGGTCATGTGCAGGAGCGCTTGCCCCAAATAGAAGTGAACAGACATTTACAGTAGACTAACCAATTCAGTGGACCAGATGACTTTGCGACGAAGACCCATGGGGGTGGTAGCAACTTCATGGAGCACAACTGGAATCAATCAGCAGATCACTGCTGCATCTTACTTCTTAAAAAAGGGTTGTAGTTTAGAGATCGCCTATAGGAATATTATGGTATTATGTTTCTTACCCTTCCTTGCTTATAGAGGCTGTTTTCTCCCATGAGAAGGTTTTCCTGTTTTTACGGTTCAGGACTATGATTTTTTCAGTGGACACCTCAATTCCTATCTTCCTCTCTCTGTTTACGATCCCAAATCTTCCAAAATAGGTTTCATTTGATGTGATGTTATTGACTTTCTTGTTTCCAATAAGTTCCCCATTGACTGCAATACCTAGAAAGGACATGGGGCGATTCATGAGGTGTGATCAAGCTTTTATGGTACATTGTATGGATGTGCAATCAATGTGTAAAGTGGGAAAACCCATTTAACAGAATAGGCAGAGTCTACATCATTCATAGTACAGAGTCTGGAGGGGTGGTTCTGGAAACAGTGGAAGAGGCCACTGTGGTAGATAATATATTCCTCAAATGGTTTGCATTATGTTGTGGAATATGTACTGGTTAAGTACAAGTTTGACCCATAAATCGCAAACCAAGAATATTTAAAGCGGCATTATTAGGTATTAGCAATGGCTGAAGACTTGGAATGGGATAAAATAAGAAAACAACCTACAGTCATGGCCAAAAGTTTTGAGAATGATACAAATATTAATTTTTACAAAGTCTACTGCTTCAGTTTTTATAATGGCAATTTGCATATACTCCAGAATGTTATAAAGAGTGATCAGCTTAACAGCAATTACTTGCAAAGTCAATATTTGCCTAGAAAATGAACTTTATCCCCCAAAAATGAATTTCAACATCATTGCAGCCCTGCCTTAAAAGGACCAGCTAACATCGTTTCAGTGATTGCTCCATTAACACAGGTGTGGGTGTTGATGAGGACAGGGCTGGAGATCAATCTGTCATGATTAAGTAAGAATGACACCACTGGATACTTTTAAAGGAGGCTGGTGCTTGGCATCATTGTTTCTCTTCTGTTAACCATGGTTATCTCTAAAGAAACACGTGCAGTCATCATTGCACTGCACAAAAATGGCCTAACAGGGAAGAGTATCGCAGCTAGAAAGATTGCACCTCAGTCAACAATCTATCGCATCATCAAGAACTTCAAGGAGAGAGGTTCCATTGTTGCCAAAAAGGCTCCAGGGCGCCCCAAGAAAGACCAGCAAGCGCCAGGACCGTCTCTTAAAAGCGTTTCAGCTGCGGGATCGGGCTACCAGCAGTGCAGAGCTTGCTCAGGAATGGCAGCAGGCAGGTGTGAGTGCATCTGCACGCATTGTGAGGCGGAGACTCTTGGAGCAAGGCCTGGTCTCAAGCAGGGCAGCAAAGAAGCCACTTCTCTCCAGAAAAAACATCAGGGACAGACTGATATTCTGCAAAAGGTACAGGGAGTGGACTGCTGAGGACTGGGGTAAAGTCATTTTCTCTGATGAATCCCCTTTTCGATTGTTTGGGACATCTGGAAAACAGCTTATTCGGAGAAGACGAGGTGAGCGCTACCACCAGTCTTGTCTCATGCCAACTGTAAAGCATCCTGAAACCATTCATGTGTGGGGTTGCTTCTCAGTCAAGGGAATCGGCTCTCTCACAGTCTTGCCTAAAAACACAGCCATAAATAAAGAATGGTACCAGAATGTCCTCCGAGAGCAACTTCTCCCAACCGTCCAAGAGCAGTTTGGCGATCAACAATGCCTTTTCCAGCATGATGGAGCACCTTGCCATAAAGCAAAGGTGATAACTAAATGGCTCAGGGAACAAAACATAGAGATTTTGGGTCCATGGCCTGGAAACTCCCCAGATCTTAATCCCATTGAGAACTTGTGGTCAATCATCAAGAGACGGGTGGACAAACAAAAACCTACAAATTCTGACAAAATGCAAGCATTGATTGTGCAAGAATGGACTGCTATCAGTCAGGATTTGGTCCAGAAGTTGATTGAGAGCATGCCAGGGAGAATTGCAGAGGTCCTGAAGAAGAAGGGTCAACACTGCAAATATTGACTTGCTGCATTAACTCATTCTAACTGTCAATATAAGCTTTTGTTACTCATAATATGATTGCAATTATATTTCTGTATGTGATAAAAACATCTGACAAACACACATAAAAACCAGAGGCCAGCAGATCATGTGAAAATATAATATTTCTGTCATTCTCAAAACTTTTGGCCATGACTGTACACTCACCTGTTAAATGGGTTCTCCAAGATTTTGATATTGATGGCCTATTTTCAGAATAGGTAATCAACATCAGATCAGTAGAGGTTCGACTTCTGGCACCCCCACCGATCAACTGTATGAAGAGACCGCGGTGCTGTGTGGGCGCTTAGGTCTCTTCCTAGGCCTGAGATGTCACATTAACCCCTTCACCCCCAGCGCCGTACATGTACGGCGCTGGGGCGATGCGGGCACATGGCGCCCGCTCGCGGGTGCGGCGGGCGTCATGGCCGGCAAGTCTCTGCTGTTTCTAACAGCAGAGACTTGCCGCTACCTACTATATCGGCGGCGTCTTCCAGGTTGACTAGATGCCGTGATCACACGTGATCACGGCATCTAGTTGCGGCTAGTTCGCTTCCGGGTGGTGTACAGACACCCCGTGTGGCCAATCGGGGTGTCTGTACACCATATGAAAACTGTAATCCTCGCTGGTGAGGATTACAGTTTTCAAAGTGCAATTCTTATTCTGGCCACTAGATGGCAGGCCAGGATAAGAAATGAGCAATTCATGTCTTTCTGAGTCTATAAAACCCAGAATTGCTCATAAAGAAAAAAAAAAAAGGCCACAATATATAAGCCCATATTTGAGCTTTCTAATAGTAAAAAAAAAATTAAAAAAAAAAGTTAAAAAATATATAAAAAATAAAAAAGATGTAAAAGTTCAAATCACCCCCCTTTCCGTATAAGTAAAAAATAAATACCTAAATAACAATAAATATAGACATCATGGGTATCATCGTGACCGAAAACGCCCGTACTTTTAAAATATAAAAAAAAAAATTCCAATACAGCGAATTGTGTGGCGGAAAAAAACGTCCAAATGGCGATTTGCCGTTTTTTGTCGCTTTTTTTTCTAAAAAAAATTAAATAAAAAGTGATCAAAAAGTCATACACACCCCAGAATGGTATCAATAAAAACTTCAGATCGTCCCGCAAAAAATGAGCCCCCATACAGCTCTGTACACATAAATACCAAAAAGTTATAGGGGTCAAGATTTGACAAGGAAAAAAAAAAAAAAAAGGGCAACTTTCTAATTATTTTATCACTATGAAAACGCAGGAAAAACTATACATATTAGGTATTGCCGGATTCATACTGACCAGTAGAATGAAAGTAACGGATCAGTTTTAATGCACATCGAACGCTGTAAATAAGAAACCCGTAGAACTGTAGCGGAATAGCGTTTTCTTTGCAATTTCACCCGGTTTGGAATTTTTTTCCCGCTTCCCACTACACCGTATGCAATAATAAATGGTGGCGTTGGAAAGTACAACTTGTCCCGCAAAAAACAAGCCCTCATACAGCTATGTGAACAGAAAAATAAAAGAGTTATGGCTGTTTGAAGGCAGGGAGCGCAAAACGAAAATGCAGAACCGAAAAAAGCTCCGGGGGTGAAGGGGTTAATCGGTCACATGGCCTAGGTGTAGCTCAATCCCATTCAAGTGGAAGCTGCTGAGCTGCAATACCAGGCACAGCCACAATCCAATAGGCGGTGCTGTGCTTGGTAAACTGCAATGCAGCTGCGCCTCTGACCAGAGCTCCAGTAAGCAGTGCAGTTTCCTCAAACAGCTGATTTGTGGGGGTGCTAGGAGTCGGACTTCTGCCGATCTCATATTGGTGACCTATCCACAGATTAGGCCATCAACATTAAAATCTTGGAGAACCTTTTTAAATCCCCTGTCACTTCAGTGCTTCCCACCAGTCCTTATGTATTTGGCTGCAGAGATGATGTGCCCGTATACACACATTACTGCTGCAGCATGCCACAGGACTGTTGAGACTGGTGATTGGCTGCAGCAGTTACGTAAATATATGAGCATGTCATCGCTGCAGCCAGATACACATATACTAAGGGAACAGCACTGGAGCGGTGGGGTTTATCAGGTGAGTATAAGTTCTTTTCTTATTTTATCACATTTTCCTTGCGGATCCGCAAAACATGGACACCGGCCATGTGCATTCTGCATTTTGCGGTCCGCACATGGCTGGCACTATGATAGAAATGCCTTTTCTTGTCCATGGCTGCGGACAAGAATAGGACATGTTCTATTTTTTTGCAGACACCATCCAGCCTTCTCCCACTATCCACCAACGGCCGTGATCAAGGTCCGAAATGGACCGAAACGTTGGCCTTTCATGTGACAATGTGGATATAAATAAAGTGTTTCACTAATTTTGCAATCTAAATACCCAAGTGCCATGATTTACTTTGGATTTTGTCTATTGGGATTACCCATTTCACTGAGCACCAGGACTCACTATTTAGTGGAGTGCCAACCAATCTGTACATCTACTATTTTTTTGCAGGGCCACAGAACGGAAGTGCGGATGTGGACAGCACACGGTGTACTCTCCACATCTTTTGCAGCCCCATTGAAAATTAATGGGTCTGCACCTGTTCCACTAAATTGCGGAATGGATGCGGACCCATTTTGCGGACGTGTGAATGGACCCTTAGACTTTTTTTTTTTGCTATCTCGTAAACTGCTTTAAGCTTTAACTGTCAGGTTTCATTACTTACCTAGTTGTCTATCCTCAATAAGGTTCAAGATCATGCCCGGCTCCTCCTGAATATTGAAGCACAGCGTGTCATTCTTTTGTGGAACATTTATTACAAAATGAGGGTCAGAATCCACTGTTAATAGAAATATCAAGTTATAAGATCCAATTATGAAAGTTATTGCTGAGAAACAGATGGTATAAGAAAGCACAGATCTGCGCCAGTCCTAGGGCTCAGGTATAACACAGTTATACATTTACATCATATACCAACATGGAGGTGAAATCATAAATACATAGTCAAAGTGTATTCCCATCTTATAAAGTAATGCTATAGTAATAGCATATGCCCTTTATGATTGTAGGGGGTCTAACCTCTGGGCACTCCTGTCCACCTGTAGATTCAGAAAATTCCAACCAAGATAGATAAATGGGATGGCACTGTTTCTCCCATATGGAGAGAAGGCACAGCAGGCAGCCGTTGGTATACTTCAGGACCCGGTGGTGCTCAGTCCATTCAATGCCGCAAATAACAGAGTATAGTAGAAGAGAGACGGCACTCACCGGATTTTGTCCAATACTCACTTTACTCTCAACAGAACAATGTTAATGGCAGGGGCACAGGACGCCATAGCAGGCACCAACAAGCGGCAACGGCCGTTTCGCGTAGATACGCTTCCTCAGGCCTCTCCATTCTCCGAGAGGCCTGAGGAAGCGTATCTACGCGAAACGGCCGTTGTCGCTTGTTGGTGCCTGCTATGGCGTCCTGTGCCCCTGCCATTAACATTGTTCTGTTGAGAATAAAGTGAGTATTGGACAAAATCCGGTGAGTGCCGTCTCTCTTCTACTACACTCCTGTCCACCTGTCTGTGCAGGAAACGGCATCCTGACGCATTTACTGGAATGGAGCGGTGTGACATTTTCAGGATTGGTAGGGGCCCCAGATGTTAGACCCCTATTGATCATAAAGTGATGGTGCAACGCACCCTGAGGAGCTGGTGCAGAGGATGGGTGTGATAGTGACCCTTATAAGGTGTTGTGTCACGGTGTACTCCCTCAGGCCGTTGCTCCATTGCTCCAATGCAGTGGAAAGAGGCCAGAAGAAAACATAGAACAGTCTTTTTAGTAGGTACCAAATTTAACTTCTGGTACTTTCATAAACAGCAATTTCCAAGTGCAATTCTCTGGCACTAGTAAGGATTATGGAGGCAGGTTAGATGGGTGCAATTTGGCACTAATGTATTACTGGCCTAGTAGTATTCTGGGTGATGTGTGCCCCAGCTGCAGTCCCACACCTCACAGCAGTGCTGGTTTCTGCTAGGACATGGTCAGATATCAGAGTTAAGTATCAAAATTATGCCAATGTGATACCTGACCCTGACACTTGACCCTGACAACTGACCCTGACACCTGACCCTGGACTTCAGGCATCGGGGTCGCAATGACTTTTAGCTTCATTGTACTTTACATATGCTGAATCACATAGAAAATCTCTCAGGTCACTGTCTAAACCTATAGCTCAGTGGTTAGACACTTGCTTCCCATGTAGACTTCTGGGGTTCAAAACCCCTATTGGTCTTTTAAAAAAAAATTATATTTTATTGAGGCCTAGAAAATCGCAAACTAAAAGTCATTGCGATCCTGACGCCTGATGAGTCAGTCATCAAGGGTTACACACCACTTGAATTTGCCTCTTTTCTAGGGCTCAATAAAATGTAATTTTTTTAAAAAGACCAATAGGGGTTTTGAACCCCAGAAGTCTACATGTCAGTTGTCAGGGGTCAGAGTCAGTTGTCAGAGTCAGTTGTCAGGGTCAGGTGTCAGAGTCAGGTGTCAGAGTCAGTTGTCAGGGTCAGGTATCACACTGGCATTATTTTGATACTTGACTCTGATATCTGACCATGTCCTAAAATGAACACTGTACCGCTGGCCACTTTGCTGTCTGATTCCTGTCAAGTATCTGCTTCAGAATGTCTTTTGTTATTCCCTGGAGAATCATCTTTAGGAGCAAGAGCTCTGGTGTGTGCTTCCTCTCGCCTCTTTCTCTCAACAGGAACTCCCCCTCGTACCAAGAGGGGAGGAACAGGTTGCCATTCCTTACTGGAAGTTATGACCAACATAACAACATAAACAATATAAAATGTTTGTATAAAATGGATACAATACATAAGAATGAATTACAAAACTATATACACAGCAACTGCAGATACCCCCAGATCTGGGGTAGTTCAATTGGTTTTATTACTTGTCATTTGATTTGTTTATATCTTTCCCACCTGTTCATCTCTATAGAATATTTTGATGTTTTAAATGATGATGATTAAAGGGGTATTCCCATCTCACAAATGTAGATTGTATAATTAGATATAGCCATACCAGTATTATTACTAATAGAATGTATTAATAAAATGTACTATTTAGAAGATTTGCATATTTGTATATCCATTGTCCCACACACATCAGTCAGGCCGTTGCCCCTGGTTATGGCCACCTCAGCCTTATAGTAGTGATGGCCGGCTTGTTCCTTTTCTCCCCGCTCTGAGGTAGCTGCTGTATTGTGAACGCACATTGCATGAGCATGCGGAGACACATCTTAGGGTACTTTCACATCTGTGCTTTGGACGCTACCAGTCCGAAACGCAATGGTCAGGATCTCTCCAAAACGCAGACTTTATAAACGGATCCTGCTCCATAGAGATAAATTGATCTTGGAACAGGATCCGTTTCTCTGCGTTTTGGAAGCGCAGACAAAAATGCTACAACCCTAAGATGTGTCTCCGCATGCTCCACAAGCAGGGGTGCCCAACCTTTTTTGGTCTGGGGGTAGGGTTGCCACCTGGTAATTTTTTTCTATTGGCAATGCGAATTGCCGGTATTTTCCTAAAAGGACTGCTACTAATGAGCGCTTCCAGTGGAGACATTTCCTTCCTGCCTCCTATTCACAAATGAGTGCTTTTCTTCACTGTAGAGGACAGCGCTCACTGGTTCTTACCGCCTCCTGGAGCAGCAGCAGGACCACAGACAAGTGAGTCACTTCAGGTTTACAGGTCTGGACCAAATGGGTTGTTGGCTCCAAAGCTGAACAACCCCTTTAATCAATTACAGAACTTCACATCTTGTTCGAGGGATATGTATGTACATTTTATATAGTACTCCTGTGTATAAATCTATCAAAATCTTGGCTGTTGTATGGTGCTGAAATATGCCCATGAGTGTGAGAGGCTTTATGATGTTTTTATAAGTGCAAAGAATTTCTTACCAAAAGCTGGAGGCCGATATGAAACTGATTGCGCTAGGGAAAAATAAAAAAAACACATTATTATTGACCTACTCATTATATTGAAGCTCCACCATTGATGAGCAATGATTCAGTCTGCAAATTTAAATCTGTTTTTCAGTTCTGTAAAAACCCAACTGGCTGCTCTTTGGAAACTGTGAAGTAGCAGGATAATTGTTTTTTTACTGATCTCATTATATAGTACTTAGTGCTGTGAATACTTAAAGGGTTTATCCCACGATTAGTGTAAAAATGAAAATACATAGTACATGACAATGTCTTTCTAACAAAGCTAGAACCAATCCTGTATCTCACATGGATCCAGTGATCTATCTCCCTATTCATTGCTCCAATTGTTCTGCTAGATTTATTTCAAGCTGGCAGCTTAAGGGTTGTGTTCTTTCTTAGGCTACTTTCACATTAGCGTTTTTAAATTCCGGTATTGAGTTCCGTTATAGGGGCTCAATACCGGAAAAAACGCTTCAGTTTTGTCCCCATTCATTGTCAATGGGGACAAAAGTGAACTGAAGACAACGGAATGCTCCTGAAAGCATGCTGCGGTTTGCTCTCCGGTCCAGGCATCCGCACCAAGACGGATCCGGAATGACCCCCAATGAAAGTCAATGGGGACGGATCCGTTTGGTGTGGACACACCAGTAATCCGGATCTGTCCTCCATTGATTTCCAATGGGGGGTCATTCCGGATCCGGCTACATACACACAGACATACATACAAACAAACATACATACAGACATACATACAAACATACAGACATACATACATACTCACATACTCCAGGAACGCCGGCAGCATGTCTTCACGCGCCTCCTGCGCGCAGCTATGACGTTCCCCACTGCGCCCAGCAGAGGGCGCTGTGGGGAATCGTCATCACTGCGCGCAGGAGGCGCGTGAAGACGTTCTGCCGGCGTCCCTAGAGTATGTGAGTATGTATGTATGTCTGTATGTTTGTATGTATGTCTGTATCTTGTTTGTCTTGTGTGTCAATGTCTTGTCAATGTGTGTCATGTGTGGGGCCGGAGCGCTGCTCCGGCTCCACACATGTATAGCGTTAGCACGGATCCGTTGGCACCCTTTAGGTGCCGGATCCGTGCTAACGCTAGTGTGAAAGTAGCCTTACGCTACTTTCACTTGCGTTGTGGTTTTCCGGTATCGAGATCCAGCAGAGGATCTCAATACTGGAAAAAAACTGATCAGTTTTGTCCCAATGCATTCTGAATGGAAAGAGATCCGGTCAGGATGCATCAGGATGTCTTCAGTTCAGGCAGCTTTCAGTTTTGTGACCGGACACAAAACCGCAGCAAGCTGTAGTTTTGTGTCCGGTCATAAAAACTGAAAGAAACTGATCAGGTACTAAAACCAATGTAAGTCAATGGTGACGGATCAGTTTTTTTAGGAGACTAAGGCTACTTTCACACTGGCGGCAGGCCTGATCCGGCAGGTGAAGGGTGCTGCCGGATCAGGCCTGCCGCAGTGACATGTGTGGAGCCGGAACCGCGCTCCGGCCCCACACATGTCACACAGTACATACATAAACATAAACATACACACACATATAGACAAACAAACACACATACATACTTACATGCTCCCCGGCAGGTCTTCGGAGCGTCAGAGGGACAGGACGGCTCACACAGGTCACGATTCCCCACAGCGCCCTCTGCTGGGCGCCTGGTGGAATCGTCATCTGTGCGCGCCGTCCTGTCCCTCTGACGCTCCGAAGACCTGCCGGGAGCATGTAAGTATGTATGTGTGTTTGTATGTCTATATGTGTGTGTATGTTTATGTGTATGTCTGTGTCTGTATGTGTCTATGTGTAGCCGGATCCGTAATGGACTCCATTGAAAGTCAATGGAGGGCGGATCCGGTTACCATTATGGTCACACCAGACGGATCCACCCCCATTGACTTGCATTGGGGGTCATTCCGGATCCGTCTTGGTGCGGATGCCTGGACCGGAGAGCAAACCGCAGCATGCTGCGGTTTGTTCTCCGGTCTGAAGACGGAACGGAATGCTTTCAGGAGCATTCCGTTGTCTTCAGTTCAGTTTTGTCCCCATTGACAATGAATGGGGACAAAACTGAAGCGTTTTATTCCGGTATTGAGCCCCTATGACGGAACTCAATACCGGAATTTTAAAACGCGTTTTAAAATTCCGGTATTGAGTTCCGTCATAGGGACTCAATACCGGAATTTTAAAACGCTAGTGTGAAAGTAGCCTAAGGCTACTTTCACACTAGCGTTTTAAAATTCCGGTATTGAGTTCCGTCATAGGGGCTCAATACCGGAATAAAACGCTTCAGTTTTGTCCCCATTCATTGTCAATGGGGACAAAACTGAACTGAAGACAACGGAATGCTCCTGAAAGCATTCCGTTCCGTCTTCAGACCGGAGAACAAACCGCAGTATGCTGCGGTTTGCTCTCCGGTCCAGGCATCCGCACCAAGACGGATCCGGAATGACCCCCAATGCAAGTCAATGGGGGTGGATCCGTCTGGTGTGACCATAATGGTAACCGGATCCGCCCTCCATTGACTTTCAATGGAGTCCATTGCGGATCCGGCTACACATAGACACATACAGACACAGACATACACATAAACATACACACACATATAGACATACAAACACACATACATACTTACATGCTCCCGGCAGGTCTTCGGCGCGTCAGAGGGACAGGACGGCGCGCACAGATGACGATTCCACCAGGCGCCCAGCAGAGGGCGCTGTGGGGAATCGTGACCTGTGTGAGCAGTCCTGTCCCTCTGACGCTCCGAAGACCTGCCGGGGAGCATGTAAGTATGTATGTGTGTTTGTTTGTCTATATGTGTGTGTATGTTTATGTGTATGTATGTACTGTGTGACATGTGTGGGGCCGGAGCGCGGTTCCGGCTCCACACATGTCACTGCGGCAGGCCTGATCCGGCAGCACCCTTCACCTGCCGGATCAGGCCTGCCGCCAGTGTGAAAGAGGCCTTAAAAACCGGATCTGTCACCCATTGAGTTTTAATGTATTTAGTGCCTGATCCTTTTTTTTCAGTTTTGATATCACACAACTGCATTCTAATGGAACGGATGCATCCTGATGTGCAAAATCAAAACGGATCAGTTTAATTCAGGTATAGAGACCCTCTGCCGGATCTCAGTACCTGAATTAACAACGCAAGTGTGAAAGTAGCCTTAGAGGGCATGTCCTGTCTGCTGCAGCTAGTGGCAGTTGAAGGATGGAACTGGATAAAGATGAGCGAACCAGACAAAATTTGGTTCATTTCAAGTATAGGTCACAGAGAATACCATGCTAAAACTTAGCCTTTATTTAATATATTAAAAAGGAAAAATAAAGTGGCACTATTTCAAACCAAAAACAAAAACATGTGCAAAGATAGTTGCTAATTTCTCAGAAAGAGGGGATTGCTCAACATCAGGTAGGGAGGGGAACACAAGATGTTAGATGTTGTCCCTAATCCTTGCCCTATTCTGGTGATCCCAGCCTAAGACGGAATGGCCGCCCCGACAGGGGCGATCCCGTACCAGGAACCTCCTACAATCCCTGTTATAGCCCTGGTACAGAGAAAACCACCACCAACTAAATCCTATCCGATTACACCACACCAGTGGATATAAATAGGAACCAAAAGATAGGGGGTTCCTTAATACTCTTCAAGGTCCCAACGCGTTTTACCTCTCACATATGGATCATCAGGGGACACAAAGAGACACAACAACCAATATTGAGACCAGACAAACAGCTGTATAAATCCAGTTCTTAATGAAAAGGAAACTGGATCAATAGTAGATTGTACACAAGATGTTCCGTAAGTTGTTAGTGTATAGTAGTATAACACTTCTCTCTACCTCAACACCAACAACACAGACAGAAACCACTACGAGCACTTTTTTAGGAACATCATTGACCCAAAATACTTATACTTTGAGAGATCGGAGTCAACCCCAAACGTTGCAACAGCAAACAGGCAAGAAATAGTCAATGAAGGCAGTGATAATTTAATAGTGTTAAACCTATCAGGATACATTCTATCACGGGCAGAGTTGTCAGTCCTATCCAAAGGACTTTCTTTTGTTCCTACACATCAATTTAATTGCTTTGAGTGGATTAAAGATATAAATTTATTTATCAGAAAGGTGAAATGGCACAAGGTATTCTCTCTGATAGACAAGAAGAAATGTAGTGAACTAGGTCTAGAAATCGAGGATCTAAGAGGGATTGAAGATCTGGTGTCCCTATTGGATGACAGTATGAAAGATAGGAGACAAGGTCCGTTTACTGGTTTGAAAAAAAAAAGTACTAAAACACCTCCAAAAATAGGTGGAGATCTTCATCTTGATATTTTTTTAGAATCAGTAACAAGCGAATTTGAGAACTTAATAGTTAATAAACACCATAATTATTACACCTTTGATGAGATGAGTGGCCTACTGTCCCTTGGTTCTAACCCTAATGTGATAGTGAAACCAGCCGATATAAATCTATGTTGTCTGTCGCTTCTTTCTGACAGAACCAACCACGAGGTTTTAAAAACCAATCCCACTCTTTTGTTCAAATCTGAACTATCTCTTAACCTTAAGGAGGCTCTAGAAAAGAAATTGATCGACCAGAGAGAAATGGAATACCTTTTGCCTGTTTATCCACGTATTGCTACCTTTTATGCACTACGGAAGGTGCATAAAGGCACTAATCCACTTAAGGGACGCCCCATCGTCTCTGTAATTGACAGCTTAACTCATCACGCTGGGACATACATTGATGTTATTTTACGCCCTTTTGTCTTATCACTGCCCTCATATCTACGGGATACCACAGACTTGTTAAGACGTTTAGAAGGTATCTCCATTGACTCTGACACAGCGTTTGCCTCGATTGATGTAGAGGCACTATACAAATACAAAGTATTTCCTAGACTCCAGGGGTATTCAACTACATGCACATAGCCAATTTTTAATACAATTACTCCAATTTGTACTTACGCACAATTATTTCGTTTTTGGCTCCCAGTTATACCACCAGCTCAGGGGCACCGCGATGGGTAGCCCATGTGTGCTCACATAGATTACATTTTCTTGTTGTGGACTGGGACAACATTGAAATTTGAAGAGTTCATGGCCAAATTAAATGATAACCATATTGGGTTACATTTTACTTATGAACTTATGAGATCGCTAGGGATTCCATTGCTTTTCTTGATGTCCTAATAAAACGGGGTGAGAATAATCAAATTGAAATGACTTTATATCGCAAGAAAACTGCATCAAATAGCCTTCTGTGCTTGGACAGTTTCCACCCTATGCCCTGAAAAAAAGCTATCCCAAAGGGACAATTTCCTAGGGTACGCAGAAACTGCTCCAACACGGCTGAATTCGAACGAGAAGTGGCTAATCTGTTTTCCCGCTTCAAGAGTAGGGGTTATCCATCTAAACCTCTACTTGAGACATGGTCATTAGCTATATCTAGACAATATGGCTCCCTATTTCAACCACGCACACAAGAATCTCAAAATGTGTTGCGGGTGATTAGTACATATGATACAGGGGCCAATGCAGTGAGAGAAATATTGGGTAGATATTGGTCATTATTGAAACTCAACCCGGATTTGAGTGACGTAATCCCGGATTATCCCATGATTACGTTCTGTAGAGGACTGAGCCTTAGAGACAACCTTGTAAAAAGTCATTTTAACCCTCAGGTAAAAACTACATGGCTACAAACAACAAATAAAGGTACATTTAGATGTTGCCATTGTAAGGCCTGTTGTTTTACCAACAGTGTGGGAACCAAAACATATATGTGCAGACAATTTGCTAATTGTAACACTCAAGGAGTCATTTATTTGGCCTTATGTTCATGTGGTTTAGGATATGTGGGAAAAACAGGTAGGGCTTTCAAAAAACGTATCCTAGAACATATTGGGGGCATTAGGAATAATCGGGACAAACCCCTACCTAGACATATCCATCTCCAACACAAACATCAACCCAGGAAGATTAGCTTTGGGGTCATTGAAGTGGTTAATCCCTCAATTAGAGGAGGTGATATGGACAAGTTCATGAGACAAAAAGAATCCCGCTGGATCTATACTTTAAAAAGCATGTCGCCACATGTCCTAAATGAAGCCATAGAATATGCCTGTTTTATATAATGTCTGATCAGCCATATGATATACTTACCTATTTAGGGTGCTGGGTATCATTTATCCTTAATATCTGTTTTATTTATGTGGAGAAATAGCCGTCTCCTGTTTGCACCCTTATACCTATAGACTGGTACACTCTCTTTGTAATCATGAGGAATCGATTTTACTAAAGTCCTGCTGCTAATTATCATATTGTGCTGTTTCTACTAGTCGCCATATTGATCATCATACACCGAGCATTAGGCAGAGTGCTTGTTTACAGGGTTACCATGGTATTGTTTATCCGATCACGTGATCGGGTTATTTCCGGTCATGTAATGCATCACGTGACCGGATCCCTGGCTTGAACGTGCACCGGCGCGGGATTCTCTAATTATGCACGCCTGACCGGCTGGCTTTATAAGACGGCAGTTACCTTCCTTACACTGCGCCACCCAGGGACACGCCATCCACTATAGCTCGGGTCACCGTGACATCAACATGTGGGGCTACACGCAAGTATAGGAGTAACCCTCCCATTATATCATGGAGTGGTGTGGCAAGCTTTGCTGTGTCTTTTGCTGAGCATTTACTTATTTCGCCTTCCCCTGTATCTATGGGGTTCCTATGTATCGCTGCCATACATCAGGCGTGTGCTTAACATTATAGAGATAACTGTGTTTTTCACTATTGTGCTCAGCTTCTGATGTCTTATATAGCAGTATTACCTTGCACATTTGATCATTGTCGGGCTTTATTGACTATACATTATCTTTCATCATTGACCATTATTTTTGGCCAGTATATGTGCATTTTGTGTTGTTACATCTTCGCTATATATGTTTATTTATGACCATTGGGCTATATATGTGTCCTGAACTACATCTTTGGCTTGGGTGATTTGATCTGGTGACTATATGTGTGACTATTATATCTAAGAGTACTCCTGGTTCTTGTATACATTTTATTTATGCCTTCATTTAGCATCTTTTGAGCATTAGATCTATTGTGACTGATATTTAACTTTATTTTTATCAGTTGACATACCCATGAGAACTCTATATTGTTATACTACTATACACTAACACCTTACGGAACATCTTGTGTACAATCTACTATTGATCCAGTTTCCTTTTCATTAAGAACTGGATTTATACAGCTGTTTGTCTGGTCTCAATATTGGTTGTTGTGTCTCTTTGTGTCCCCTGATGATCCATATGTGAGAGGTGAAACGCTTTGGGACCTTGAAGAATATTAAGGAACCCCCCTATCTTTTGGTTCCTATTTATATATTTTAGTACTTTGGGACCTTTAATAATATTGAGGAACTGGTTATCGTTGTTTTCCTTGGACAATATCTTGACCAGATGTCAACAAATTGGCAGTGTATATAATGTTTTTATTATTTTTGGTATTTATATTCATCCACTGGTGTGGTGTAATTGGCTAGGATTTAGTTGGTGGTGGTTTTCTCTGTACCAGGGCCGTAACAGGGATTGTAGGAGGTTCCTGGTACGGGATCGTCCCTGTCGGGGTGGCCATTCCGTCTTAGGCTGGGATCACCAAAATAGGGCAAGGATTAGGGACAGCATCTAACATCTTGTGTTCCCCTCCATACCTGGTGTTAAGCAATCCCCTCGTTCTGAGAAATTAGCAACTATCTTTGCACATGTTTTTGTTTTTGGTTTGAAATAGTGCCACTTTATTTTTCTTTTTTAATATATTAAATAAAGGCTAAGTTTTAGCATGGTATTCTCTGTGACCTATACTTGAAATGAACCAAATTTTGTCTGGTTCGCTCATCTTTATCCAGTTCCATCCTTCAACTGCCACTAGCTGCAGCAGACAGGACATGCCCTCTAAGGCTACTACGGACCGCGGCATGGAAGGGGTTAAATGGCCGGCATCACTGCCTGCACCGATGTCGGCCGTTACAGTAGATTGTCAGCTGTATGTTACAGCTGACAATCTATTGCCCGCTCGGCCATCCTGTTAAATTGTGGGTGTGTGGAGGTGCGGGGAGGAGCGGGGGTCCTGTGGGGTCCAGGTGGGGGTGGGGTTACCGCTCGCCATCCTGAAAATCAGCAGCCCACCCCCCGCTTGAATACTACATTATAAAAGCGCATTTCCATGCGCCATCTGGTGGTTAACATACCACATTACACCAGTTACTTCACAAATCGCGATTCGCTGCTGAAAGTAAAGCGCTATCGATCTGCGCACACGCGAATTCAGTATGAGCGCCAGCGCTGCTACATCTGTATCTTTGCACATGTGTTTGTTTTTGGTTTGAAATAGTGGCAGTTTATTTTTCTTTTTTAATATATTAAATAAAGGCTAAGTTTTAGGATGGTATTGTATGTTGAATCTAGTTTCAACATAGGATGGGTCATAAAAGACCATTGTATGTTGAAAACATTGTATCCTGAGGCCTTTGTATCTTAAAGGGATCACTGTATATATATATATATATATATATTGTCTAAGGAGTACTCTTTTTTTTATTATTATTATTATTATGGAAAACCCTTAGTATGCCGTGTACATGTGTGCAGTATTGTAGGCCAGGCAACACCTCTCTGGATTTCTGGGAAAGATATTCAAATGTCATGCCAGCAGATGTTTTACTATGATAATTTGCATATATTTTCCCCAAGAGGAGCGTTGTCTAGCCTACAATAATCATCAAGTATGTAAACTGGTCTCCATAATAGAAATAGTACCCAGCCAGAGATTCTATCTATTCTCTCTCTTTTGTTAGTTTGCCTTACATGAACCATAAAAAATGGCACCTGGATCTGAATACTTTTGTAATTAAAATGTTTGTATAGCTACTGAGTTATTCAATAAAATGTGTCTATACAGTGCCACTTAATTTCTTATTTCTTTGACCTGCTCACTGAGAAGGCCGCACATGCTCAGTTTCATCCTTCAACTGCTTCCTGAGCAGTGATAGGAGGAGCTGAGACACACACTCGGATCTGCAGCAGAAAAGACACCCCTCCTGAGCTGCAGCAGAAAAGACACTCCCCTTGAGCAGTTGGCTTGATATAAATCTAGCAGATCAATGAATGGGGAGATCTCTGGATCCATGTGAGGTACACAGCTGGTTCTAGCTTTGTTGGAAAGAGATTGTTATGTAGTATATGATATCTTTTCATTTTTTACATTATTCATGGGATAACCCCTTTAACAGTATTGCTGGGAGTTGTAGGGGTCTATGCAACCTGAGTCCAAGGGGAACAGGTAAGTATGAAGAGGTCTGATAAAAAAAAAAGTTTAGTCTTGAATAACCCCTTTAATTAGTGGAACATCGTGTAAGACTATTGATTAATTTGGTGGTTTGAATCTATAAAATCTCTTAATGATGACAGTGTATCTAAATGAAATGGTTGCTGTGTATAAACAGAACACAGAATGAAAACTAGGTCACAGAAATACAAGGTGATTGCATTAAAGTTTTGTAGATAAAGGCTATCTTACTCTGACTTTGTGAAACATATGAAGATGAGCTTTGCCCTGTTAAAAAAAAACAAAAAAACATTAGAAATATTAAACGGTGTATGAAAAGAAATGTTGGTATACATGAACATAATCATTTACAATATAAATCCCCTGGAACCAGCTGATCTTTTGGGTCTCAACAACAAGAAGTTTGGCTCACTGACTCCACAGTCCTGCTTTTGGACAGCGTTAGTAAATCTGCCCCAGTATTTTGATAGAATGGCTGAATATAAGACAAAGATGGAATAATTGTATTGTTTCTAATATATAATGTAATTAAAACTAAACCAAACATTTTGAGGCTGCAAATTAAATTTGCAAAACGTTTAGGAGAAAATTTGGACCATTCTTCCCTGTAAATGTTTTTCAGTTGATCAATATTTCTGGGAGGCCTTCTTATGCACAGCCATCTTCAGCACATGCTGCAGCATCTCCATATGGTTAAAATCAGGACTCTGACTTGGCCATTCCAAAACACATATTATATTCTTGTTCAGCTATTTTTTAGTTGATTTAGTTGTGTCAGTTGGGGGGTGATCTCCATTTGTAGATCATTTGTCTGACCATGGGTTAATGTACAGATGTAGCAGAGTTGACACTCAAACTCAACTCAAATTTCTTAACTCATCGTGATATGCCAAAACAAAATCCATTGTAAAGCAAATAAAGGTGTCGGGTTAACACAACTAGTTTAGTTAACATGTCTAGTTAAGCATGTGTGCTAACTTTACTACATCTGTACATCCACGTCTTTAGCAATGCTTTTGTAATGTTTCCCAGCTTAAGGGCCGGTTCACGCGGCGTACTATTGGGGGGTCCGCAAAAATGTGTATCGGCAACACTACGGGTGCCGCCCAGAGTGTTCTGCAATTTGCGGAACACACAGCTGGGCGCCCCGTTCAAAATGCCTATGCTTGTCCGTTGTTGCAGACTAGAATAGGACATGTTCTATTTTTTTAGGAGCTGTTCGCTCTCATAGAAGTGAATGCTGCCGCACCTATTCCGTAAAATTGCGGAATAGATGCGGACCCATTCACACGGCTGTGTGAATGGGCCCTAATATTTCTATGTTACATGTATTCTGATGTCTTTGAATTGTTTGCATTGAGGCATGGTTCAGACTAACCATTCTTCCTTGAAATGGACAGATTTGTCAGTAACCAAGCTTTGTGTGCCTTATTTAAGGGGAACCTGTCAGCTCTGAAACACCCTCCAAACTAGAGTAAGCGGTGTATAGTGTAAGTGATGCTAAATCCGAATATGTAAGTTTTATCTTCATACTCACTTCCATTCTGACTCTGTGCTCCCACAAACCTGCAGTAAAATGCACTCAGAGGACTCCAGTGCTCACTCACATAATGGAGAGGACTCAAAGAAGAGTCCAGTGAGTGCATTTTACTGCAGGTTTGTGTGAGCACAGCGTCAGAATGGAAGTGAGTATGAAGATAAAGCTTACATATTCGGATTCAGCATCACTTACACTATACACCGCTTACTCTAGTTCAGGGGGTGTTTCGGAGGTGACAGGTTCCCTTTAAGGGGCAAAACATTCACAAAATCCACATTTCCAGTCTCAACTTTTGCTGTATTCCTTAATCTTCAGAAGTCCCATAGAGAATAAATGGAGTGGCATAGCACATGCTTGACCAGCACCAGCATTCATATTGGTGTGCACTGCTAATCTAACAGTTATTCCCATCCTCTAAACACAATACCCCTTTAGGTTACTGACTGTATTTTGCTATTGTTGATCATATGAAATGTTCCTACCGTCCACAAATTTATCAGCAATTAATGTTTCTTCTTCCTCGTCTTTTTCCTCAGGTTTTGTAACCACCATTGATGTTAAAGGAGTGACAAACTTGAACTTCAAGGACAGATCAAGCGCTTTTGCGGTAAGGTTCGCTTTCTCTGATGGGTCTGCATAAACCCTTAAATTAAGTAAAATAATTTTAGAGTTTACAATGGACACTAATGCCTGTATTAGACAAGCCAATTGAGCAAGAGATTGTTGCAAGGGAAGCGTTCCCTCCCGGCATTCGCTTGACTTTCTCACTTGCACTTTATATTCAATGGTCACTTCATAGATTTATTCATTTTTCGCTTAATTCATGTATTTGGTACTTTGTCTGACTAAACATGTAACATTGTTTTAAATGGTATTGAACAATTTTTGTGATCATGTTTCGGATATTAATACATTTTGGGATTTATGTATTATATACATTCATGTGATTCATTGGTATGCACCATTTTTTCATGTGCCCTTTATAATACCTGGTAAAAATTGAAATCAGACATCATATTGTACATAACTTCTTTCTAATAAAGTTAGAATCAGTCCTGTACCTCTCATGGATCCAGAGCTCTCCTCGGTCATTGCTCCAGTTGTTCTTCTAGATTCTCTTCAGGCTAGCAGCTCTGGGGGCATGTCCTTTCTGCTGTATGTCTGTCTATGTAGCTATCACAGCTTGTAACAATACATATGGCTGGGGACAGTTGAAGGATGGAACAGAGCATGTGCAGTTATACTCATCCAGCTTACTAGGTGGACGGGCAGCACATCACAATATAGATTAAACACCAAGGGGCACCAATGTAATAAAAGCAAATGGAAAATTTCACAACTGGAACGTTTTTGTAACAGTCAGGTAAAAATTCAGGTTTAAAGATTTATAGACCATACATGCTCCTTTGGAATTCTGGGAAGAAAGGGATGCAAATGAGCTCATAACAAGCTCTGCCTCTGAGGCCACCAGATGTAAGGCAGCTATTCTATAAGCCATTTGACCCTTTAAATAGGCCTTGAGAACTGACTTATTATTATATTAAATAAGCCAGCACCTCATCTGCAGACGTTTTGGGGTTATTGCCCCTCATCAGTGGAGAGGAGAGAGTACTGGCTTAACTGGTTGAGAGGCCTAAGTCAGGATTTGGGGGGTACTATCGTCCTTGGGGGGAGAGCGGCTTAATTGACGTGAGGAGACTTATAAGTCATACATGCTCCTCTGGAATTCTAGGAAGAAAGGGATGAAAATGAGCTCTTAAGCTCTGCTTCTAATGCCACCAGATGTAAAGCGGCTATCCTATATCCCCCAAATCCTGACTTGGCCTCTCAGCCAGTTAAGCCAGTACTCTCTTCTCTCCACTGATGAGGAACAATCACCCCAAAACAGCTGTCTGCAGATGAGGTGCTGGCTTATTTAAAGGGGTTTTCCAGGATTGTACTACTGATTACCTATTGAGCTGTTTGAGAAGGCACCGGCGCTCCCATGCTCTTAACTTTTCCTAGGCTAGTGATGTCACGTTCATCAGTCACATGACCTAGGAGCGGCTTAGCCCCATTCAAGTGCAGCGTCAGGTCATAGTGTGCACGGGCCAGGGAAGAGAGTGGAGTGCCGGACCGGAGGGCAGCCGCAGCTCAGGACAGGTAAGAGAGGTTTTTATTTTAACCTTATGTGGCTGGGTGGGCTGATCTGAGGTCTGATGGGGGCACATTCTGCTGATCTGAGATCTGATGGGGGCACATTCTGCTGATCTGAGGTCTGATGGGGCACATTCTGCTGATCTGAGGTCTGATGGGGGCACATTCTGCTGATCTGAGGTCTGATGGGGGAACATTCTGCTGATCTGAGGTCTGATGGGGGCACATTCTGCTGATCTGAGGTCTGATGGGGGCACATTCTGCTGATCTGAGGTCTGATGGGGGCACAGTAGGCTGATCTGAGGTCTGATGGGGGCACAGTAGGCTGATCTGAGGTCTGATGGGGGCACATTCTGCTGATCTGAGGTCTGATGGGGGCACATTCTGTTGATCTGAGATCTGATGGGGACAGGGGACTGTTAGTTTAGTGATGTAAAAACTGGGAACAGGTTAACTTTAACATAGGAGTCCCCTTGTTTTTTACTCCTATATTTTACTGCATTATGTGGTAGAGTATTTAGACTAGGGTGTGTAGATAGTCTATTGTACTGTACTTAACAGCATAGATGATCTAGCAGTTTATACAGTCATCTTTCTAATACAATATTATAACCACAACTAGTAGTATGTGCCTGTGAAATTGGAAACGTGCGTTTGGAAGCCACTAAGTGGGGGGCCCACTCAAGTATGTTTCGCCCACCCATCCCCCCCCCCCGTGTTGAACCTCTAGCTACGCCTCTGCTGGCAGTGGTATATGGCCAGGAAGTGGTTTACAGCACCGAGTCCCAGGATCAGAACCGGTCATGACTCGGCGCTCCATTAGTCAGAACAAAACATATAGGAATAGAGCAGATGAGCAATCAACCCACTGCTAATCTCCGCCAGCACACGCCATTGTGGGGAGAAACAGAGCACTGCGTTCTGTTGCTAAGGATGCTGTTGCGTCAACAGGGGACGTGGATTCACAGACCGTCTTTCCCAGCACGGTCGCACTGAAGCTGGAGATGTCACCGCTGGGGTCCAGACAGGTAAGTTTGTGACACTGGGAGTAACTGATGAACACATACTGGAACAATGGGTGGGGCAGAGACTCATACAAAGTTTTGCTATGGTGCGCCCCTCATGGAGAGGTTTTCTCTGATCCCCCCCTGGAGTTTTTCTATATTACTCGTGCCTCTCTTCCTCAAGTGAAGTCTTATATTCCTACCCTCTGGACCTGTCAAAAGTTTTCAAAGTATCTCGCCTCACCTTTCTTTGGTGTTTCCAATTTGGGAAGGCTTTGATATATTAAACAAATCATCCAAAATATGAACAACTTTACTTGAGCCATTCACTTACCGTTTATCCAACAACTGCTGTATGGTTAGATATGCCCAGAGTCTCTCTGTAAAGTCACCAAAGATGTATTTCTGTTGTTTGCTCACATCATCATCACTTTGAACGTGAACATTTTCAGTGTATTTCTTAGATTCATCCGCCTATTGCCAATAGGACATTGAGTCACATTACCAAAATACTGTATGGCAGTTAGTCAGGAATAAAGGGGCATGTTATGTTAAATACTCTGTGATAACGGATGATACCGATCACATTTGTTGTGAAGATTTACAATTATCATATATGCAATGGATATATACATACCATTTAGATTTATGAATTTTTTAAAGGGTAGGCCCCCTGACTGTGCAATCACCCTAACCTTCAAACCTAGAGAGGCCACTAGAGGAAAGGGAGGCTTTGTTTATTTTCATATCATCCAAAAAGTAGATCATGTGGAATATCATCCCGTCCAAGAAATGACACACTATCCAGACCATCCCACCACCCTGTTGCCCATAATAGTATGAGAACACACAAGAAAAGAAATTTTACCATTTGAGCCATTTTCTATCTCTATTTTGCAACCATTTCTGTAGATGTTTTATCTTGGATGACGTATAGCAGAGGTGCACAACCTTTTCTGGTTGGGGGCCACATTGTCACAATGAACCAATCTCAAGGGCCGAAAATAAAACTTAAAGGGGTATTACCAACTGAAATATTGTATTTATGACATACTGAACATACTATATATATAATAAATGACTAGTTACACCTCCAGGATTCCCATCTAATGGGAGAATACATGAAAGATACATGTGAGCAGCCACAATACACAGACATACATGTCAAATAAGAAAGAAGGTGTGCACACTATCATCTGTGTGTATTCAATTTTATTAAATGTATCTAATCAATTATAAGATTAAAAAATGTATAAAAAATAAAAAATATATTATGAGTTATCAGCGCTGATTTTCTATACGTTCACAATATGTGTACTGGTATATAATATGATTCACAGACAATAAAATCAGAAATTACATAAATGAAAATAAAAATAAAGAACAATAATGACAATGATGTCAACCTTATTGGCCGTGACACGGCACTGGTAAATGTTGCAATAGGATTGAATGAATGTTGCAATAAGGTTGAATGAAAAAATAAATAATGAAAAAATGAAAAAAAGAAGAAAAATGACAGCTGTTAATGTTCCAACTATTTGTGAACTGGCGGTCTCATCCCAATTGTCTGTATTACACAGTATATCCCGTACATGTGGAAGATATGGTAAATATGAGCAAGTTATTTTGGACCAAACGTCCCTTTAAGAAAAGAGTGTCCGAACATATGGCCAACATTAAAAAGGGCTATGACCAACACTCTTTATCCAAACATTTCAAGGAACAACACAACAGGGATCCCTCATTACTCACATACATAGCTTTTGAAAAAATCCCAAGGAATTGGAGAGGTGGGGACCATATCACCAATATGTCAAGGAGGGAATCGAAAAGAATCTTCGATTTTGAATCGATGATCCCGGGCAGATTAAACGCAGAATTGGAGGTATTTGGATTTCTGTAGATTAGAGCGAGGTGCCCTGAGGGGACAGGAGATCCATGTCAGGCTGATTACCAGCATATGGATCCCCGCTCCCCGAAGGGCACCCAACTCCATGCATCGACCCCTAAAACCATAGAACAAACATATATGGAAGATTAATATTCATGGAATAAGATAGTAGATTACAAGAACCCGCTATCCATAAGGTGGAGGATAGAATATTGTATCATAAAATCTGCATTTTATATTTATATTTATTTTTATCCATATTTATTTTTATCCATATTCATTTTATTTTTATTGCCTATTCTTGCACTACTACTTATAACAACTTGATTGATTACCGGCATTTTTATTATATTTTTTATTATATTTTTTATTATATATATTCCAAATATATGAGTCTGCTGTGACACGATCTAGGATGCAGAAACCTATATAACAGTGGGAAGAAAAAGACCGTTCTGATTATAACATCTATAAAAAACCCCAAAAAAAGAGAATGATCCATACCATAGTTTACTATTAACTCACAATAATGACTGTTTCCACACCTACCAGGTGATTATATAAGGAGTCTACTTCAACGGAGTCCAGAATTCCACTGAGGAAGGGGCAGGATAGTATAGCCCCGAAACGCGTTTGGGAACCTTGGACTCCGTAATAAATTGTGCCAACAACAAAAGTTTATAACACAAGAGCGGCACCTACAAATAAATAAAAACGGACCATCTAAAGAGGAAAAAACCACATTGATAGTGGACCGCCAGGAAAACCTCTTACGCAGGCATTACCGTGGGACGCCACGTGAAAACTCATTACAGAACATTGTTGGTCATCTGCTACAGCGAGGAGGATTCAAACACAAATAGTTGGAACATTAACAGCTGTCATTTTTCTTCTTTTTTTCATTTTTTCATTATTTATTTTTTCATTCAACCTTATTGCAACATTCATTCAATCCTATTGCAACATTTACCAGTGCCGTGTCACGGCCAATAAGGTTGACATCATTGTCATTATTGTTCTTTATTTTTATTTTCATTTATGTAATTTCTGATTTTATTGTCTGTGAATCATATTATATACCAGTACACATATTGTGAACGTATAGAAAATCAGCGCTGATAACTCATAATATATTTTTTATTTTTTATACATTTTTTAATCTTATAATTGATTAGATACATTTAATAAAATTGAATACACACAGATGATAGTGTGCACACCTTCTTTCTTATTTGACAATTACTTCATAATAATAACGGCTGGGGTTTAGCCGTGAGGTATTGCACCTATTTTCCATACGGACAGAGGAGTGAGCCACCACATTCTATCGTTTTACTACACAGACATACATGTCTGTCACCATATGGTTGAGGCCCGCATAGAATGGTATCGAGGGCCGCATGTGGCCCCCGGGCCGCAGGTTGTGCACCCCTGACGTATAGGATCTTCTGTACACGTTTTGTTATGATATTGAATACTTTTGTTTTAGTAAATACAAAAGTATTAGGGCTCTTTCACACAAGCAGGTTTTTTGTCAGGATGCAATGTGTGTAGCGAACTCATAACATCTGGCCTGAACCCGTTCATCTGTGTACATCAACATTGTTTTTCATTTATCATCTCTGCGTTCAGGAAGAATTGCAACATGTTCTATATTCTGCGTTTTTCACACGGCCCTGGCCCCGTAGAAGTGAATGGGGCTTGTGTAAAAAACAGAAGGCATCTGGATATAATGTGTTTTTCACTGATGGTTTCTAGGAGATGTAGATTGTTATTCTTCAGTTTTACTTCACGAGCTAGAAAAATGTATGCAATCCGGATACAATTTGGGGGGAAAAAATTATAAATTGAACACAATTGCAGTAAAAATTGATTAAACTTGCGTGCAAAACCATCAGTTTTTTTCCTGAACAGATCCTGATGTGATCTGTATCAGTTATGTGAAATAACCCTTTTAGGAGTGATACCTTTATTGGCTAACTGGAAAAAATCATATTGCAAGCTTTCAGAGCACAGTGCTCCTTCTGGGTGGGAGGAGCTATAAACTAGCTGGGTGTTGTTAGGGACAGTGATAGGAGAGTGTCTATGTAACTAGCTGGGTGGGAGGAGCTATAAACTAGCTGGGTGTTGTTAGCTGCAGTGATAGAGTAGTGTCTATGTAACAAGCTGGGTGGGAGAAGCTATAAACTAGCTGGGTGTAGTTAGGAACAGTGATAGGGAGTGTCTATGTAAGTAGCTGGGTGTAGTTAAAGGGGTTCTGCAGTTGTTTAAAACTGATGATCTATCCTCTGGATAGATCATCAGCATCTGATTGGTGGGGGTCCGACACCCAGGACCCCCGCCGGTCAGCTGTTTGAGAAGGCAGTGGCACTCCAGGAGTGCCGCAGCCTTCTCTGTGTTTCCCTCAGGCCCTGTGACGTCACAACTAGTATCACTGGCCTGGGCGGGGGTAAGCTCTGTTCACATGATACTAGTGCCTTCTCAAACAGCTGGTCCCGGGTGTTGGACCCCCACCGATCAGATGCTGATGATCTATCCAGAGGATAGATCATCAGTTTTAAACAACTGCATAACCCCTTTAAGGGCAGTGATAGGGGAGTGTCTATGCAACCAGCAGGGGAAGAGGAGCTATAAGCTAGCTGGGTGTTGGTAGGGGCAGTGATAGGGGAGTGTCTATGTAACCAGCAGGGGAAGAGGAGCTATAAGCTAGCTGGGTGTTGGTAGGGGCAGTGATAGGGGAGTGTCTATGTAACCAGCGGGGGAGAGGAGCTATAAACTAGCTGGGCTTTGTTAGGGGCAGTGTTGGAGCTGTGGCTGAGAAAGCGGACGTGCATGATGGGTTTGGTTGGATACAGCAACAAGAAATGCTACATACAGGATTCATCCTAATTGGAAACAAAGGCAAGGGGAAGATGTACATAAGGAAAGCAACTACATGAGCATATGTGTTAAACACCACAGTAATTCTGCAACTGAAAATCTGGCAACATTTCAACTGCTATTGATTTTAATGGACCTTTGCTTGAGTCATATATTTAGTAAAAGAAACTCTCAAAATAGAGATTAGGAACACTGGTCACCATACCATTTGATCAAATCTCTCATTTCATAGAGAAAGTTAACAATCTGTACTTACCCCTTCTGCCTTTACATCCACAGTAAATGAGTTCAAGTCATTATCTGTTAAACGTCCAGCAACTACAATTTCACTCCCTTCAAAGTAATGCTTGAAGTTGTTCTGAGTGAGGTCAGTGATAGCTTTCTTAGGATATTGCATTTCTATGTCAATCAATGTTGGATTTGCAATTTCATTATAAAAGCCCTAAAGTGTAAAAAAAAAAGAAAAAAAATCAAAAGAAGAAAAGAAACAACGAGTATGTATGATCCACATACCGTCAGTATACTGTTGGTATCAAGATCTCACAATTTTCAAGATCTCTGCTTGGAGTTATTCAGCAAAACCCTTCATTATCCTGGGCATGTAATGGACCTAATGGTGCCCGGCTCATAGACACAGCCCTGATAATTTTACAAAAAGTAATGAGCAGTGCATCTGTTTGTCCATAAAATGACCAGGATAAATGTTTGTCCAGTGAAGTAAATGAGATTTTGAAAGCTGTGAAGAATTGATACAGATAGTGTATTGGAAAATCATACAATATCGTACAATATACAACCTTTTTTGCTGAAACTTAAAGGGCTTTCTGTCTAGTGGTGACTGATGTGTTTGTAAGATTACTATGTGGCATTGATAATATAGCTTTTGTTGAAATTCTGTGCCTTTTTCTATATTTCATAAGGTTTGTTCTCCTGTTTGCCAAATCTTTTGTGCTGTGCACACAGTGGTCCTGTCCATAAAATGGTGGCTTATAGAGGGTCATGTGACCAGGCAAACCACCTCCATGTGATGTCTCCTCCATTCAAGCATCCTCCTTTCAAATGCCTGTGTGTCTAAATTTAGGCACATGCAATGTTTTTCTCCATCTTCAACACTGGGGAGTGGTGGGGATTAGGTTGAGGCATAATGTAGGCAGGGCCGTATGCCCCGGCAAATTCACTATCATTGATACCAGTTTACTGATGTAAATGACAATTGAAATCTGCTGTAATCAGTGGCCTACACCTTGTTGTAAATTAGACACATGCTCCGGCAGTGCAGGGTATAGATGGGAGTGACAGAGTTAATGAACTCTGCACAGCCCCCTAAAGGAAGCTTGGGTGTGGATGCTGGGTCTGACCATTACTGAGCCTAGAGAGTTCTAGCTTGCAGCAACTCCATGTACTCCATTCCTCCAAGGACTGGATTAAAGCTATACGATCACCAAGACTCACTGATCTCTAGATGATCTACAGAAAAGAAGAAAGAGACAAGAAGATTTGGAAATCTGCATGGCTGAGCACTGGAATCAGACTTTGCTGCAATGAGGAGAATACTGTGGGGACACTCTCACTTCACACTTGGACATGACTTATCCTCTAGACAACTAGAACTAGATTCTGCAGGAAGATACTTGAGAAAGATAGAGAGGAAAGAGTACAGTAATTTCCATCCTTGCTCAAATCCATACAAAACCATCTGAGGAGATACACACTGTATATTATGAGAACTGAGTTTTTGCTGTTGTTGGATATACTACAACTCCCATTTGCACTCCAGTAAGGAGAGTCATTTATTCTGTTAAATATGACCTGGTTACTGACTCCTTCACCATATGCCGAGCATTGTACTGTACACATCCTGCCATGCACCCATACAAACACTTAAAGGGGTTATCCATGACTAAAAAAGTCCCCCATGTGTTCAGGCCCCTCACAATGAATATACTTACCTGGCTCCCCACGCCGCTCCTGATCCCTGCACCGCCGCTCCTGCTTCACCCTGTGCACAGATGAAAACATCCGCTGTTGGGGGGGGAGCAGCCAACCGCAAGTGGACACCGGATGTTTTCATCCGTGCACGGGGAGAAGCTGCGGGGACCAGGAGCAGGACAGGGAGCCAGGTAAGTATATTCATTGTGAGGGGCCCCGCATATGGGGGAACATGTTATAGTGGATAACCCCTTTAACATCACAGGCACCCCAACTACCATCAGCCAGGAGCCACAGAACCAGGGTATGCCCTGAGGGAAGAAAGGGTGCACCCTCCTTTCATTGCACGGACCTAGGGAGCAACAGTGTGAGGAAAGCCGCTGTGATTGGCTGTAATGGCCAGAGCCACTGGGCTCCTCCTGGGCTCGCTGCATGTGCCTAACTCTTTCGTTTGCATTTTAAAAGTAATTGACAATATAACTCACAAATTAGCAGCAACTACAAACAACAGTCTGAATATTGGCTGGAACTGAACTATGCCGGAACCATTTCTTGCAGTCTCTATGACAATATAGACTGTGAAGTGGTAGTGGACCATTGTAAATAATCTCATCTGTAATACACAACAATTCTTCAGGCAGGTATCCATTTGAGACATCTTTTGAACCAGGTCTTTTGTCCTGTCAGTCTGTTGTACTCACGGTCAATGCTTTCTTCACAGATCTAAGTTCCCTCTAGAAACAGAGACTGCAACAAATCACAGACAAGGACTATGTCAAAAGACACAAGGGATTAATTGGAGTGGGCCCTAAGAGGAGGGGGTACTGCTACAGATCTCTCCGAACTCCAGTGCCACTCCTAGAAACTCTGGATTTATAGCCATCTATTTGTATATCAGGCTTGGCCTCCAGCTTGGATTTTTAAACTCTGACTTAATTTTTTTGTATTGACGTACCTCAATGACCTCCAAGTTCTGACCCTCGGCTGCTTCCTGACTCCGCTTCTATGCCTCATCTCATATATATCTCACTGACCTTCAGTGTCTATTTAGAGGACTGTTACCCAGTGATACAAATAGTTAAATCTAAACCTCCTTTTACCCCACTGTAAGTTAAGTTTAAGACCCTATACCTCACTTTAGACAGTTTCAAGGTAGGCCCAATATATATTAAAAGGAATGTACAGTATGATCAGAAATCAGTTTAAATCATTTTTATGTTAAACTTATTTTGAAAGAATTGTTGGTGATGTTATTGTTTCCATATTTAAAAAATGCTAAAATCCTGCAGTTTGTGCAAAAGCCACTTCCTGTTCTATACAAATTACTTTTCAGCAGTTTTATCATTATCAGAGGCAGGATTACAAAAACAGATATCACCTTTGTATAGATAATGCAGGATCCACCATTCATAATAGATAGATATCACAGTTTATCCAACCTTCCTGACCTCTGCACAGGTCACAGATAGTGCTCTGCAAATCAAGCTTCGGATCTTAGATATGAAATCGATTTGGTCAAACACTTTGATTTTAATGCTGTATGGAGACCTGTCTCCATACAACATTGAAATTTTTTGCCTCTGTAGAGGCAAAATTTGTTTCACTCGAAGTCGCGCAAGACTTCGGTGAATTAATTAGGTAATCACTTCTGCATCTTTAAAAACATTTTAAAACCGCAATCCGAAGCCAGTACCAAACTCGACTTCAGATTGATAATTTTAAATGTTTTTAATGATGTAGAAGTGATTACGGAATTCATTAACCAGAGTCTTGCACGACTTTGCGTGAAACAAATTTTGCCTACACTGAGGCAATACATTTTAATGCTGTACAGAGACAGGTCTCCAGACTGCATTAAAACCGAAGTGTTTGAATGAAGCCTAGTCACATCTCATGCCAAGAAAACTCTTCCATAGACATCAATGAGGTCCCTTTTGTCTATTGTTCCTATGGCCCATGGTGCCTGCTGCAAAGAACAGCTTAGGAAAGATGGCATAATCATGTCCAGGAAATAGGACAAAAAAAATCTAAAATGAGAAAATAAAAACATGTTTAAAATAAGGATATGTGTTGCTATCTGGATTAAACTGGCAGAAAAAAATAGGTTACACATTCTCTTTATGATGTAAATTACAAAACATCACATTACCTGCAACTGCAAGTCTGCATCAGAGTCTTCATATATGCGACGGGCAAATCCTGAATTTTCCAGTGCTAACTTCTCCAGAAAAGCATAATCCACTCCAGTGCCAAAACCAAGACTGTACAAGGTGCTTTTGCCTTGAATGGCTTTCTTTGCATTTTCCTGGATTTTTGAAGGGTTTGTTTCGCCTAAAAGTCAATAAAATATTTACCCATTTCACCTTTATTTCTATGCATGTCATGAATGGGGCACCTGCTTGAGGGGACGGGAGGTGGAAGGGCTCTGTGCCAGAAGTTTGGATGGTGGTTGGTTTAGGGACACAGCGGGCATGAATGTTGGCCAGGTAGCAGTGTCAAACATGAATAAATCTGTAATCCTTCAACACAGATGTGAATATAGCCTAATTTATTCAGTAAGTTGGTTCTCTTGCTGCCTTTATGCAGTGATCTTGGTTCTTATAGGCTTAGTTTACACAACACAAATACGAAGATGTTCTGTGGCTAACACTGGGATTTTCGCTATTGATGTGCAGTGATTGTGCTGGTGGCTCCACATGAAGATTAACTTCATTCAAGGTTACCTCATGACATACTCTCTCACATAGACTGCTCCCACATGCCCCTACTCTCCCACATAGACTGCTTCCACATGCCCCTACTCTCTCACATAGACTACTCCCATGGCCCCTGTCTTACAGACTGCACTCCTTTGCACTCCCTCACAAAGACTGCTTCTTACGACACCCTCTCTCACAGACTGCTCTCCATTTTCCTCCCCACAGATTTCTTCTTATGGCCCCATCACCGACTTGTCTCCCTCTCCAAACAGATTGCTATTATTGGCCCCACCCCCACATACTGCTTCCCATCCATCCCCCACACATACAGACTGCTCATCAGTCTATTGCAGGAAGCTGAACATTGATGTTTCTTCCCTGCACTGATCATAGAGACGGATAGAGAGGACCTTGCTACTATTGTACGACTGTACAGTTCTCTTGAGGATTGGCAAAACAATTCAGGAGCACATTACCCTATGTGTGCACAGGATATTCTTGTTGCATGTACATCATAGAAGAGAAAAGGAAAACCACTACACAAAAATGCAGGCGGTATGATGGGGGCGCCACTAAACTGCCAAAATGATAAATTACATAAATAGCAGAGGATGAATGGTATCGATTGCAACATCAAATAAGAAAATGACTTACTTTACCAGGGAGGGGGGTTCAAGATAAGCTCAATACACTTAAACCCACTCCTCCCTCTCAGAGGTCACTTCACAGATGTTTTAAAGACTTCTATAGCCGAAAGATCATCACAGGGACTTCATAAATTAATAGCAGAAATATTTATTCTATAAACAGTAAGTTCAATGTGTTTCGGGGAGATACATAAATCCCTTTCTTCAGGAGCAGAAAAAAAGACAAACAACTCACACATAAATAAGAGTACATTATGATCCTAAATCACTGGTGGCGAACCTATGGCACAGGTGACAGAGGCGACACTCAGAGCCCTCTCTGTGGGCACCCACACCCTGGAAAAAGTCTATGGTGTACAAATATGCCTTAGACTTTTCCTGCCATTCATTAGCACAGGGCGCAGTATGAATGGCACAGGCAGCACATGGAATGCAAGCGGGCTAATATAGATAAATGATAAAGTACATGGATATACTATATTGGACTGTAGTATTCAGGTTAAACTGCCGTTTTGAAACTTTGTGATAAATAAGTGGGTTTTGGGCTGCAGTTTGGGCACTCGGTCTGTAAAAGGTTCACCATCACTGTGCTAGACCAATGGCAATCGCTTTGCCCATTAAACCGAAAGTGGAGAAAGACATCACTTCCAGTTTTGTATTCCATTAAACCATTCCATTCCAGAATGTAAACATACATCACATAGTCAAACAGGATAAATTGTGAAATATTTCATAATAGAAGAAAGGAATACCTAATAAATGTCAGAGAATAATGATAAAGTCCTTATTGTGCATGATCAACAAAACAAAAGGTGGACCGCATGTGCAATGAAGGAAGAAGAGCACATGGTGAGGGGGTGGTTGGGAACCACGTGAGCACGTGCACTCCACTGAGTCATGCGCCACGTGGCAAGGATGCATGCTTACCAGGCTGGAACGCATGTGGCAGTGATCACGAAGAAGACCTAACTTGGGGGCTAGAACACAAAGGGACATTAGGCAATATAGGTGGACAAATGGATCAGAAATAATTAAAGGGAGTCTGTCACCACTACATGACCATATACTGTATAGCACTTACATGGCTCTGTAATACACCTACACATGAATGTAATGGTACCGTTGTTATTTTCTTTAGCCTTGCAGATGCAGGAAAAACGCTGTTAAATTCATATGCAAATGAGCACTTGCAAGTGCCCAGGGGGGCAGTGTTCAGTGTGTAGGAGCCCCGGTTGCTCTGCTTTTGCCCACCCTCCGATTCCCTTGTGTCATACAAGGAGGACGGGCAAATAATCATCATACATAATTCATTAGGTTACAAATAGTGAATCAGTGTTCTAGCTACAGTAATATAAATTTGTATAAATTAATAAAAAGGTTGATACAAATTAATAGTGGAGTATATATTTGATCAGTTGTTATAAGCAAATAAAGTACATGATTAGATAAAAACATATAAAAAATATGTAAAAATATCCATCCAATCATCCATAAAAAACATGTATATAGAAAAAAAGATATATATAAAAATCTATTCGCTAAAAAACAAAGAACAAAGCCCTTTCATATAAGACTATATATATATATATATATATATAAAATAAACAAAAAATTTTTTTTTATAAAATAGCTATTATTAGGGATGAGTGAATCCACTTCAGTTGAAATATCCGAAGTCGATTTGCATAATACTTTGTTTGAATACTGTACAGAGCGAGCGCCCCGTACAGTATTAGAATGTATTGGCTCCTATGAGCCGAAGTTATTACTCATAAAACTTTGCATAATAACTTTATAAATTAATTTTTACTATAAAAAAACATTTCCCGAACTAGGGTTCAGTTCCAAGCAGGGGTGTTGCTAGGGTCTCAAAAGATCCGGGGCTCAAGCCCCAATGAATATGGCCCAATTATCTATGTCAACCCTCGTCCCAACCCTGCTATACAGCAGCACATAGATGTAGATCTTCTCTGTCATCATCTTCTCCATTCGGCCCGGACAACTTCTCTCAGCCACCTAGTCTCTGCAGAGTGTGACACACAGACATCTTATCTTCCTCACATTTCTATCATCAACCCCGAACCTGGAGTCTTCACAGCCTTATCCTGCTGCTCGCTGTGCCCCCCAAAACCTCCAAATACTATCCTGGATAAATAATAGTGCCCCCCATGGTAATAGTCCTACCAGTAGTAATTCCCTTATTAGTAACACTGCACCCTACAGTGACCCCAGTACTGATAATGCTCCCCAAGATTGTCCCCATTAGTAGAAGAGTCCTCCAGTATTAATAATGCCCTCACAAAGCCCCCAGTAGTAAAAAGGCTCCCTATTGTTCCCCCAGTGGTAATAAAGCTCTGTACAGACCCCTCAGTAGTAATAATGCCCCTCATAGTGCTCTTAGTACAAATAACGCAGATCTATAAGTCTCTCCTATAAAGCCCCCGTAGTATTAAGAATGCCTAATGTCCCCTGGATTTATAATACCCCTACAGTGCCCCCAGTATTTATATCGCTCCCCCTACTGTTATAATGCTCACCCTGAAGTGCCCGCTGTAGTTATATTCCTCCCTTTAGTGTCCTCAGAAATTATAATTCCTCAGCCCCTCCACCATACAGTCCCATGTAAATAAAGCTATTTCCCTCCCTCCGCAGTAGAGTCCTGTGTAAATAACATCACACCATCTCTCTAGCCCCCTCCAATATACAGTCCCATGTAAATAACATCCCTCTCTATCTACAGCCCCCCCAATGCAGTCCCATGTAAATAACATCATTCCCACCCATAGAAGTCATCAACATACAGTCCTATGTAAATAATATCACTCCCTCCGACAGCCGCCTTCAACATACAGTCCCATGTAAATAACATCACATCCTTCCCACAGCCACCTATAACATACAGTCCCATGTAAATAACATCATTCCACTCCACAGTCCCATGTAAATAACATAAACCTGCCCTCAGCCACCTCCAACATGCAGTCCCATGTAAATAGCATCACTCCACGGTCCCATGTAAATAACAGAACAAGTCACCTCCAACACACAGTCCCATGATAACATCCCTCCCTTCTGCCCTAACATACAGTCCCAGTTAAATAGCCACAACTCCCAGCATCCCTCTGCTTCTCCCTTCACTTACCTCTTCTGATGTAGCAGAGTTTACTGCAGCTTCTTCCCCACAATTCTCCTCTTCAGTTTAGAAGACAGGGGTTGAAAAGGACCTGCGATGATGTCACAGTCATGTGACCAGTGCAGGATTGGACGGCACTGATCATATGACCTGTGATGTCATCAGAGGTCCTACATATCTTGCAGTGTGTTAGATTCAATTGTACTGCCGTCCTGATGACGACAATACAATTGTATCTGTCTAACAGGCAGGACATTCGGGCCTGGGAGAAAACATCAGGGGCCCAGACCCCGAATGTTTTAGCCTAGCAACGCCCCTGGTTCCAAGGTACCACTTGGTTATGATTATCTTCAGTTGATTGTGATGTTGCATTTTTATTTGTATTTTTATTATGATTTTTGAGTTTCAAACAATCATGTTGGTTTTCTTTTTTCACCTTCTCCATAGAGTCTAAAATTAGGCCCTCTGAGTAACCTTTTTCTAAAAATCTGGACTATTCAAAAGTCCCCTACAGGAGTACATCTTTCCTCAAGCTAGGAATATAAGGGACTGGAGCTCTGTGTGGCGACTGTGTATTCCTAGCCTGATGAAGTACCTTTGCTTCTTACATGGACTGATCCACATAGGCTAAAATATTAATAATAATAATCAACTTTATTTATATTGCCCACTATATTTTGCAGTGCTTTACAATTCAGAGGGTACATGTACAAATCAAAATAGACATCATAGAATTACAGGCTAATGTACAATTTAAACACTAGTGAGAGCCCTGTTGGCAAGAGCTTATGAGGAAATGGGGGTGACACAAAAGGTAAAGGTGCACATGATTAGACAGAAAGACTGTATATTTTGCATTGGGCGAACTCCCAGGATCCCCCAGTTACATCTGCAGAGTGTATTGGTTGTATTAAGTAGGTTCCCGGGTTGCAACCTACTGAGCGGAGTGAAATTGCGGAAAAGAGATCCAGCCGGCCTGGGGACGGTCTTACCCAGCTTAAAAGACAGAGAAGAGCTCTGGAGCTATTGTGATCTGCCTTCGGAGGGGTGTGAAGAGCCTTGGAAGTGTATTTCCCTGCAACACCTGGTCTGTGCCCTGAAAATCTCATTCAGCTGCACCAGACATTGCTGCCTGGAAATGCCAACTATTCCTATACAAGCCAAAGTGTTTGGAAAGTAACCGTTTAGAGATAACATCTACCTACCTGCAATCTTCTACCTGTCTTTTCTATGATCTGGAAGCCTCAACACCTGCTAAGAGAAGGAAACAAAAGCTGCTTCTGGACCCATTGAGATAAGAGAAATTCATACATTGTTGGCTCCTCCCATTTGACTAGCCATCATGAAAGTATGTGAACAGTACTGCACGGACAGTACTTCGAAGGACTTACAATAAGCCTGTGATAACTCCAGTGGTTGTGTCATCCTGAATGCCAATTAATGATGACCTTCCTCTACTACATCTTCCAAAATTAGATGACTGGTGAACAGTTGGCAAATCCAAAGGGAATAAATTGCATATAGTTCTTGATGTAACAATGACAATATCAACACAAAATAACACAGGGATAGGGGTCCCTAGGGTAGGTGGCCCCGGCTAGTGGATAAACATACAGAGGCACCACTAGTCAATCATCAAAGCAAACACATTTAATATATAAACCACAATAAGTACAAGTAATATGGGGGTACTTACAGTAAATATGCAGAATTTTTGAGTACCCTACTGCAAAGGGACCTATCCCTGTGTTATTTTTAGTTGATATTGTCTATTACAAGGTGATAGATACACTTGAGACGTTGGCTAGAACTGGTTAGCCCCATAAATCCCACCCTGAGAACTGAGGTGGAATGCAGGTTACTTTGGGTACAATCCTCTTCTATATATTGTATTAATTTTGTAAGTGACATCACCTTGGCCATTCTGAAGTGTTGGTGCTCTTTAACCCTTTCACGACCGGAGGTTTTTTCGGTTCTGCATTTTCGTTTTGCGCTCCCTGCCTTCAAACAGCCATAACGGTTTTATTTTTCTGTTCACATAGCTGTATGAGGGCTTGTTTTTTGCGGGACAAGTTGTACTTTCCAACGCCACCATTTAATATTACATATGGCGTAGTGGGAAGCGGGAAAAAAATTCCAAATGGGGTGAAATTGCAAGAAAACCGCTATTCCGCTACAGTTCTACGGGTTTCTTATTTACAGCGTTCGATGTGCATTAAAACTGACTGGTTACTTTCATTCTACTGGTCAGTACGAATCCGGCAATACCTAATATGTATAGTTTTTCCTGCGTTTAGATAAAATAATTAGAAAGTTGCAATTTTTTTTTTTTTCCTTGTCATATCTTGACCCCTATAACTTTTTGGTATTTATGTGTACAGAGCTGTATGGGGGCTCATTTTTTGCGGGGCGGTCTGAAGTTTTTATTGATACCATTCTGGGGTGTGTATGACTTTTTGATCACTTTTTATTTAATTTTTTTTAGAAAAAAAAAGGGACAAAAAACTGCGAATCGCCATTTGGACGCTTTTTTCCACCACACAATTCGCCGTATTGAAATTTTTTTTTTATATTTTAAAAGTACGGGCGTTTTCGGTCACGGTGATACCCATGATGTCTATATTTATTGTTATTTAGGTATTTATTTTTTACTTATACGGAAAGGGGGGTGATTTGAACTTTTATATCTTTTTTATTTTTTATATATTTTTTAACATTTTTTTTAAATTTTTCTGTGATTATTTTAAAGCTCAAATATCACCTGATCTATTGTGTTTTGTTTTTTTTCTTTATGAGCAATCATGGATTTACTAGATGCAGTTAAAACCATGAATTGCTCATTTCTTATCCTGGCCTGCCATCTAGTGGCCAGAATAAGAATTGCAGTTTGAAAACTGTAATCCTCACCAGCGAGGATTACAGTTTTCATATGGTGTACAGACACCCCGATTGGCCAATCGGGGCGTCTGTACACCACCCGGAAGCGTGGGCTTCCGGGTTCAGACGCATCCTGATGCCGTGATCACGTGTGATCACGGCATCAGTAAGGCCCAGGAAGTCTCCGCAGACGGAGGTAAGATGCGGCAAGTCTCTGCTGTTAGAAACAGCAGAGACTTGCCGGCCATGACGCCCGCCGCACCCGCGAGCGGGCGTCATGTCCCCGCACCGCCCGCGCGCCGTACATGTACGGCGCCGGTCGGGAAGGGGTTAAATAAAAAAAACTATGCTTATCTCCTGAATCTTAACCTCTACCATGTGATAGCTCCATCCCTTACTGTTTGGATGCTGCTTCACATTGCTCTTGGCCTTTGGAGTGACCTTTATTACAGAGCGTGTTTCCTGGAATGAACACACTTGTCTGAAATGGGGTTATCCCATGATTAATGTAAATAATGAAAATCAGATATAACATAGTACATGACAATCTCTAACAAATCTAGAACCAGCCCTGTACCTCACATGGATTCATAGATCTCCTCAATCATTGTGCTGCTAGATTTACTGTATATCAAGCTCAAAGCTCAAGGGGAGTGTCTTTTTGCTGGGGCTCTCTCCCTATCACAGCTCAGGAGGCAGTTAAAGGATTAAACTGAGCATGTGCAGCCTTCTCAGTGAGCACGACAAAGAAATAAGCAAAAAAAATAAAAAATAAACAGCAGGTGGCGCTACACAGATACATTTTATTGAATAACTCAGTGGCTATATTTGTGATTACATGCAGTTACAACAGAATTTCGATTCAGGTGCAGATTTGAAAATTGTAGAATATTTTTTCATGGGACAATCCCTTTAACCATATGAAGACTGGGCTATTCCCCTTCCTGACTAGGCACATTTTGTTTTGTTTTTTTGTTTTTTTTTTTAGTACATGCGCCTTAAAAAGCCATAATGTGTTTTTTCTGTTCTGTAAATAATTACTGCACCCATTTTCAGCCATACATGAGGCTTTATTTTTATGTAATTTATATTTTATTATTATTTTTTATAAAGAAGAAAATGTAAAAAACAAAACAAAGGGATAAATAATTTGTTTTTCACAATTTTTAAATGTAATCTGTTAATAGCATAATGTGCAATTATAATTTAATTTTAATTATATCCCCATTCCATACTGGTCATTTTAGGGAAGTATAGGTTATGGTTGCTTGGTGTGGGGCTAGAAGCTGCTGTGTGATAGCTTTTTTTAATTTTTTTTTATCTTTTTTCTCTTTATTTTATTTTAAACTTTGTGTCACCCCCCCCCCCCTTCCCCCCCATTAAGGTCATACAAAACCGTTGGGGGACATCTAACGTTACATTTTGTTTTACTTTTTGCCGATTTCTCCTGTAACTTCGATTGACACAGTAGCTCCATTTGTAGGGGGAATACAGCCCCCAGAGAGGTTATAGAGGGCTGTACAACCTCAATGCAGAGCTCAGCTGGGTCTACTAAGACCCAGTAGGTCGTACAGGATCCCAGCAGACCACAATCACACGACCACTGGGACTGGAGCAGGAAGCAGCATTGCCGCTGCTTGAAAATATAGTGCACTCATAGAGCGCTGTATATAGAGTGATATAGGAAAGGCAGGGACAGTGACGAACAGTCCCTGCTTTTTCTATGGGGAGTCCTGCTATCACTGACAGCAAGCTCTCTGCTCCTGCAGCTGCATGATTAGCATGTAGCTGTGGTCTCTGCAAGGACGTTTAGAAAAGTCCATGCAGAGATATATACTGACCACCTGTATGTATATAGTCAATGGATGGTCGTCAAGCAGTTAAATTGTTATGAACATTGCTGCTGTTGCTGAATATTTTACAAACATTTACTGTAGTTAAAACGTTAGCTCTTTATTACTGAGACTGGGTTTACATTTTGCTGCATTTTTGTCCAGTAAAAACCGAATTAAAAAAATTCCAGTGAATTTGAGCTAGTACCCCATGTTATTTAAAGCTATTAAATATAATCTATTGATGCCTTGTAATATACAGTATAGCTTTAGTGTGGATCAGTTGAGGTTAATAATCCTGACTCAGACCTGCAGAAAGTTAGGTGTGTAGTAAGCATGAGACATTCTGGTGGGGCAAAATAAATCTATACAAAATGTTTCTACTTCGAAAAATATTATATGTATTTCGGACAATCCCTTTAAATATCCCTAAACATACAATGCAAAAATTGCAAACCCAATTAAATAATTACATTTGGGGAAACAAAAAACCTAGGATAGCAATGAATATTCTAAATAGGAATACAAAATCTGGAGGTATGGGAATTCCAGACCTACCAGCCTATCATATAGCCAGTATTATTCATCAAACTACCGAATGGTGGAAAAGGACTTCTGATAAATTATGGGTTAAAATAGAAAACCGTACACACAAGGATAATCAACTAAAAGATCTTTTACTTTCTAACTTATTAGGACTCCTATCAGATATATCTATCTCCCCAATCATAAAAGATGCAATCACTACCTGGAAAAAATTCCAGAATATATGCCAAAACTTTTCTGTACTCAAAGACATACTGATACCCATAAAAGTATTAGAACCACTATTAACGGATATATCTTTGAATTCATGGAATGAAAAAGGTATTCTTTGTATACAACAACTATATCAAGATAATATATTCCATAACTTTCTAAAACTAAGTGAATTATTTGACTTACCAAAATCAGATTTATATATATACTTACAAATACGCACTATCCTGAATAACAATAAACTCACCTTTCCAAAAATCCCTCCAATAATACACCTGGAACTAAACAATATTACACACCAAATAAAACAAAAAGGTATAAAGTTTTTCTATTCCCACCTCACTGAAGACTATTTAGTATCTCATAGGAACCATATATTAAAATGGGAAAGGGATTTAAATATAAAAATCCCTAAAAATAAATGGCGGAAAACATACATATCCGCAATGAAAAGTTCATTATGCGCAGACCACTATGAAAGTTACGCAAAATTAATTTTTCGCTGGTATTTTACTCCTAACAGGATGGCAAAAATGTTTAAAGATGCACCAAACAAATGCTGGAGAGTTTGTGACGGAATAGGGACATTATTACATGTCTTTTGGGAATGTCCTAAAATATCCCAGTTTGGGCTAGATGTGAAAACTCAGATTTTCGATCTTCTGGGGATACAAACCTCATACATTCCCGAGTTCTACTTATTGAGAATAGATACAGTATGGATCTACTTAACAAAAAACAAAGAACTATTTGTCACCATATACTTACTTCAGCTATACAGGCTATAGCCGCTAAGTGGAAAACTGATTCAATTCCAGATATACCTACCATTATAAGGAAAATTAATATTAATTGCAAATACGAACACATGGCGGCAAGAAGCAACCAAAGCGTCCATAGGTTTACAACACAATGGGATATTTGGACATCTTCCAAATTCATGCTACTTTCAGATGCATTTTTAAATTAGAAGATACTATTTTCAGACATTGATACAATTTGAGGGACATTAATTAATTTTTAAAAAAAAAGTGTCACAAATGTTTTGTATGACACAAAGACTGGACCACAGTTATTTACTGTTTATATATTCCTTTTAATTTTCGTTCGTAACTTTATTTCTTTCCTTATTGTTAATACAAAGTCAGACGGTGTACAACTTTTCTCACTTTGCATCCCTGTTAAATGACTATCAAAGACAGAAATCAATACACATAATTGATATACGTAACCAAATGTATGGAAGGGCTGTGGAATGCACTATACCCTAAGTATCACCACTAAAGCTTTTTCTATATAGAGATTTACTTATACACGATAATATCATATGTACTATCTGTCAAGTATGTACTTTTTTATTGTTCTTACTATACTTATATGTTAAGTATATAACTATAAAAAATTCCAATAAAAACATTGAACAAGAAAGTTAGGTGTGGACTTAGACCCGACCCTAGCTGAGTCTTGTTAGTTGTGATTTAGTAGAGTAAGTGAGAGCTGTGACATGTGCTCACTCCAGAGAATACTAGGCCTAAGTTTCAGGGAATCACTGCCTCTGAGCATGGGCGGACATATCGCCTGTGCAGCCGGTTCGGTTGCACAGGGACCCAGCGTGTGAGGGGGCCCATGCCATTGCCACTAGAGATGAGCGAGCATACTCGTCCGAGCTTGATACTCGTTCGATTATTAGGGTACTCGTAAGTGCTCGCTACTCGGACAAGTATCTCGCCATGCTCAAGGAAATGGCATCTCCCGCCTTTTGAATTTTTGGCGGCTATAAACTCAGCCAATCACAAGCCAGGAGACTCTGCGGTACACCCAGCATCACGTGGGGCCCTTACATGTCGATAGCAGGGGTTGGCTGGCCTGATCAGGTGACCCTGGAATATACTAGTGACTGCCCGCGGTGCTCGGCTCAGTCGCTGCCTGGATGCCGTTAGGGACAGATCTGCAGTGTGATACAGGGAGAGTGTTAGGGTGTTCTACTAGATTTGTGTTAGGCAGGAGTGATTCTAAAAGAACCCAACAGCCCTTGTTAGGGCTACAAGACCCTTTTTTTATCTGCTTGTGGCTGGGCTTGCTGGCACTAGTAGTGCAGCTACCGCCATATTTGCAGCATTTTGCAGGGAGACTGGAAAAAGTTTATTTTTTGGCTCTCAGTGACACACATCCATTTCAAACAGCTAAGTGGGACAATTTTTTTGTGTTTCATTGAAATAGGCACAATCTGCAGAAGATTTTTTTCTGTCTAACTGATAGATAGTGGAAGTCACAGTACAAAATCCTTTTGTTTGCTCTCAGTGATACAAATCCATTTCATACAGCAGTGTGGAACCATTCTGTGTGCCACAGTTCAGCTGTCCACTCACCACAAACCACAATCCATATTTTCTGTCCAGGTGACCCATACTGTACGTCACGTAATCAAATACGGTCTTTTGCTCTCACTGATACAGCTACATTAGAAAAATCTGAGTGCAACATTTTTCTGGGTTGCAGTGAAAATAGCCATAGTCAGCAGGGGCTGATTTTGCTCTCTGATATATTCTGCACGTCACGTAAAAAAAAAAAAAAAACTTTTTTTTTTTTTTAATCTCAGTGATACAAATGCATTTCATACAGCTGTGTGGAACCATTCTGTGTGTCACAGTTCAGCTGGCCAGTCACCACAAACCATAATCCGTATTTTCTGTCCAGGTGACCCATACTGTACGTCACATAATAAAATACAGTCTTTTGCTCTCACTGATACAGCTACATTAGAAAAATCTCTGTGCGACATTTGTCTGGGTTGCAGTGAAAATAGCCACAGTCAGCAGGGGCTGATTTTGCTCTCTGATATATTCTGCACGTCACGTAAAAAAAAAAAAAAAAAATTGTTTTTTTTTTAAATTAATCTCAGTGATACAAATCCATTTCATACAGCTGTGTGGCACCATTCTGTGTGTCACAGTTCAGCTGGCCAGTCACCACAAACCACAATCCATATTTCCTGTCCAGGTGACCCATACTGTACGTCACGTAATCAAATACAGTCTTTTGCTCTCACTGATACAGCTACATTAGAAAAATCTCTGTGTGACATTTGTCTGGGTTGCAGTGAAAATAGCCACAGTCAGCAGGGGCTGAGTTTGCTCTCTGATCTATTCTGCACGTCACGTAAAAAAAAAAAAAAAAACTTTGTTTTTTTTTTTTTTTTTTTTTTAATCTCAGTGATACAAATTTATTTCATAAAATCCTTTCTTTCTCTTTAACTGATCTATACTAAACATCACTTTTAAAAATACGTCTTTTTCCTCTCTTTCTATCTCTCCAAACTATTTTTCCAGATAGGTGACGTATACGGTATTAAACTGAGAAGAATACATACAACACATGCCCCACTTGATCAATTTCATAGTTGACAACCGTACCTAAATTGACAGCCACAGCCATACAGGGCCACACAAAATTTTTCCTGTGCTCTACCTGCTACCGTTGTGTAGCTCGGTCAATGTGTAGTCACAGCCATACAGGGCCACGCTAAATTTTTCCTGTGCTCTACCTGCTACCGTCGTGTAGCTCGGTCACTCTGACCGAGTCTGACCCTGGGGCCGCTCATGTACTGCTACCTCATCTAACTTGGTCACTTGTTGGTGTCACCGCCATGCTGTGTCAGGCTTATGCCTGCATCGTGTGGCTGGGGATAGGAGAGCAGTGCCAGCATGGGCATGGGTGATGGACCTTCGTTGCACCTAGTTGGGTGCTTCCCTAACATGTGATGGGCATGTGCCTCGCCTTTCTTGGTCTGGGTGAGCACAATTGCCATGAGGGTAACCACCAGGCTGTTGCAGGAGAATTTGGGGTAATGGTGGGATTAGGCGGCCTCAGAGGCATCCATGCATGCTGCCCCTGCTGTTTCCTGTCCATTTCCGTGGTGTTTCCATCATTTTCTGAGGTTTCCAGGTTTTCACCCAGCCTTCCCTAGGCAGAGCCTTGGTCCCCTGCAAAAAATGCTCGAGTCTCCCATTGACTTCAATGGGGTTCGTTACTCGAAACGAGCACCCGAGCATCCGGAAAAGTTCGTCTCGAATAATGAGCACCCGAGCATTTTAGTGCTCGCTCATCTCTAATTGCCACCCATTCATACTAGCGAGCGCTTCTGGAACGCTAGTATGCAAGTGCCGATGGAGAGAGGCTCAAGAAGCGCTTATACTTACCCATGCCAGTGCACCTCCACTTCCTCCCTGGTCTCCTGTAGCCTGCTGCCTGACTGTGTACAGCACGCACTATGACCTGACGCTGTACGCAGTCAGGTCACGTGACTGTGCAGCGCGGGCTTGGAGACAGCAAGGATTCTCTTGAACACCCCAGCGGACATGGAGCAGGAGAGGTAAGTTTTATGTATTTATTTTTAGTCTGATCTGAGGTCTGATGGAGGTCTTTAGCATGGATATGGGGTCCTGGCCCTGGCTGCATGAGCAAATTAGGTCGGGGGTGGGAGGCGCAACTGACATATTTGGGGGTCTGGAATCAGATAAAAAAAATAATTCTAAGCAAGTGACATGGGGTTTGGGGGGCTGAATAAAGAAATAAATAATTAATTAATAACTGATATTGGTCGGGGAGGCTGAATAAATAACTGATATTGGTGGGTGGGGGTTCTGAGCAATGACATATGGGGGGGCTGAATAAATAAATAATAACTGATATTGGTGGGGGGGGGTCCTGAGCAATGACATATGGGGGGGCCTGAGTAAATAAATAATTAATAACTGATATTGGCGGGGGGGGCTGAATAAATAAATAATAACTGATATTGGTGGGTGGGGGTCCTGAGCAATGACATATGGGGGGGGGCCTGAATAAATAAATAATTAATAACTGATATTGGTGGGGGGGGGTCCTGAGCAATGACATATGGGGGGGCCTGAATAAATAAATAATTAATAACTGATATTGGTGGGGGGGGGCCTGAATAAATAAATAATTAATAACTGATATTGGTGGGGGGGTCCTGAGCAATGACATATGGGGGGGCCTGAATAAATAAATAATTAATAACTGATATTGGTGGGGTGGGGGGTACGGAGCAATGACATATGAGGGTGCCTGAATAAATAAATAATTAATAATTGATATTGGTGGGGGGGGGGGTCCTGAGCAATGACATATGAGGGTGCCTGAATAAATAAATAATTAATAACTGATATTGGTGGGGGGGGGGAGGGCCCTGAGCAATGACATATGGGGGGGGGGCCCAGGCACATTAGGTTGAAAATTCCAGCCTCCATTTCAAGAGTAATATTATTGCCAGCCATAGATTCTGCAGAAGAAGAAAGAGGGAAAAAGTACTACAATTCCCATCCTTGCTCAAATCCATGAATTGCTTTTTTGGGAGATCTGCACTGTGAATAATTTGGAACTCTGTTTTGATATCATTGGAGATGTTTATTTTCCTACAACTGGCCCGATTATTGACTCCAGCATCAAACGTCAGCCACAGCACCTACACACCCTGCCTTGCACACATACAAAATTTTAACATCAAGGGCACCTCAACTACCATCAGGTAGGAACCCCAACATCAGGGTATGCCCAAAGGGAAGAAAGGGCACACCTTCCAATCACTGCCCTGCCCCTATGAAGACTAAAGGCTCATGCAGATGACTGCACGCACTGTCACGTCGCCGAGCTCGTTCCTGGCTCCTCTCAGCTGATAAGAAGCGCGCACCGTCACTTCCGGGTTCGGCAAAGTGACGGCGCGTGCGCAGTTGAATCCAAGCGCTTGCAGTGTTCGGCACTGCAAGCGCTACTGCGCATGCCTGGGACATCGTTCAGATGTGCTGAACGGTCTAGCGCTGTCAATCATAAAGGATAGGGGAGTTTCTAAACACTAGAGGGCGTGCCTAGGACCCGGGAGGGTGGTGAAGAGACAGTGCTCAGAAGGGAAAAGCCCGCCCTCCGATGCTCCGAAGGCTCATTTGCATACTTTTTAAACATCAAATTACACAACAACCGCTGCATCTACAAGGGAATTACAGGTATGATTTGAATTCATTGTGAGGCCACTATCCACCTATGTATTTTACTACATAGGTTAGGAGGTAGTGACAGAGCCTCTTTAACTAAAGAATATCTTTTTCAATAATCTGAACAAAACAACCTATATTGTTTTTCTTACCTTTATTAGCTTCACCATCTGTGAGGAGGACAATTAAGGAAACACTTCTTTCAGGAACAGTTTTACTCTCGTGTGCTGCATTTAGTAACTCCACAGCCTTCAAGACAGGGTCATTAATGTTTGTCCCTATGGTAAAGCAAGATATTTGAACAGGTTAATGTACGCCATCAATGTACACAAATTGAATAATCATTCTGCTCAGTCAGAACTGGAATCAGGTTTCTTGTGCCATCAGTGAAAATAGTTCTGAGGGCCCAACCTCTATCTGTAAAAAAAATGTATATTGCATTTTAAACTTAGTTGTTACCATTGCATACTCAACATCCATTCAATTTTTTTTTATAAATATAGCTGTAATTCTGTAACGTATTTACAGATAGGGCAGTGATAGGGGAGTGTCTATGTAACTGGGTGGGAGGAGCTATAAATTAGCTGCGTGTTGTTAGGGGCAGTGATGGGGGAGTGTCTATGTAACTAGCTGGGTGGGAGGAGCTATAAACTATCTGGGAGTGGTTAGGGTTATTGCATGACCTGTGGCAGAGAAAAGAGAAGTGCATTGTGGGGTTGGTTGGCTACAGCAGCAGGACATGTTACACGCAGGATTGAAACAAAGTAGGGTGATATGTTTCCATGGTGGAACCAGCTCAGGAGAGTCCAAATTCAAAAAAAGAAAAGTAGGGGGAAGATGTACATGAGGTAAGCGACTACATTAGCAAGCCTGTTAAAACTATTGTAATTCCTGAAAACCCTGTTAAGAAATGCAAAAAAGATCTAATAGATGATTAGTGAATCAATCATTGAGAAAAAGACCATCTAATTAGGTCCAAAGACAGCTTCAAATCAGGTTGCCCACTTAACAGGTATCTGACACGCTGGTGGACCAGACCAACCCTGCAGTTGTGAACAACAATCTGGAATGTGCCTTATTAACCCAGTCAGGTGACATTTATATATGAGCCCCCTTCTTGCCCTTCTATCATACTTATTGTAAGAAAGGCATGGTTTGGGAGAACACATATCTGCCACTGAAATGGTTAACTGCTGTGTGGTAAACCTTGGGTGTGTCTCTGGGAACCAACAGGTTAACTCAGACACAGCATAAGCAGGATTGATCGCCTGTGTTGTCTGTGTTAGCCACAGCTAACATAGACAGGTTTGTAAGATAAGTACTGGGCCTGCTTATACTGGAGTGAGTGAGGTTGGCAGTGGGACGCTCACTCCACCGGGGCTCCGGTCCTGGTCTTCCAACAGCCCACAGCTGATGATCACGTGGGTCAATAGGGCCTAATTTAAAGCCCAGTGTAGAGCTGAGCAGTGTGGCCATACCTGGAGAAGCTGACTACTGAACGGCTAAAGGTATTGCTTGTGCCACCCAATACCTGTGATTTGTACCCGTGGGCCTGGTAGCCAGTCCCACGTATAGTTAGGGAATGGTGTTTTGTATTATGTATTGGCTCAGCCGAGCAGGGTTTTATTTAACCCCTTCCCGCCCAGTGCCGTACATGTACGGCGTGCTGATCGGGCGGGTGCAGGAGCTGTGCCCGCCCAATCAGCGGAGGGGGTCTGGCTGTGCCTAGGTGCTGGACCCCTACTGAATGCGCCAGCATCTGTGAAAACACCGATGCCGGCGCATTAACCCTTCATGTGCCGCGGTCGGCGCTGACCACGGCACATGAGGCTTTCTGCATGTCACGATGGCGAGTGGGGGGGCCATCGGGTCCCCGTGCTGCTGTGACGGGGACCCGATGGCTTGCATAGCAGCCCGATGCCTTCCTTAGGCATCGTGGCTGCTATCACTGCGTGCCTGTGCGATCCAGCCCTATGGCTGTAAGTGTATTATATTGAGTAATACAATTACAGCCAATGCATTACAAAACAGAAGTATTGTAATGCATTGTAAAGGGGATCAGACCTCCAAAAGTTAAATAAAGTAAAAAAAAAAAAAAGTTAAAAAAAATTAGTTTTACAAAAAATAAAAGTTTCAAGTAAAAAAAAAAGCACACTTTTCCCAAAATAAAGTTAAAAAAAGGGGAAAAAAGAAAAGTATACATATTAGGTATTGCTGCGTCTGTATCGACCGGCTCTATAAAAATATCACATCATCCACCCCGCCAGGTGAATGCAGTAAAAAAAAAAAAAAGTGGCAAAACAGCCATTTTTTGGTCACCTTCTCTTACAAAAAGTGTAATAGCAGGTGATCAAAAAGGCTTATTTAACCCAAAATGGTACCAATCAAACCGTCATCTTGTCCCGCAAAAATGATACCCTACCTGAGACAATCGCCCGAAAAATAAAAAAAATGGCTCTCTGAAAATGGCAACACAAAAAAAAGATTTTATTCTGTTCAAAAATAAATCTAATGTGTAAAACTTTCCAAAAATAAAAAAGTTATACATATTTGGTATCACCACGTCCATAACAACCTGCTCTATAAAAATATTACATGAGATGGCCCCCCAGGTGAATGCTGCAAAAAATAAAATAAAAAAACTATGCCAAAACAACCATTTTTTTGCCTCTTGCCTCACAAAAAGTGTAATAGCAGGCGATCAAACAGGTGTATTTAACCCAAAATGGTACCAATCAAACCGTCATTTCGTCCCGCACAAATATAGACACTACCTGAGACAATCGCCCAAAAAATTAAAAAAATATGGCTCTCAGAAAATAACAACACAAAAAAAAAGATTTTATTCTGTTCAAAAATGCATCTAATGTGTAAAACTTTCCAAAAATCAAAATGTTAGACATATTGGGTATCGCCGCATCTGTAACATTCCGGTGAATGCTGTAAAAAAATAAATAAAAAAAAACATGCCAAAAAGTGTAATACCAAGCAGTCAAAAAGTCTTATGTACCCTAAAATGGTACCAATGAAAACATCAGCTCATCCCGCAAAAAATGAGCCCCTACATAAGACAATAACTCAAAAAAATAAAAATCAGTGGCTCCCACAAACCAATCCATCAAAATCTGTGTTGTAAAATCCATATGGCGCTCCTTCTGTTTTGGGTCCTGCCATGTGCCCCCACATCAGTTTACCACAACATATGGGGTATTGCCGTATTCAGGAGAAAATGGGTAACAAATTATGGGGTGCTTTTCTCCTGTTTACCCCTTATGAAAAT